>CM033743.1:32265169-32694251 GCA_019671005.1 Hibiscus mutabilis | reverse complement strand
TTAACATGCAATCATTTAATTACTCATGAGTTTCGATTTAATCTTCTAAGATTAGCTATTCATTTTCTTCTTTGTTTCAATTTGGTCCAAAATCATTTAATAAATCTAATAGGTGACCAAAATACTACAATTGACTTGTGATCAAATTCTTATGTACTTCTAAGCCCATACTTGGGGTATTACAAAACCCTATCTAATGGCTCTAGCTTAAGCACACCGATATGCATAAAGTGCATACCAAAACTGTGTACCGGTACGAGTTTAACCCATACCGATCCTCGACCCGTATCGGTACAAATTGATATGTACCAAAATGTTGCCCCTAATACCCTATATCGATACGATAACCCCTTATCGATTCCCTCTGACCAAATTTGATAGATTTGGCTGCAAAGGACCCAAAAATTTGATTTTACTCGAATCGAAATGCATGATTATGATATGAGATCATCATGAATGGGTAAAAACAGGTACATACCCCCTTAACAACATGAACAGATGCATATAGGAGAAAAATCACACAAACATGAAATCAACCAAATTCAAGCAAAATTTAGTGCAACCAAAGGCTCTAAGGTTCAAGAAAGGCTAGTAAGCCCTAACTCTCTCCTAAGAGTCCAAAAATGTTCTTTATCTAAAGGTTTGGTAAAGATATCCTCTAATTGGTTCAAGGTGTCTACATGCTCTAGAACAACATCATTTTTCAAGACATGATCTTTAATGAAATGATGTCTTATTTCAATATGCTTGGTTCTACAATGTTGGATGGGATTCTTAGTGAGACAAATAGCACTAGTATTGTCACACTTTAAAGGGATGGTACCTACATCTATTCCATAATCTAAGAGTTATTTCTTCATCTAAAGGATTTGAGCACAACAACTATCGGCCGAATTATATAGTGCTACACTATTTTGCTTCTTAGAAAACCATGATATAAGCATGTTACCTAGGAATTGACAAGTACTGGAGTTACTCTTTCTATCTATCTTACAACCTCCATAATATGCATCCGAATAAGCATGCAAACTAAAGGATGAGTCTCTAAGATACCAAAAACATAAGCAGGGGATGTCTTTAAGGTATTTAAAGATTCTCTTAATGGCTTTTAGATGTGATTCTCTAGGACTAGCTTGAAATCTAGCACACAAGCAAACACTAAACATAATATCTGGTCTACTTGTAGTAAGATAAAGCAAAGATCCTATCATAGATCTATAAAGCTTAAGATCAACACATTTACCTCATTCACCTTTGTCAAGCTTTGTAGAAGAGCTCATGAGAGTGGCTTGAGGCTTTACATTCTCTAAGCCAAACTTTTTGAGCATATCTTTGATTTAATTTGCTTGATTGATGAAGATGCATCCTTCCATTGTTTGATTTAGAGTCCCAAGAAGAATGAGAGCTCCCCCATCATGCTTATTTCAAATTCACCTTGCATTAACTTAACAAAATCTTGGCAAAAATGTTTATTAGTAGAACCAAAAATAATATCATCAACATAAATTTGAACTACTAAAATGTCTTTGCCTTTTCTTTTTATAAAAAGTGTAGTATCAACCTCCCATTTGTCAAAACCTTTTTCAATTAGAAAATTTGAAAATCTTTCATACCATGCTATAAGAACTTGTTTCAAACCATATAAAGCTTTTGAAAGTTTAAAAACATGGTTTGGATATTTTGGATCTTCAAAATCAGGTGGTTGTTCTACATACACATCTTCATTTATAAAACCATTTAGAAAACACTTTTGACATCCATTTGAAAAAGCTTAAATTCATGATAACATGCAAATGCAAGCAACATCCTAATAGCTTCCATTATAGCTATGGGTGCATAGGTTTCATCAAAATTATTTCCTTTTTCTTGAGTGTACCCTTGAGCAACAAGTCTTGCCTTGTTTCTCACTATGTTACCGCTCTCATCTAGTTTGCTTCTAAAAACCCATTTAGTACCTATAGTAGATTTATTGCTAGGCTTTTCAACTAATGTCCAAACTTGACTCCTCTCAAATTGATTTAAATCTTCTTGCATAGCAAATATCCAATAATCATCATTTAATGCTTCTTTGATATTTTTAGGCTCTATGCATGAGATAAATGCAACATAATTACATGTATTTCTAAGAGAGGATCTAGTGGTTACCCCTTTGGATGGATCACCCAAAATCTCACCACCTTTGACACAGTTGAACTCCCTTGGGTAGGTGACCTCTCTTTCCTCTAGAGACATGTCCTTCAAGGCTTCTAGAGGTGGATCTTGTGGTTCTTCTTTTGCTGGAACTTCTTCTACCTTCGATGATTGTCCTCCACCATCATTGGCATCCAAAATTCCTAAATCATCATCAAAAGTATCCTTCCTCAAAGGAGGTTATCATTGAAAACAACATGAATTGACTCTTCAACCACTAAAGTTATTTTGTTAAATACACGATAAGCTTTAAAGTTTAAAGAGTAACATAGAAAAATAACTTCATCACTTTTTGCATCAAACTTGCCTAAATTATCTTTTCCACTGTTTAAAACAAAACATTTACATCCAAAAGGATGAAAATAGCTAATGTTAGGCTTTTTATTTTTTAAAATCTCATAAGATATTTTGTTTAAAATTGGCTTAATCATTACTCTATTAATAATATAGCATGTCGTATTAGTGGATTTCACCCAAAAATACTTAGGCAAATTATTTTCACTAAGCATGGTTCCAACCATTTATTCTAAAGTTCAATTTTTCTTCTCTACAACCCTATTTGTTGAGGTGTTCGAGGATTTGAAAAATTATGGCTAATTCCATTTGAGTTACAAAACTCTTCAAAACCAAGATTTTGAAATTCGATTCCATGGTCACTCCTAACATGAGAAATAGAGTAGCCAACATCATTTTGGTTTGCTTTTGAAAACGTGATGAATTTTTCTAAAGCCTCATCCTTGGTACTTAAAAATAGAACCCCAAGTAAATCTAGAGTAATCATCAACTAAAATAAATGTATTTTTTTTTCCACCCAAGCTCATAGTTCTAATAGGGCCAAAAGGATCTATATGAATCAATTTTAAAATCATACTTGTACAAACATCATTAATGGATTTAAAAGAAACTCTTTTATGTTTGCCTTTAGCACATGCATTACAAATTTTGTCAAGAGAAAATTTGATTTTTGGCAAACCTCTTACTAGATCATTTGAAATCAAATTTTCAAAACACTCATGCTTGCATGTCCTAGTTTTCTATACCACAACCAAGAATCATGCTCATTTTTTGTAACAAAACATGCATTTAAAATATGAATGTTATCTAAATGCACCATGTAAATGTTTCTTATTCGATGACCAATAAGCACAATTTTGTTAGAACAAATGTCAATTGTTTTTCAACCATTCAAATCAAAAAGGACTTTGAAACCTTTATCACATAATTGGCTTATGCTTAAGACTATTGACATATAAAACATTATCAATGAGTATAGAAGGGTGATTACCAAGAGAACCAATTCCTTCAATGTGGCCTTTAGAGTTGTCACCGAAAGTCACTACTCCTCCACCTTTTGGTTTTAGCTTTAAGAATCAACTCTTGTCACTGGTCACATGTATCGAGCATCCACTATCAAGGTACAATGAGTTTGCACTTGAAGTTTTGGCCTTCTAGCAATGCTCCCCCTACAAATATAGGATCAAGTCTTGATTTTTGGTACCAAAATTCTTTTGGATCCATGAGTATTAGCTCCCAAAATCTTGGTTCCCTTGGTAATCCAAGAAACAATGGCAATAATATTATTAGAGGTGACAAACCCAAACACTCCTAACTCTCTTACCTTTAGAGGGCCTTTGGAAGCCTCTATGTTTGTGGCCATTAAAGTTTTTTTCTCACATTGTTGGGTTTTGAATGATTTCCTTTTTCAAAATGAGGTTTCCCAACCTTCTTCAAAGAAGCTTTAAGATCACTCACTTCTTTTGGTTATCATCATGGACGCTTGAAAGTAGGTTATGCAAGTCTTGGTTTTTCATTTCAAAATCTTTTTGTTTTTCTTGCATATCCACAACCTATCTTTCACGCTCCACATTGGTTTTGGATAAATAATCATTTTGGTTTTACAAATTGGAAATTTTTTTCTTGTTTTTCAAAAGTGATTATTTATACTTAAAAACCAATTCATCATAAACCTCTTGCAACTCATCATAAGCTTCTTGAAGCTCATCAAAAGTAAAATCAAAATTAGATGAGTTTGAGGTTACCTTAGGATCCTCCTCCAATGCCATAAGCCAAAAGTTAGCTACTTCTTGCTCCTTCTCGACGGATGAGTCCTCATCACTCCAAGTATCTACATGTGCCTTGAGTTTCTTGTTTTTCCTGAAGCTCTTCTTCTTTAGTTGGGGACAATCGAACTTGATGTGTCCCAGCTTCTTGCACTTATAGCAAACGATTTGATCTTTCTCTTCTATTTTTGCTTGTTCTTGAAACCCTCTCTCTATTGGAAAATTCTTCCCTAGATGGATTTTATGAACCTTCTGAATCTCTTAGCTAGCATAGCCATTTTTTATCTTCTTCTTCACTAGAATCGTTCTCCTCTTGTGATGCTTTGAGAGCAATTCCCATCTTTTTCTTCCCCACTCCCTTCTTATCCATCTTTTTCTTTTTCTTCTTCTTCTCCTCCTTTCTTCATGATCTCGTGAGTGAGAAGAGACCCTAAAAGTACAACAAGCTTCAAGGTCTTGAGATATTTCACTTTGATGATGGCGGTCTTATTTGAGTCTCATAACTCGGGAAGAGAGTAGATAAGCTTCGAACAAGCTTGTCTTCTGGAATGACTTCTCCATAGCCTTTAAGCCTATTGACGGTGATAGAGAATCGATCAAACATCTTGGTGATGTCTTTATCTGGTTCCATTTTGAAGTTCTCATATCTTAGGTTGAAGAGTCCAATCTTGGCCTCTTTCACTTCATTTGTGCCCTCATAAGTAACTTCAAGCTTGTCCCATATCTCTTTTGCACTTATGCAAGAAGACATCTTAGCATACCCGTCCAGTCTAAGAGAACAAAAGAGAATATGCATGGCTTTATCATTGATTTGTAACTTCCTTTGATCTTCATTGGTGTATTCTTGCCTTGTCTTGGGGATGCTCCAGTCTCATTCTTCCTTCATTGGAATATATGGACCATTTTCTACTACATCCCAAAGGAGGTAGTTATTTAATTTGATAAAGAGTCTCATTCTATTATTCTAATAGGGTTAGTTTACCCAATTGAAATAGGGCGGTTTGAAGATGGATTAAGATTCGACGAGGTAGTTGCCAGAAGTAGAGTCCATTACTTGACTTGTGGATTGATTGAACACCTTAGGATTGACTCAAGGGGATATAAAGCCTTTCAATGAGTATAGCTCTGATACCATTTGTTGGGATGAACAATCAATACAAGATGGCCAAGAGTAGGTGAATTGGCAATTTAAAAAATTGGTGGAAGCAAAAAGATAAAGACACAAGAATTTAGAGTGGTTCAACCTTCTCAATAAGGTTTACATCCACTACCTTAGCTATCCACACTAAGAATTTATCAAATCCACTAGATTTGATTTCCTGTTAAGGCTCAAGGAGATAACCTTACAACTCCCTTAAGGTTTATACCCAAAAATCTTAAGAACACTCACAAAGAGAAATACAAATGATAGCAAACTGAAAATCCCTTACAAGGTACAATGTTTGCACAATTCTAGGCTTACTAAAACCCCAAAACTTGAATAAAAAGATTATAATTGAAATCACTCAAGTGGATTTACAAGATTTGACACTAAAAGCACAAAGATTACAATTGATTTCTAGCCGTTTGGGTAGTTCAAATATTGATTATAGCCAACAACACTGGATATCGGTACGCAAAAGCATGTAGTGGTGCCTACCATAAAAGAAAATAGTTGTTGCAATAAAGGGGTATCAATACGTGAAAAAGCCATATCGATACAGAGTGTGTAATTTACAAGGGGTATCAGTACGGGTCATACCGTATTGATACCGATTTTTCTCACTGGAACCCATGGAAGTTTTGGTTAAAAACTCGTATCGATACGCCTTTAAGGGTATCGGTACGTGTTAACTAATTTTCAAAGTTATGGTTCCAATAAACTAGCAAGGCAACGATCGAATAATAAAGACAAAGATTTGGAAAATCTTTAACCCCCATACTAATACATTATAAGTTGTACCGATACTCAAAAGCAATTTGGTTTAGAGGTTTCAAAGGGTGTACCGATACGCGCATAGCCATATTGGTACCCTATAGCCTTTAAAAATAAATTAGTTTTCCAGTAGTGAAAACTCGTACCGATATGGCCTAAGGCATATCGATACTCTTGTACCAAATTGGCTATTTTGAGTACCAAAACACTTAGAAAATATTTGGGGTTTAAGGTTTTGACTTAGAAATTATTTTAAGTTGGAATGCCTATCAATTTAGTGAGTCAATTGAGTATTTAAAATTTATTCCTTTTATAAAATAGTATTTGTTATATCAAAATCAAATATAGGTTTAACAGCACCCTATATTGAGATTGATGCGGATGTACTCAAATGTTCCTTTAGGTCACTTGAGTTTTTAATACAACTTTTGTCACCTAAGGAAGTAGGGTCCATAAGTCGGGATAAGCCGGGATTGTCCAACTACGCCAAGATGCAGGTGAAGGAAACCCTTGGTGGAATGGGCTGAGATCAGAAAAGGCATTGGGAAACAACTCCAGGGGAGACTACACCCAATAACTATCAATGAGAAGAATGACCAATTTGGGCTGGGTTTTAAACCCAATACTCTGCAAATGAGGGTGACAATGAAGAAAGAACAAGAAAGAATTAAGGCTAGACTAAATAGGGAAGAGATCATGTGGGAATCGATGACATTTCTACCCCTGAATCACAATTTTAGATCAGAAGGATTTTTGAACCTTGATACCATGAAAATTAAGGAAGATAAAGGTCAATATGACCTCAATAAGATCTTTGGGGACCTGGACATCAATTATGTAATGGAAGAGGAGGAGGGAAACAAATACATGTCCATGATTCATCACTGCTCTGAGCTTAATAATTAGACTACTAAAGAGATTCATGTAGTCTTTAAATTACTTACAGAGTAAGTCTCAAAACCAATCATGTTTTCTTAATCCCGAAGGTAATGGGGATCTTTTGTAAAAGGCTTATGTTAAACCATCTAGCTCCCGTTTCAAGAAAAGATGCATTTCCAATAAATCTTGTATGGCAAACATGCAAAAATAAATAAAAAAAATAAAAATGTAAAAAAAGCAAATCATTCCATTCATTCATTTGTTTCTCCAATATTGTTGTATATATTTTCGATCATTTTCCTTTCAGGCTTCCGAAAATCAGTGGCATAAATAATCTTGAGTCTGACCCGAAAGTTGGTTTCAAACAGCCCATGTGTTTGGAAGAGATTGAAAGTGTTGCAGTGATGAGGAAGAATGTGACTTGCCTAACGATCTGCTCAGGTTGATGGAAAATAAAGAGAAATAGATTCTACCTCACAAGAAAGAATTAGAAATATTAAATCTCAAAACCGTAGAAGAGAGATGTGAGGTGAAGATTGGTACCACCATCACTACTAAAAAATAGTAGAGATTGATCGATCTTTTACGAGACTACAAAGATATATTTTTTTGGTCGTATCAAGATATGTTCAGCCTAAACATCGATATTGTGGTACATCAGCTGCCCATAAAGACAGAATGCAAGCTTGTACAACAAAAACTCAGAAGAATGAAACCTGAAATGCTTCTAAAATGAAGGACGAGGTGAAAAAGTAATATGATGCCAGATTACTCCAAGTGGTTAAATATCTAGAATGGGTGGTCAACATTGTCCTAGTCCTGAAGAAAGATGGGATGGTACGTATGTGCAACAATTATAGAGACCTTAACCGGGCAAGCTCTAAAGATAATTTCTCCGCTGCCATACATCGGCACCTTGGTGGACAACACAGTAGGTCATTCTTTCTTCTCCTTCATGGATGGTTTCTCTGGGTATAATCAGATCAAAATGTTCCTAGAAGATATGGAGAAAACCACTTTCGTGACACTATAGGGGACCTTCTGCTATAAGGTAATGTCTTTTGCTCTGAAAAACGCAGGGTAACTTATCAAAAAGCCATGGTGACTTTGTTCAACGATATGATGCACAAAGAGATTGAAGTATACATGGATGATATGATCGCTAAATCCTGGACAGAAGAGGAGCACGTCATGAATTTAGAAAAACTCATCCAAAGGTTGAGAAAGTTCCAATTAAAACTCAATCCTACCAAGTGCATTTTTGGGGTTACATTAGGAAAATTGTTGGGCTTTATCGTAAGCAAAAGAGGAATTGAGATTAACCCAGACAAACTAAAGGCCATACAAGAACACCCTTCCCCTCAAACACAATAAGAGGTCCGGGGATTCCTAAAAAGGTTGAATTATATTGTCCGTTTCATCTCCCAATTGACCAAAAAGTGTGATTCGATATTCAGATTACTTCGAAAGAATAATCTAGGGACATGGAATCAACAATGCCAAACGGACTTAGAAAAAATTAAAATGCAATTGATAGAACTCTCCCATATTGTTACCACAAGTTTTAAGGAGACCTCTAATCCTATGTTTGACAGTAGTATGAAAATTCAATGTTCTGAATATTTGGGCAACATAATGAAATCGGAGAAATGAAAATGCAATATACTATTTGAGTAAGAAGTTCACATATTATGAAACCAGCTACTCGTCAATTGAAAAAATGTGTTGCGCTTTGGTATGGGCGACTAAAAGGCTCAGACAATACATGTTATACCATACCACATGGTTAAAATCAAAGCTTGATCCACTGAAATTTATTATGGAAGCACCGACTTTTTCAGGGATATTGGCCCGTTGGCATATGTTACTTTCAAAATTTGACATCCAATATGTTAGCCAAAAAGTAGTGAAATGGAGTGTCATATCAGAATTTTTGGCAAGTCGTGCTTCTGATGACTATGAGGCTCTAAATTTTAATTTCCATGATGAAGATCTGATGTGTATTTTAGCCGAATAGAATAATGGCCTGACAGAACCATGGGTTTTTAATTTCGATAGTGCTTCAAACGCTTTGGGACGTGGTATTAGAACAGTCTTAGTTTCACTGAAAGGAGATTATTATCCTTTCACCAGTTGGTTGGAATTCTTTTGCACCAACAACATGGCAGAATATGAGGCTTGTATATTGGGACTACGAGTAGCAATCGAAAGGAAAATTAAAACTCTAAGAGTCTTCAGGGATTTCTCATTAGTCATCTATCAGATCCGCGGTGAATAGGAGATGAAAGATTTGAAGCTTGTCAAATATTGCAAACTCATCCACGAATTAGTCCAAAAGTTTGATGAGATCACCTTCAAGTATCTCCTGTGAGAAGATAATCAAATGGTTTACACCCTCGCGACTTTAGCTGCCATGTTCAAGGCAAGCGAAGGTTCTGAGATGATGTCAGACAAGATGTAAATCTTTGATCCCCCTCTCACTGTTATGATATAGAGAAAGAGATAGATGGTCTCCTATGGTACCATGATATCTTACAGTACATAAAGTTCTAGAAGTATCCACCATAGGCGACTGAGAATGACAAAATAATGATTAGGAGAATAGCCTCATAATATGTCCTTGATGGAGAGTTCTTGTACAGAAAGAGTCAAGATCAAATTCTATTAAAGTGTTTTGATGCTAAAGAAGCCCAAATGATCTCAGAAGAAGTTCATGAAGGAATTTTTGGAACACACTCTAGTGGTTTCACCATGGCCAGATAAATTATATGCTTCAGGTACTATTGGTCCACCATGGAAGGAAACTGCATCAATTATACTCTAAAGTGCCATAAATGTCAAATTTATATTGACAAAATCCATACACCACTGTAACCCCTCCATATTATGACAGCTTATTGTCCCTTTTCAATGTGGGGCATAGATGTAATTGGGCAAATCCACCCTAAGGCATCAAACGGGCATCGATTCATCCTTGTGGCTATTGACTACTTCACCAAGTGGGTTGAGACAGCTCATATTCGAGTATCACCAGGTCAACGGTCTGTAAATTCTTGAAGAAAGATATCATTTGTTGCCACGCCTACCCAAGAGAATCATTACTAACAAAGCTTCAATCTGAACAATAAAATGATAATCGAGGTTTGTGAGCAGTTCAAGATTAAACATCACAACTCAGTAACATATTGCCTAAAGATGAATAGGGGGCAGCTAATAATAACATTAAGAAGATAGTCGCAAAGATGGACAACACTTACAAAGACTAGCAGAAAAAGTTACCATTTGCCTCGCATGCTTATCGAACCTCCATACGAACTTCTACCAGGGCAACTCCATTTTCATTAGTTTATGGGATGGAGGTTGTATTACCAATCGAGGTCGAGATATCATCTCCTAGTGTTTTGATGGAAGTGAAGCTAGAGGAAATGGAATGGGTCCAAGCTAGATATGACCAGTTGAACTTGATTGAGGAAAAAATGCTAAAGGCAATTTGTTATGGCCAGATGTATCATAAAAGGATGATGCGAGCTCATAACAAGAAAGTTCATCCAAGAGAATTCTGAGATGGGGATTTGGTGTTGAAGAAAATAGCCTTTTTCGAAGTAGCATTGATATTCGCTGAAATAGACTGAGATAAACTCCAAAACCCTATGAATTCAAATTCGGTCAAGAAATATTATACCTAAAGAAAAAAAGAAAGAAAAGAGAGGAAAAAATGAAGTGAAAACCCGAGAGGGCACTTTGAGAAAAAAATTATCTAAAAATAAATACCCACATGTGTGCTTTAAGTAAAAAAGAAAAAAAACAAAGAAGGGTTCAAGATGAAAACCTACATGTTTTCTAGGTTGGTTTGATGGTCCGATGGATCGAATTAGAGGATTCGAGTCGGTTTTGAGATTTATTTTAAATAAGTATTTTTTATAAGAGATAAAAATATGGAAAAATATCCTAAATTCATTATTTAATATGTAAATGATTTTTGTAAAATCAATTTTGGATAATGGGATTTAAACTTTTACATTTTGGCTAGTGACCAAAATGTAAAGAATGAAAACTATTTTTAGTGACTATTTTGCAAAAGGGTAAAAACTTAGAATCTTAAGGAGCTATTTGACCAAAGTCTAATATCAGACTTTTCTTCTTAATTGGATATTTTAAAAAGGTTTTCAAAATGATATAAATAGGCTTGGAGAATTAATTTCTAATTAATTTTCCAAAAACAAACTTTACGTAACTAACTTTTCTCTAAAAGATTTTCCCTCAAATTCTCTCCAACCAAATACTCTTTTCTTATTCAAAATTCTCAGGTAACTTCTTGATTTCTTAAATCTCTTGTTTTCAAATGAGTTCTTGATTGTTTTCTATTAAAACCTTATTGTTTTAAACTTGTTTTCTCATGTAAATTCATCAAATTAAGGGGAAAGCCAAACATTAGAGGTGAGCATCGTTCTTCTCCTCTAATATATGGTTCTTTACTGAAATTCCAAAGTTATTGATCCTTTATATATGTTTTCTAATGGGTTTTAATGATTTAATTATGGAAAATTGGTTAAATCAAGGTTTAATTTATGTATTTGATTGATCTTCGTTATGGTTCTATTTTGTTGGGTTCTTGATTTGATTAGAACATGATTTTGATGTTTGATAATGTTAATAAATTGGTTTTAATATTGGAATCCAAAACTAGGTGAATCTCTAATTTCCTAGGTTGTTAGTTATGAGTTTTTGGGGAGTTATGGATGTTTAATTTATGTTGGAGGTATAAGGATAGGGTAATTATGTTTTTGGATGTTGTTTGATGTTAATTGAATGTTGGGATTCATGGTTTGTGTTTGGGATATGTTTGTAGTTGATTTGGTGTTGGTTTCGGTTGTTGTGGTTGGGTAATTGTGTGGAAATTGATGAGGTTTGATATAGAATGTTGTCACTGGGTTATGAATGCATTTTAATGTATTGGATCCTTTGTTTTGTTGTGGAAAAAGTAGGGGAGGTTGAACCTCAAGCATTGAATAGAAGTTTTAGAATATTTAAAGGCGTAATTACCGTATTAGCAAGCAGGATTTGATTTGCGTTTCGGTGAGTGAGAACATGATTTATAGCTTTTCAAAAGTTTGAAAGTTGTGTTGGGAGTTTAGATTAAGCTTGAAATGCTGGTATAAGCTCAGAAGTAAGTAAAGGGCGATTTCTCTCTCTCGTTCTCGGTTTGGCAAATGGTTTTGGTGCACTTGTTTTAAAGATTTGATTACTCATTGTTATATGCATGATTTGAGCATGGTTTAATGCTAGAAAATGGTTATATAATGATGATGATGCATTTGGAAGTAATGCATGTTTTGATAATGTTTTTGAACATTGGTTAATGCATGGTTGAATGCATTGGTTAAATGGTTTTGATTGATGAATATGAAAACAATGAGTTAATGATAATGAAATGAATTATATTGGCAAGTGATGTGGTTTAAAATGTTATCGGATATAGTTAGTCCGCCATAGGATTGATAGTGCACTATAAAAAGTTATCTTGGGTGTTGAGGGGTCCATGTGTATCAAATACTCCACCGTGAGTACCCTAACGGTTGAGGGGTTATAACAAACTAAAAACTTATGTTAGTGGATTATGCATCTAACCAATGATTGGGTTGTGATTGTACCCGGTTGTGATTGTACCTTGAATTTCGGTTGAGAATGCATGAAATGTTGAGAGGACACTTGTTGAATTCGTGTATCCGATGTAATATTTTGTAAAGTGGAACTTGTTTAATGATCACTTGAAAGACAATATAATTGATGATGTATCATGGATGGATGGATTATGTGGTTTATACATGTTTTACTCTTTAAGCCTTGCGTATGGGTTGTTATACATAGAAAAGCTTAAGTTGAGTGTTGCAAATGGGATTTTTTGTTGATCCATGATACATGTTGCATATGGTGTAATATGCATGTGCTGGAAATGTTAAATGCATGGTTTTGCAAGGCATGATGTTTTGAAGGATGTTTAAATGTGGTTTTTAAAGTGATTTGAGTAATTGGTTTTAAATGCACTAGTGGTGGTTTGTTTTAGAGCACTCCTCACTAAGCCTAGTGTGCTTATGCTCTCATTTTCCATCAATGCAGAGAATTAAAGGATTGGAGGCAGCGAGCAAGCAAAGAGGGGTTCCAAAGATGTATTTTCAAAAGTATGGTTTTGGCTTAGACTTGTAGTAATAAAGGCAATATGATTAATTGTTGTTTTGGAGGGTTTTTTGCTAAACTCCCTGGTTGTGCAAGTTTTAAATGTTGTTTTGGACTTGTATGAAGCTTTATATGCTTGAGTGAGGGGTTTGGGGAAAGAATTGCATTATGGGTAGAAAGTATTCCCATAGGTGAATGCATGATTCTTCCTTATGTGTTGGTGTGTCTAGCATGCTTGGTTGTTGAGGAAACTATGCCTATGTTGATATATGTTGCTTGCCTAAAGTTTGAAGCATGTTAGAAAAGCTTGGGAAGTGAAAAACAACCAAATTCTTCATTCCAAGCCCAGGGGTTTCGAAACCTTGCCCCTAGTTTTGAAACCTATAGGCAAAATTTGGCTATGGGATGCGGTATGATGGTTGTCATATCGGTATGGGATTTAGGCTCTAGAAGCCTGGCTTCGAAACTTGTAGGGGTGGTTTCGAAACCCATTGCATAATTTGGCCCTGTACTGATCTAAAAACCCATATACCGATACCAAAGGTTGTTATTTTAGTTATAGGTTAATTTTAAGCTTTGAAATCTTTCATTTTGATCCCTAAAGTGCATGTTTAAGGAATTAAACCATGTTTTGTAATCTGATCTCATTGTTATCGAATCCGCTATTGTATGCTAACCTTAGGTTTTAAATATATGCATTTAGAAAAGATAAAAAGAAAAAATGGATCCGGTTTAGGTTAATAGCTCGGGTTTTCTTTGGCGAACCTAATGTTGCCCTTTTAGCTTGGTTTTGGCTAGACCGGGTTAATGGGGTTATAAATAAAGGGTTCGAGTTGAAAACCCATAAAGGGCGGCTCATATATTTGTGATTTGGAATTAGGCGTATAACAAGTAACTTTCCTGGAAACTTGACATTTTGGGAGGAACTTCACATCTTCACGCATTGTTGTAGTTTTCAAAATCTATTCAACAAAGGCTGCATTCGGGGTGATTTTTGGAAATTTGACTCGGGATGTTTTGGACCTTGATATCTAGATAACTTGATTTTCTTTTCTTTCAATTTGTAATTTCTTCTATGTTTGCCACAATAAAGTACTTGTTTCAGAGACTTATCCTTCTCATTTTACACTCTTTTCATCCATATAAGCATCTCATATTGAAGCGGGAACCATTGAATTAACATTTATAAAACATAAAATATTTTTATGAATTACTTTAAAATGGTTTGAAAATATAGGGACTATGATGCATTTCATTATTTTGCCTCTAATCATGACATTTGTGCAAACACGAAATTTAGCCAGGTAAACAGATCATGTCACTCATTGGTGCAATTTATGTTGACTTGGGATTCAAGATCCCCGACCTTGATGAGGGCAAAAAGAAGAGATCAAAGCGCCAATATCATTCAAAGACATTTAAGGTGGAAATAAGACTTACAGCGAAGATTCCCCTATAAGCAATCCAAAAGACTTTAAAATGTGAGGACTCTCAAAAAGCATTGAAGGTGTTTGATATTATTTTAAGGCAACATTGCCTACTCAGTCAACAAATCTTTCTTCCATGATAATCCGAACAGTTTTACAAACATTGGAAGAGGTGTCTAGAGATCCAAAAATTTTATTCAAGTTTTAAAGCCACCATGACGCCCCGGTTTTAGGGCTTTGCGGTTTATAGGGTTTATTAGACGGTCCGGTGGATCGGAGTAAAGATTCAAGTCGATTTTAGGATTGTATATTTTTGGTGTTGGAAAAATTATGGAAAATGCTTAAAATCATTATTAATTATGTATTTAATAATGGTGGAATCAATTTTGAAAAATGGGTTTTGGAAGATGGACATTTTGGTTAGTGACCAAAATGAAAAGGGTCAAATATTTAGAATCTTTAAGGAGCTATTTTAACAATTGGTTTCTGATGATTTCTCCCTTGATTTAACTGATTTTAACATGTGATTTAATTAATATCTAAAGTGGATTTTGTTAAAAAGTTAGTTATCTTTTTTAAAACAAAAATCCCGTCATTTTCTCTCAACTTTTTCTCTCCATTTTCTCCTCAACAAAACACTCAGTTTTTCATCAAATTTCCAGAGGTGAGGTGGATTCTAACTTGATTTTATTGTTTCAAATTGTTTTATAAAGATTGTTTATACAAAATCTTACAATAATCTTGTGTTTTATTAGCCTTTCACAAATCAATTGAGGGAGAAACTTCACAATAAGGGTAAGGTCCGAGATCTACTCTATTGTATGGTTCTTTATTGAAATTCCCAAGCATTTGATCCTTGTTTTTTTTTTTTCTAATCTGATTTTGATGATTTTCCAATGTTTAATTGAGTTATTTGGGGAAAATGAGTTGATTCGCGAATTGGATCTGATTCCCGTAAGTAAGGTTGATTTGATTCATATTTTGGATGTTTAATAACGTTGATAAGTGATTTTTATCAATGGAATCCCGAAACTTAAGAATCTCTATTTGTTTAGGTTGGTAGTTTTGAGGTTTTGTGGTTGTAGGGTTGCTATAGGTCGTAGCTTGTTTTGGATCTATTTTTTAGATGTGTTTTGATGTTGGAAATGATGCTAGGTTGATAGTTGTTGGCTGGTTTGTGAATTGAAGAGTTTTGGTTATAATTTAGGTTGTTGTGGAGGTTTTGTGAGAATCTGAGAATGATTGTGGTTGTTGTGTTTGGAATGCATTATGATGCATTAATCCTCTATCGTTTTGTGATAAAAACATGGGAGG
Source organism: Hibiscus mutabilis (assembly GCA_019671005.1). Classification (NCBI taxonomy): domain Eukaryota; kingdom Viridiplantae; phylum Streptophyta; class Magnoliopsida; order Malvales; family Malvaceae; genus Hibiscus; species Hibiscus mutabilis. The sequence goes on along the minus strand of CM033743.1, from coordinate 32,678,292 downwards.
TTGATTCGGAAGTGATTGGAGAATCATTGGAGGCTTCAGATACTTGATTTCGCATCGACGAATCGAGGTTTCACTTATCGATGAGTGAAAACGTGGTTTAAAGCATTTTGATGTTTTAAGAACAGAGTTTTGGGAATTATGGTAGAGCTTGAAACGCTTACCTAGACTCGAAAGTAAGTATAAAGTGGATTTCTGTCTCGGACGTGCTAGTTTGAAATGGTTTTTTGCACTTTTTTTAAATTTACATGTTACCTACTGTTTAAGCATGTTTTAAAGTATTTGATATACTATTTTTAAGAATGAAATGCTGAAGGATGCACATGGTAAGTGATCCTTGTAAGTATGTGGTTTATACTTGTGTTTTAAAGCATGTGATGTTGCTTTGGAAAAATGGTTTGGTGAATGCTTGTTAAAACAGTGAGGTAAATGGAAAATGGTTAATTATATTGGCAAGTGATGTGGTTTTAAAATTGTTATCAGATATAGTTGGCCGGCAAAAGGGTTGTTACTATAAATAAGTTGCCTTGGAAGTCATTAGTGGATTATACGGCGTCCTAATCCAAGACCCTAACGGTAGAAGGGTGGATGTTCCAAATACTCCCGGTGGATTGTTATTTGGGGTGGATGTCCCGTTTGTTATTGTTCCCGGTTGTTAATGTACCGCGATTGTGATTGTATCGCTTTTCCAGTTGAAATGGCTTGAAGTGTTGGGTTAACACTTGTTGAATTCGTATATCTGATGAACTCTTTTGTTATTGAACTTGTTAATGATCACTTGGAAGCCAATATAATTGTTAATGTATCATTGATATGTTTAAGTTGTATAATGTGGTTTATACATGTTTCTCCTTAATCTTTGCATTTGGTAGTAATGCATGGGAAAGCTTAAGTGGAGGGTTAGCAATGTGATTTGTTGTTGTTTAATGATACATGTAGCATATGGTTTAATATGGTTTAATATGTAAAGTGCTGATGATTTTTAAATGATGTTTTAAAATGCATTGATTTAAAACTAAGGGTGCATGATGTCCATCATGATGTTTTTAAGGATGATGTTTGGCATTGTTAAAATGTTTTAAAATGCATTGATAGTGTTTGTTTTTTTGAGAACTCCTCACTAAGCCTTTAGTTGCTCTTGCCTTTAAGGTTTGATTTGGGTGCTGGTTTATCTTTTGGAGCACGTTTCGTTATCCATCAATGCAGATAATTGAGGTCTTGGAAGGTAGCAAGAAGCAAGGGGATCTTGGCAACACTTGTTACAAACGTATGTTAAAGACTAGACTATAATGAATAAGGGCAATGGGGTACTTGTTGTGTTTTGGGAGATGTTTTGTGAAACTCCCTGTTTGAGCACGTTTCTTTAGTTGCTCTTGGGTTGTAAATGGCCTTTAATGTTTGATTTTGGAGCTGGTTTATCTTTTGTGTATATTGCTTGGATACGAGTTAGGAAGCATGCCTATAGATTTCCTTTTGAAGCATAAAGCCTTGTGGTGTTGTTAAAGTTGTGTTGTTAGTTGACTTGTGATATGTCTTGCATGTTGGTATTGTGTTTAAAGCATGTTGGATTGATTATAGTATACTATTGGGATGAAAAACCAACAAAATATGGCATTACAGGCCCAGGCGTATCGATACGCGGGGGACCGTATCGATACGGCTAGGTAAATTCAGGCTTGAGGGATCAATACAGGTACTGTGTGTTTCGATACGCGTAGGAAAATTTTGGCCTGGCGTACCGATACGGGTATGGGTGTTTCGGTACGATTTTTAGTCTTTGGAATTCACTTTTACAATCCGAACCCGTGTATTGAAACACCTAAAGAGCCGTATCGATACGGTTTGTAACATTTCAAAAGTTAGTTAATATCGTTAGGCGTATCGAAATAGCAAGGTGGTGTACCGAAACAAGGTTTTTTAAACCCTATCGATACAGGCTTACTTGTATTTGTACGGAAAGCTGATTTGTTGTAAATGTCTTTAGAGTAGTTTGGGCATTCTTGCAATTTAGTCCCTAAATCTTGCCAATGCAAATATATGTGCTAAAATGATCGGATTGAACTAAAATTTGAGATCAAGGTTTAGACTCTAACTAATTAAAGAATGTTAAGTTAAAAATAAGTTTTAATCCTAAAATTTTCTATATTTGCAATTTGGTCCCTATTTTGCAAATGCGATCAATTGGATGTCAATTGATGCTCGATTGAGTTGGAGTTGCACCTGTTGTCTGTATGAACATTTAGGGTTAATAATTGGCATCTAGATAAGATAAAAGAAAAAAATGGACTGGGTTTGGTTGAATCTCTTCGGTTGCTACGACAAACCTAATATGGTCTTCTTGGTTCGGTTGGGCGTCTAGGCCGGGAAAAGGGGGTTACATTTGGTGGTATCAGAGCCAGGTTTGGTTTGTTTGGGAGGTTGTTGTGTTGTTTCCATGATTGTTTTGTACGGTGATTGTTGTTTGTACACTGGTTGATATGCACAGTGATTGATATATGAATATTGGTTGTTGTATGCTATGTTGGGGATATTTTGGGGTACCCATTGCCTTATTATTATAATCTAGAAAGTTTTGATTTTTGAAACAAAAGTCTTGGATCCTTGCTTGAGGCTGGCTTAATTGTTTTGTTTTGAAATGGTTATCATGCCTTATATATTTTAGCACGATGGGACCGAGGAGAGAGTTGCGATCTAGTGTGATTGTTGCTGCCGCTAGGCAGGATGATGAAGGAGAAGTTGTACCTCCTAAAGGGTTGCCACCACCCCCACCTAATCCACCTGAGGGAGTGGAGCAAGTACCAATTGTACCAGCTGGGCCAGGAATGGGTGATATGGCACCGTTGATACAGGCCATGACCGGTGCGTTTAAGGCAGCAGTTGCGAGTGTTCGTGTTCCAGCACCACCGATTGAGGGGTAAAGTTTGCCGCTTGAGCGTCTTTGTAGTTTGGGCAGAGTTGAGTTTTGAGGGTTGTTGCCCGAGGCTTTTGAGGGCTGGTTGGCTAGTACTAAGAGGATATTAGGCCAGATGGGGTGCACCGATGCTCGTAAGGTGGGATGTGCTATTTTTCTACTGCAGGGTGATGCATATGCATGGTGGACTACCACGATATCTGGTATGGCGACGGATGATGTGACCTAGGAGTTCTTTTGTGAAGTTTTCCGGAAGAAGTTTTTGGGAGTCCGATATCAGGACGAGAAGAAGCGTGAGTTTATGGCTTTGGTGCAGGGCAGTTTGTCTGTAGCGGAGTATGATGTACAATTTGTGAGGTTGAGTCGGTATGCACCTGAGTTGGTTCTTGAAGAGCGTACTTGATGTGATCGTTTTTTATATGAGCTTGTGCAGGATGTTAAGACATACATGCTTGCTGTTGATTATACCAACTTTGATGTGTTGTTTTCGCGAGCTAAGAATGTAGAGCAGAATTTAGGTTTGGCTTCTGGATTGCGAGGTTCTAGCTCGGGTAAGACATTCAAAGTTATAGCGGTGGTTAGGATTCACCAAAGACATGAGGTTTCGCCCATGGGACATGGCGGTGCTGGGGATGTGGAGTTTAGGCGGGGGTGCCCAGGTTAGAGCCCCATTTAGCACTTGTTGGATTTGTAGATCCCGAGATCATTTGAGGCAAGATTGCTCGCGTTTTGCCAGGTAGGGTCAGGCACCTGCTCCTGTCGTGGCTAATGCTTGTTGGAGTTGTGGATCATGCGACCATCAGAGGCGTGATTGTCTGTTGTTGGCTCTAGGTGGATAGGGCGCTGCACCTGTTGTTGCTCTGCAGCGTGGTCGTAGTCGCGGTCGCGGACCATTTCAGTGTCGAGATGGTGGACAGAGGACTGTAGCTCATATTGTTGCTATCCAGCCTGAGGGAGGTGGACGGGCTAGGGTGTATGCGCATCGTGAGGGTTGCAATGACACCGATGTGATTGCATGTACTTTTACCCTACAGTCTTTTTTGTTGTATTCGTTGGTTGATTCTGGTTCTACTCATTCATACATTTTGAGTGAGCATGCTGAGCCGCTTGATATATCTGTTGAAATTCTTAATGTGGGTGTTAGTGTGACTAGTTCTCTTGGGGAGACAGTCGTGGTTAGGAGGTTGTATCATAGGTATCCCCTGACGGTCCAGGGACATGTGTTTGTCGAGGACTTGATGGAGTTACCATTCCATGGTTTTAATGTGATTTTGGGTATGGATTGGTTGACCGAACATCAAGCTGTGGTGGATTTTGAGACCAAACGGATATCTTTGAGGTTTTCGGATGATTATGAGGTGGTAGTAGTTGGCAAGAATGCCAAGTTTTTGTCTAGTGTTGTTTCAGCTTTAGAAGTAAGACGAATATTAGATTCGGGATGTCAGGCTTATTTGGCCTATGTTATGAATTTTGGATCAAAGGAGTTGAGGGTGCAGGATGTTCGCACCGTATGTGAGTTCCCAGGTGGTTTTCTAGGGGAATTTCTAGGGTTGCCACCTGACCGTAAGGTAGAGTTTGACATTGAGGTCTTTACGGGTACGGTACCGGTATCCATTGCTCCGTACCGCATGGCTCCGAAGGAGTTGAAGGAGCTAAAAACGTTGTTGCAGGAGTTGCTTGATCGTGGGTTCATTAGACCTAGTATTTCACTGTAGGGAGTGCCAGTGCTGTTTGTTAAGTAGAAAGATGGTACGTTGCGGATATGTATAGATTACCGGCAGCTGAATAAGTTGACAACAAAGAACAAGTATCCCTTACCGCGGATAGATGACCTTTTGATCAGTTCAGGGGAACTTTGGTGTTTTCCAAAATAGATTTGAGGTCAGGGTACTACCAGTTAAAGGTGAAGGAGGTAGATGTGCCCAAAATAGCCTTCTGTTCGAGGTACGGGCATTACGAGTTTATTGTGATGCTATTTGGATTGACCAATGCTCCAGTTTCTTTTATGGATATGATGAACCGTGTGTTTCATGAGTTTTTGGATCAATTTGTGGTTGTGTTCATCGATGATATCCTTGTGTACTCTCGTACCGAGGAGGATCATGATAGACATTTGAGAATTGCGCTTCAGACATTGTTGGCTAATCAACTTTAAGCTAAGTTAAGCAAATGTGAGTTTTGGCTCAAGGAAGTTGTGTTTCTCGGACATGTGGTGTCGGCTGAAGGAATCTATGTTGATCCGCATAAGGTTGAGGCTGTGATGAGTTGGAAGGAGCCTAAGTCTGTGACGGAGGTCATGAGTTTCCTTGGTTTGGCATGTTACTACCGAAGGTTTGTGGAAGGGTTCTCCATTTTGGCGGCTCCGTTAACAAGGTTGTTGTAGAAGAATGTTCGATTTGAGTGGACGGAGGATAGACAGCGAGCTTTTGAGAGGTTGAAAGAAGCTTTGATGTGAGCTCCGGTTTTGGTTCAACCAGAATCGGGGAAGGAGTTTGTTATTTATAGTGATGCGTCGTATGTTGGGCTTGGTTGTGTGTTGATGCAAGAGGGTAAGGTAGTGGCGTATACATCTAGACAATTGAAGGTGCATGAACGTAACTACCCTACTCACGATCTTGATCTGGCCGCGGTTGTGTTTGCCTTGAAAATTTGGAGGCATTATCTTTATGTTGAGAAATGTGTGCTTTATATGGATCATAAGAGTTTGAAATATCTGATGTCGCAGAAGGAGCTGAATCTTAGGCAACGTAGATGGTTGGAGTTGCCTAAGGATTATGATCTGACCATTGAGGATCATTCGGGGAAAACCAATGTTGTAGCGGATGCTTTGAGTAGGAAAGCAGCTGTGGAGTTGAGATCCATGTTTGCTAGGTTCAGTGTGACGAATGACGGAGGTTTGTTGGCTGAGTTACAAGTGAAGCCGTCCTTGTCGCAGATGATTACGGAGAAGCAACCGTATGCTACGGATTTCCATTTCAACGATGATGGGGTGTTGTGTTTCAAAGGTCGAATAGTGGTGCCTGAGGATGAAGAGTTGAGGTGTACTATTTTGGTTGAGGCATATGCTAGTCCTTTTGCTATGCATCCCGGTAGTACTAAGATGTATCGAGGGTTGAAGGAGGAGTACCATTGGGTTGGACTAAAGAGGGATGTAGCTGATTTTGTTGCACGGTGTATGGTTTGTCAGCAGGTAAAGGCTGAGCATCAGTTCCCTTCCGGGTTGTTGCAACCATTGAGGATACCAGAATGGAAGTGGGAAAGAATCACCATGGATTTTGTGTCTGGGCTGCCTTTGACGCTGACCAAAAAGGATTCCATTTGGGTGATTGTGGATCGGCTTACGAAGTGTGCACATTTTGTGCCTGTGCATACTACGTATACCTTGGACAGGTTGGCTGAGTTGTACATCTCTGAAATAGTGCGTTTGCACGGAGTGCCCAAATGTATAGTTTCGAATAGAGATCTGGGTTAACTACAAGGTGTTGGGTGAGTTTGCATCGTGCTTTGGGAACCCGGTTGAGTTTCAGTACCTCGTACCATCCTCAGTCGGATGGCCAGTCAGAGCGCGTGATTTAGGTTTGCGAGGATATGCTAAAGTGTTGTGTTATTGAGTATCAGAGAACATGGGAGAAGCAGTTGCCGTTGGTGGAGTTTGCCTGCAATAACAGTTATCATGCCAGCATACAGATGACTCCTTATGAGGCGTTGTACGGCGGGAAGTGTCGTACGCCCGTGTGTTGGGCAGAAGCGGGGGAAAAGTTTGTGTCTATGCCCAATGTCTTGAAAGGCACGACCGAAAAGGTAAAGTTGGTATGTGAGCGCTTAAAAGCACTGCAGATCGCCAGAAATCCTATGCAAATTTGAAGCGTAGGAATATAGAGTATGATGTGGGTGATAAAGTGTTTTTGAAAGTGTCACCCTGGAAAATGATGTTGTGTTTTGGGTGAAAATGGAAGCTTAGCCCGAAGTTTATTGGAACATACGAGGTTGTCGAGCGTTTGGGTCCAGTTGCATACCGTTTGAGGTTACCTTCGGAGTTGGGAAAGATTCATGATGTGTTCCACGTTTCGGTGTTGCGGAGGTATAGGTCGAATCCATCGCATGTCATGCCGGTGGAAGAGATCGAGTTGAGACCAAACCTATCTTATAATGAAGAACTAGTAGAGATTCTTGATACCAGTAATAAGGTGCTCCGTGGCAGAACATTCGAACTGGTTAAAGTGTTGTGGAAACACCGCGGTGTTGATAAGGCCATGTGGGAGCGTAAGTAGGACATGTTGAAGCAGTTTCCGCACCTGTTTCCTCCAGGTAAATTTCGAGGGTGAAATTTCTTAAGTTGGTGAGAGTTGTAACGCCTCGATTTTAGGGCTTAGCGGTTTATAGGGTTTATTAGAAAGTCCGATGGACTAGAGTAGAGATTCAAGTCAGTGTCGAGATCATATATTTTTGGTGTTGGAAAAATGATGGAAAATGCTAAAAAATCATTATTAATTATGTATTTAATAATGGTGGAATCAATATTGAAAAACAGGTTTTGGAAGATGGACATTTTGGTTAGTGACCAAAATGAAAGTTTTGAAAACTGTGATTTTCTAGTGACGAAAATGAAAAGGGTCAATTACTTAGAATCTTTAAGGATCTATTTTACCAATTGGTTTCTGATGATTTCTCCCTAGATTTAACTAATTTTAACACGTGATTTAATTAATATTTAAGGTAGATTTTGTTAAAAAAGTTAGTTATCTTTTCTAAAACAAAAATCACGTCATTTTCTCTCAACTTTTTCTCTCCATTCTCTCCTCGGCCAAACACTCCATTTTTCATCAAATTTCCAGAGGTGAGGTGGATTCTAACTTGATTTTATTGTTTCAAATTGTTTTATAAAGATTGTTTATACAAAATCTTACAATAATCTTGTGTTTTCTTAGCTTTTCACAAATCAATTGAGGGAGAAACTCCACAATAGGGGTAAGGTCCGAGAGCTCCTCTATTGTATGATTCTTTATTGAAATTCTCAAGCATTTGATCCTTGTTTTTGTGTTTCTAATCTGATTTTGATGATTTTCTAACGCTTAATTGAGTTATTTAGGGAAATGAGTTGATTCGCGAATTGGATATGATTGCCAGTAAGTAAGGTTGCTTTGATTCATAATTTGGATGTTTAATAACGTTCCCGAAACTTAAGAATCTCTATTTGTTTAGGTTGGTAGTTTTGAGGTTTTGTGGTGTTTTTGTGGTTGTAGGGTTACTGGAGGTAGTAGCTTGTTTTGGATCTGTTTTTAGATGTATTTTGATGTTGGAAATGATGCTAGGTTGATAGTTGTTGGCTGGTTTGTGAATCGAAGTGTTTTGGTTATAATTTCGGTTGTTGTAGAGGGTTAATGTGGAGGTTTTGTGAGAATCTGAGAAGGATTGTGGTTGTTGTGTTTGGAATGCATTATGATGCATTAATCCTCTGTCGTTTTGTGATAAAAACAGGGGAGGTTGATTCAAAAGTGATTGGAGAAGCGTTGGAGGCTTCGGATACTTGATTTTGCATCGGTGAATTGAGGTTTCGCTTATCGGTGAGTGAAAATGTTGTTTAAAGCATTTTGCTGTTTTGAGAACAGAGTTTTGGGAGTTATGGTAGAGCTTGAAACGCTTACCTAGACTCAGAAATAAGTATAAAGTGGATTTCTCTCTTGGGCGTGCTAGTTTGAAATGGTTTTTTGCACTTGTTTTAATTTACATGCTACCTACTGCTTAAGCATGTTTTAAAGTATTTGATATACTGTTTTTAAGCATGAAATGCTGAATGATGCACATGGTAAGTGATCCTTGCAAGTATGTGGTTTATACTTGTGTTTTAAAGCATGTAATGTTGCTTTGGAAAAATGGTTTGGTGAATGCTTGTTAAAACAGTGAGGTAAATGGAAAATGGTTAATTATATTGGCAAGTGATGTGGTTTTAAAATTGTTATCGGATATAGTTGGCCGGCTATGGGATTGAGTGCACTGTAAATAAGTCACCTTCGATGTCGAGGGGTTTATACGGCGTACCGAATACTCCATCCAAGTACCCTAACGGTAGAGGGGTTAAATAGTATCGAATACTCCCGTCAGTGGATTAAGCGTCTAACGGATGATTGGGGTGGATGTCCCCGTTGGTTGTTATTGTACTCGGTTGTTATTGTACATGGTTGTTAATGTACCGCGATTGTGATTGTATCGCTATTCCGGTTGAAATGGCTTGAAGTGTTGGGTTAACACTTACTGAATCTGTATATCCGATGAACTCTTTTGTTATTGAACTTGTTAATGATCACTTGGAAGCCAATATAATTGTTAATGTATCATTGATATGTTTAAGTTGTATAATGTGGTTTATACATGTTTCTCCTTAAGCTTTGCATTTGGTAGTAATGCATGGGAAGGCTTAAGTGGAGGGTTAGAAATGTGATTTGTTGTTGTTTAATGATACATATAGCATATGGTTTAATATACTGGTTTTAAATGATGTAAAGTGAATGTTTAAAAAGGGGCATGATGATGATGTTTTTAAGAATGATGTTATGTAAATGGTTTTAAAATGCATTTATGGTGTTTGTTTTGAGCACTCCTCACTAAGCCTTGTGTGCTTACGCTCTCGTTGTCCATCAATGCAGATAATTGAGGTCTTGGAAGGCAGCAAGAAGCGAGGGGATCTTGGCAAGACTTGTTACAAACGTATGTTAAAGACTAGACTATAATGAATAAGGGCAATGGGGTACTTGTTGTGTTTTGGGAGATGTTTTGTGAAACTCCCTGTTTGAGCATGTTTCTTTAGTTGCTCTTGGGTTGTAAATGGCCTTTAAGGTTTGATTTTGATGCTGGTTTATCTTTTGGGTATATTGCTTGGATGCAAGTTAGGAAGCATGCCTATAGATTTCCTTTTGAAGCATGAAGCCTTGTGGTGTTGTTAAAGTTGTGTTGTTAGTTAACTTGTGATATGTCTTGCATGTTGGTATTGTGTTTAAAGCATGTTGGATCGATTAGAGTATACTATTGGGATGAAAAACCAACAAAATGTGGCATTACAGACCTAGGCGTATCGATACGCGGAGGACCGTATCGATACGGCTAGGCAAATTCAGGCTTGAGGGATCGGTACAGGTACTGTGTGTTTTGATACGCCTAGGAAAAATTTGGCCAGGCGTACCGATACGGGTATGGGTGTTTCGGTACGAGTTTTAGTCTCTGGAATTCACTTTTTCTATCCGAACCCGTGTATCGAAACACCTAAGGAGCCGTATCGATACGGTTTTAACATTTCAAAAGTTAGGTAATACCATTAGGCGTATCGATACGGAAAGGTGGTGTATCAAAATGAGGTTTTTTAAACCGTATCGATACGGGCTTACCCGTATCGATACGGAAAGCTAATTTTTTGTAAATGTCTTTCGAGTAGTTTGGGCGTTCTTGCAATTTAGTCCCTGAATCTTGCCAATGCAAATGTATGTGCTAAAATGATCAGATTGAGCTGAAATTTGAGATGAAGGTTTGGACTCTGACTAATTAAATAATGTTAACTTAAAAATAAGTTTTAATCTTAAAATTTTCTATATTTTCAATTTGGTCCCTATTTTGCAAATGCGATCAATTAGATGTCAAATTGATGCCCGATTGAGTTGGGGTTGCACCTGTTGTCTGTATGAACATGTAGGGTTAATAATTGGCATCTAGATAAGATAAAAGAAAAAAATGGACCGGGTTTGGTTGAATCACTTCGGTTGTTACGACAAACCTAATATAGCCTTCTTGGTTCGGTTGGGCGTCTAGGCCGGGACAAGGGGGTTACATTTGGTGGTATCAGAGCCAGGTTTGGTTCGTTTGAGAGGTTGTTGTGTTGTTTCCATGTTTGTTTTGTACGGTGATTGTTGTTTGTACGCTGGTTGATATGCACAGTGATTGATATATGACTGTTGGTTGTTGTATGCTATGTTGGGGATATTTTGGGGTACCCATTGCCTTAATATTATAGTCTGGAAAGTTTTGATTTTTGAAACGAAAGTCTTGGATCCTTGCTTGAGGCTGGCCTGATTGTTTTGTTTTGAAATGATTATCATGCCTAAGATATATTTTAGCACGATGAGACCGATAAGAAAGTTGCAATCTAGTGCGATTGCTGCTATCACTGGGCAGGATCATGAAGGAGAAGTTGTACCTCCTAGAGGGTTGCCACCGCCCCCACCTAATCCACCTGAGGGAGTGGAGCAAGTACCAACTGTTCCAGCTAGGCCAGGGATGGGTGATATGGCACCGTTGATACAAGCCATGAATGGTGCATTTCAGGCAGCAGTTGCGAGTGTTCGTGTTCCAGCACCACCGGTTGAGGGGTAAAGTTTGTCGCTTGAGAGTCTTCGTAGTTTGGGCAGAGTTGAGTTTCGAGGGTTTTCGCTCGGGGCTTCTAAGGGCTGGTTGGCCAGTACTAAGAGGATATTAGGCAAGATGGGGTGCACCGATGCTCGTAAGCTGTGCTGTGTTATTTTCCTACTGCAGGGTGATGCTTATGCATGGTGGACTACCATGATATCCAGTATGGCGACGGATGATGTGACCTATGAGTTTTTCTGTGAAGTTTTTCGGAAGAAGTTTTTGGGAGTCTGATATCAGGACGAGAAGAAGTATGAATTTATGGCTTTAGTGTAGGGTAGTATGTCTGTAGCGGAGTATGAGGTACAGTTCATGAAGTTGAGTCAGTATGCACATGAGTTGGTTCCTGAAGAGCATACTCGATGTTATGGTTTTTTATATGGGCTTGTGTAGGATGTTAAGACATACATACTTGCTGCTGATTATATCGACTTTGATGTGTTGGTTTCACGAGCTAAGGATGTAGAGCAGAATTTGGGTTTGGCTTCTGGATTGCGAGGTTCTAGCTTGGATAAAAGAGCTATTGATTCAGGTTATAGCGGTGGTCAGGCCAAGAGACACCGTGACAGGAGGTTTTGCCAGAGCCGAGGCATGGCTGAGGTGTTGTGGAACGTGGAGTTCAGGGGTAGGGTGCCCAGGTTAGAGCCTCGTTTAGCACTTGTTGGATTTGTAGAACCCAAGATCATTTGAGGCGAGATTGCCCGCGTTTGGCCAGGGAGGGTCAGGCACCTGCTCCTGTGGTGGATAATGCTTGTTGGAGTTGTGGGTCATGCGACCATCAGAGGCGTGATTGTCTGTGGTTGGCTCGAGGTGGGCAGGGTGCTGCACTTGTTGTTGCTCTACAATGTGGTCGTGGTCTCGGTCGCGGTCGCGGACCGTTTCAGCGTCGAGATGGTGGACAGAGGACTGTAGCTCATGCAGTTGCTATCCAGCCTGAGGGAGGTGGACCGGCTAGGGTGTATGTGCATCGTAAGGGTCGCAATGACACTGATGTGATTGCAGGTACTTTTACCCTACAGTCTTTGTCGTTGTATTCGTTGGTTGATTCTGGTTCTACTCATTCATACATTTTGAGTGAGCATGTTGAGCCGCTTGATATATCTGTTGAAATTTTTAATGTGGGTGTTAGTGTGACTAGCTCTCTTAGGGAGACAGTCGTGGTTAGGAGGTCGTATCGTAGGTGTCCGCTGACGGTCCAGGGACATGTATTTGCCGTGGACTTGATAGAGTTACCATTCTATGGTTTTGATGTGATTTTGGGTATGGATTGGTTGACCGAACATCAGGCTGTGGTGGATTTTGAGACCAAACAGATATCTTTGAGGTTGTCGGATGATTGTGAGGTGGTGGTAGTTGGCGAGAATGCCAAGTTTTTGTCTAGTGTTGTTTCAGCTTTGGAAGCAAGACGAATATTAGATTCGGGATGTCAGGCTTATTTGGCCTATGTTATGAATCCTGGATCAAAGGAGTTGGGGGTGCATGATGTTCGCACCGTATGTGAGTTCCCATGTGTTTTTCCAGAGAAATTGTCAGGGTTGCCACCTGACCGTGAGGTAGAGTTTGACATCGAGGTCTTTGCGGGTACGGTACTAGTATCCATTGCTCCGTACCGTATGGCTCTAAAGGAGTTGAAGGAGCTAAAAATGCAGTTGCAGGATTTGCTTGATCGTGGGTTCATTAGACCTAGTATTTCACCATGGGGAGCGCCAATGTTGTTTGTTAGGAAGAAAGATGGTACGTTACGGATGTTTATAGATTACCGGTAGCTGAATAAGTTGACAATAAAGAACAAGTATCCCTTACCGTGGATAGATGATCTGTTTGATCAGTTTAGAGGAGCTTCGATATTTTCCAAAATAGATTTGAGGTCAGGGTACTACCAGCTAAAGGTGAAGAAGATGGATGTGCCCAAAATAGCCTTCCGTACGAGGTACGAGCATTACTAGTTTCTTCTGATGTCATTTGGATTGAACAATGCTCCAGTTGCTTTTATGAACATGATAAACCGTGTGTTTCATGAGTTTTTGGATCAGTTTATGGTTGTGTTCATCGATGATATCCTTGTGTACTCTCGTACCGAGGAGGATCATGATAAACATTTGAGAATTGTGCTACAGACACTGTTGGTTAATCAGCTTTATGCTAAGTTAAGCAAATGTGAGTTCTGGCTCAAGGAAGTTGTGTTTCTCGAACATGTGGTGTCGGCCGAAGGAATCTACGTTGATCTGCATAAGGTTGAGGCTGTGATGAGTTGGAAGGAGCCTAAGTCTGTGACGGAGGTCAGGAGTTTCCTTGGTTTGGCGGGTTACTACCGAAGGTTTGTGGAAGGGTTCTCCAGTTTGGCAGCTCCGTTAACAAGGTTGTTGTAGAAGAATGTTCGGTTTGAGTGGACAAAGGATAGACATCGAGCTTTTGAGAGGTTGAAGGAAGCTTCGACGCTAGCTTCAGTTTTGGTTCAACCAGAATCGAGAAAAGAGTTTGTTGTTTATAGTGATGCATCATATGTTGGGCTTGGTTGTGTGTTGATGCAAGAGGGTAAGGTAGTGTCGTATGCATCTAGGCAATTGAAGGTGCATGAACGTAACTACCCTACTCACGATCTTGATCTGGCCACGGCTGTGTTTGCCTTGAAGATTTGGAGGCATTATCTTTATTGTGAGAAATGTGTGGTTTATATGGATCATAAGAGTTTGAAATCTCTGATGTCGCAGAAGGTGTTGAATCTTAGGCAACGTAGATGGTTGAAGTTGCTTAAGGATTATGATCTGACCATTGAGTATCATCCGGGGAAAGCCAATGTTGTAGCGGATGCTTTGAGTAGGAAAGCGGCTGTGGAGTTGAGATCCATGTTTGCTAGGTTGAGTGTGATGAATAACGGAGGTTTGTTGGCTCAGTTACAAGTGAAGCCGTCCTTGTCACAGATGATTAAATAGAAGCAACCATATGATGGGAGTTTGGTATCTCATGTGGAAGATATCAGGGATGGAAATCCTACGGATTTTCATTTCAATGATGATGGGGTGTTGTGTTTCAAAGGTCGAATAGTGGTGCCTGAGGACGAAGAGTTGAGGTGTACTATTTTGATTAAGGCACATGCTAGTCCTTTTGCTATGCATCTCGGTAGTACTAAGATGTATCGAGGGTTGAAAGAGGAGTACCATTGGGTTGGACTGAAGAGGGATGTGGCTGATTTTGTTGCACGGTGTATGGTTTGTCAGCGAGTAAAGGCTGAGCATCAGATCCCTTCCGGGTTGTTGTAACCGTTGAGGATACTGAAATGGATGTGGGAAAGAATCACCATGGATTTTGTGTTTAGGCTGCCTTTGACGCCGACTAAAAAGGATTCCATTTGGGTGATTGTGGATCGGCTTACGAAGTGTGCACATTTTGTGCCTGTGCATACTACGTATACCTTGGACAGGTTGGCTGAGTTGTACATCTCTGAAATAGTGCGTTTGCACGGAGTGCCCAAATGTATAGTTTCGAATAGAGATCTGGGTTAACTGCAAGGTTTTGGGTGAGTTTGCATCGTGCTTTGGGAACCCGGTTGAGTTTCAGTACCTCGTACCATCCTCAGTCGGATGGCTAGTCAGAGCGCGTGATTCAGGTTCTCGGGTATATGCTAAGGTGTTATGTTATTGAGTATCAGGGAACATGGGAGAAGCAGTTGTCGTTGGTGGAGTTTGCCTGGAATAACAGTTATCATGCTAGCATACAAATGGCCCCTTATGAGGCGTTGTATGGCAGGAAGTGTCGTACGCCGGTGTGTTGGGCACAAGCGGGGGAAAAGTTTGTGTCTATGTCCAATGTCTTGAAAGGAACCACTAAAAAGGTAAAGTTGATATGTGAGCGCTTAAAAGCGGCTGCAGATCGCCAGAAATCCTATGCAAATTTGAAGCGTAGGGATATAGAGTACGATGTGGGTGATAAAGTGTTTTTGAAATGTCGCCCTGGAAAAAGGTGTTGCGTTTTGGGCGAAAATGGAAGCTTAGCCCGAGGTTTATTGGAACATACGAGGTTGTCAAGCGTTGGGTCCAGTTGCATACTATTTGAGGTTACCACCGTAGTTAGGAAAGATTCATGATGTGTTCCACGTTTCGGTGTTGCGGAGGCATAGGTCGGATCCATCGCATGTCATGCCGGTGGAAGAGATCGAGTTGAGACCAGACCTATCTTATGATGAATAACCAGTAGAGATTCTTGATACTAGCAATAAGGTGCTCCGTGGCAGAACAGTCGAGTTGGTTAAAGTGTTGTGGAAACACCGCGGTGTTGATGAGGCCACGTAGGAGCATAAGTAGGACATGTTGAAGCAGTTTCCGCACCTGTTTCCTCCAGGTAAATTTTAAGGGTGAAATTTCTTAAGTGGAGGAGAGTTGTAACGCCCCGATTTTAGGGCTTAGCAGTTTAGAGGGTTTATTAGACGGTCCGGTGGACCGGAGTAGAGATTCGAGTCAGCTTTGGGATTGTATATTTTTTGTGTTGGAAAAATTATGGAAAATGCTTAAAAATTATTATTAATTATGTATTTAATAATGGTTGAATCAATTTTGAAAATGGGTTTTGGAAGATGGACATTTTGGTTAGTGACCAAAATGAAAGTTTTGAAAACTGTGATTTTCTAGTGACTAAAATGAAAAGGGTCAATTACTTAGAATCTTTAAGAAGCTATTTAACCAATTGGTTTATGATGATTTCTCCCTTGATTTAACTGATTTTAACATGTGATTTAATTAATATTTAAAGTGGATTTTGTTAAAAAAGTTAGTTATCTTTTCTAAAACAAAAATCACGTCATTTTCTCTCAACTTTTTCTCTCCATTCTCTCCTCGGCCAAACACTCAGTTTTCATCAAATTTCCAGAGGTGAGGTGGATTCTAACTTGATTTTTATTGTTTCAAATTGTTTTATAAAGATTGTTTATACAAAATCTTACAATAATCTTGTGTTTTCTTAGCTTTTCACAAATCAATTGAGGGAGAAACTTCACAATAGGGGAAAGGTCAGAGATATCCTCTATTGTATGGTTCTTTATTGAAATTCCCAAGCATTTGATCCTTGTTTTGTGTTTCTAATCTGATTTTGATGATTTTACAATGTTTAATTGAGATATTTGGGGAAAATGAGTTGATTCGCGAATTGGATCTGATTTCCAGTAAGTAAGGTTGCATTGATTCATATTTTGGATGTTTAATAATGTTGATAAGTGATTTTTATCAATGGAATCCCAAAACTTAAGAATCTCTATTTGTTTAGGTTGGTAGTTTTGAGGTTTTGTGGTGTTTTGTGGTTTTAGGGTTGCTGGAGGTAGTTGCTTGTTTTGGACCTGTTTTTAGATGTGTTTTGATGTTGTAAATGATGCTAGGTTGATAGTTGTTGGCTGGTTTGTTAATCGAAGTGTTTTGGTTATGATTTCGGTTGTTGTGGAGGGTTAATTATGGAGGTTTTGTGAGAATCCGAGAAGGATTGTGGTTGCTGTGTTTGGAATGCATTATGATGTATTAATCCTCTGTTGTTTTGTGATAAAAACATGGGAGGTTGATTCGAAAGTGATTGGAGAAGCGTTGGAGGCTTCGGATACTTGATTTCACATCGGCGAATTGAGGTTTCGCTTATCGGTGAGTGAGAACGTGGTTTAAAGCGTTTGATGTTTTGAGAATAGAGTTTTGGGAGTTATGGTAGAGCTTGAAACGCTTACCTAGTCTCAGAAGTAAGTATAATGTAGATTTCTCTCTCGAACGTGCTAGTTTGAAATGGTTTTTTGCACTTGTTTTAATTTACATGTTACCTACTGTTTAAGCATGTTTTAAAGTATTTGATATACTGTTTTTAAGCATGAAATGTTGAAGGATGCACATGGTAAGTGATCCTTGTAAGTATGTGGTTTATACTTGTGTTTTAAAGCATGTGATGTTGCTTTGGAAAAATGGTTTGGTGAATGCTGGTTAAAACAGTGAGTTAAATGGAAAATGGTTAATTATATTGGCAAGTGATGTGGTTTTAAAATTGTTATCGGATATAGTTGGTCGGCCATAGGATTGAGTGCACTGTAAATAAGTCACCTTGGATGTCGAGAGGTTTATACGGCGTACCGAATTCTCCATCTAAGTACCCTAACTGTAGAGGGGTTAAACAGTACCGAATACTCCCGTTAGTGGATTAAGCGTCTAACCGATGATTGGGGTGGATGTCCCCATGGGTTGTTATTGTACCCGGTTGTTAATGTACCGCGATTGTGATTGTATCGTTATTCCGGTTGAGATGGCTTGAAGTGTTGGGTTAACACTTGTTGAATCCGTATATCCGATGAACTCTTTTGTTATTGAACTTGTTAATGATCACTTGGAAGCCAATATAATTGTTAATGTATCATTGATATGTTTAAGTTGTATAATGTGGTTTATACATGTTTCTCCTTAAGCTTTGCGTTTGGTAGAATGCATGGGAAGGCTTAAGTGGTGGGTTAGCAATGTGATTTGCTATTTTTTAATGATACATGTAGCATATGGTTTAATATGCTGGTTTTAAATAATGTAAAGCGCAAGTTTAAAAAGGGGCATGATGATGATGATGTTTTTAAGGATGATGTTATGTAAATGGTTTTAAAATGCATTGATGGTGTTTGTTTTGAGCACTCCTCACTAAGCCTTGTATGCTTACGCTCTCGTTATCCATCAATGCAAATAATTGAGGTCTTGGAAGGCAGCAAAAAGCAAGGGGATCTTGGCAAGACTTGTTACAAACGAATGTTAAAGAGTAGACTATAATGAATAAGGGCAATGGGGTACTTGTGTTTTGGGAGATGTTTTATAAAACTCCCTGTTTGAGCACGTTTCTTTAGTTGCTCTTGGGTTGTAAATGGCCTTTAAGGTTTGATTTTGGTGCTGGTTTATCTTTTGGGTATGTTGCTTGGATGCAAGTTAGGAAGCATGCCTATAGATTTTCTTTTGAAGCATAAAGCCTTGTGGTGATGTTAAAGTTGTGTTGTTAGTTGACTTGTGATATGTCTTGCATGTTGGTATTGTGTTTAAATCATGTTGGGTTGATTGGAGTATACTATTGGGATGAAAAACCAGCAAAATGTGGCATTACTGGCCCAGGCGTATCTATACGCGGGGGACCGTATCGATACGGCTAGGCAAATTTAGGCTTGAGGGATCGGTACTGTGTGTTTCGATACGCCTAGGAAAATTTGGCCAGGCGTACCGATACGGGTATGGGTGTTTCGGTACGAGTTTTAGCCTCTGGAATTCACTTTTTCAATCCGAACTCGTGTATCGAAACACCTAAAGAGTCGTATCGGTACGGTTTGTAACATTTCAAAAGTTAGGTAATACCATTAGGCGTATCGATACGGCAAGGTGGTGTAACAAGACGAGGTATTTTAAACTGTATTGATACGGGCTTACCTGTATCGGTACGGAAAGCTGATTTTCTGTAAATGTCTTTCTAGTAGTTTGGGCGTTCTTGCAATTTAGTCCCTGAATCTTGTCAATGCAAATGTATGTGGTAAAATGATCGGATTGAGCTAAAATTTGAGATGAACGTTTGGAATCTGACTAATTAAATATTGGTAACTTAAAAATAAGTTTTAATCTTGAAATTTTCTATATTTGCAATTTGGTCCCTATTTTGCAAATGCAATCAATTGGATGTCAAATTTATGCCCGATTGAGTTGGGGTTGCACATGTTGTCTGTATGAACATGTAGGGTTTATAATTGGCATCTAGATAAGATAAAAGAAAAAAAATGGACTAGGTTTGGTTGAATCTCTTCGGTTGTTGCGGCAAACCTAATATAGCCTTCTTGGTTCGGTTGGGCGTCTAGGCCGACACAAGGGGTTACAACCACTCAAGGAGGCCTTTCACTCAATATTGATGATGATCCAGCATAGTCCACCAGTGGATATGCGTAATTGTCGATCAAAATGTCATAGACTCGAGAAACATGAGTGCTTGAGAATCTGAAGATAAAAAGTTTGTCTCTTCAGATTAGGAGTACAAGATAAATGGATTAAGTGAGAAAATATGCAAAGATCAAATGTTTTCTATGAAGGAAAAAGATACAAAGAATGAAGATGGTGAAGCATAGATTGTGGAGATGATTATTTTGTCAACTATCGTTGCAAGAACAAGATAACTGGATTGAGTGAGCAAATATGCAAAGATTAGATGAAACGAACATTGGAAATTTTCCACCATTAAACGTGTCATGCATTCATGAGTTAGGCATCCCTAGGATCATGCTAACTTACTACAATCATAAATTTTTTTAATCTTGATAGGAACACGAAGACCATATTTTGACTCTATATGGCTTCAAGAATGAGGGGCAAGAAACCTTGTATTCTCTCTAAATAGGGAAGACACCCTATATTGCTTAAAGAATGATAGGCAAGACACCTCGCATTCTCTCCAAATAGGACAAGACACCCTATATTTATTTAAGAATAATGGGCAAGACACCTCGCATTCTCTCCAACTAGGGCAAGAAACCTATATCACTTCAAGAATGAGGGGCAAGACACCTTGCATTCTCTCTAAATATGGCAAGGCACCCTATAATGCTTCAAGAATGGGGGTCAAGACACCCCACATTCTCTTCAAATAGGGTAGGACACCTTATATCACTTTAAGAATAATGGGCAAGTCACCTCACATTCTCTTCAAATAGGGCAAGACACCTTATATCAATTCAAGAATGAGGGCAAGACACATCACATTCTCTTAAAATTGGACAAGAAACCCTATATCACTTCAGAAGAAGAGGCAAAACACCCCACGCCACTTCAAAGAAGTAGATTACCTTTTCGACTCAAAGTCCTCAGGCTTGAAGGATCAGAATTTCTTTTCACCACCTCAGGTTTTAAGGAGTGAGATGCGACTTGTTCTTCACGAAAACACAGGGGGAAATCCAAACAACCAACCTTTTAGTTTGGACGGATAAAATCAATGCCTTTTTGTTCTTTTACATAATCTCGTTTTACTAGAATGAGCAAAGAGGGGCAATTATAGTCACTAAATTCTTGTCGTCCTTATTTTATTACTCAATTTTGTTATTTCGTATATATATGTATATGTTGTAAATATTATTATTATTATTATAGCATATAAAACAAAATAACTAAAAAAAAAAAGAAAAAATAGTCCATTAAATAAAAAATGAGTTTATATTACATTAGTGACCCATTTGGCCCAAAATAAAAACCCTAGCTGACATCTTTTTCTCCAATGCACAACCCATTTATAACCGTTGAATTTGGAAAAGATCCAATGGATCAGATTGATCCAAGAAAAGATCGACCGATTCCCTCCACGCACGTACAGTTTATGCGCCAGCTGTACCACCCGTTCGGCTTCCCATTTTGTGCGTACAGACTACGCGCCACTTCGCCGACCGTTTAACTCCTTGGTAGCGTATCAACGCCGACAACTATTGTATTTTCCGTCTCCTCACCATTTGACCATAATTTCCAGAAAATAAAAAAGGGGAATCAATCACCAAATCAAATAGAATATGGAAAAAATCAGTCAAGCAAATCGAATTAAAATGAAAAGGGAAAAGAATCGAGCATCAAGATGAATCAACCCAAACATGAAAAATAAGTCAATAGAAAATTAAGTCATTATTTTAGGTATGTAAATGGTTAAATAAATAGAACCCCAATGCTTTTTAAACAACAATTTTTCTGGCAATAACAAGCAAGAATTCTAGGTACTCTTTTTCTTGTACTTTTTTATATATGTATTTCTATTTCAAATTTTCAAAACAAAAGAAAGGGATACTGGTTTTTTTACCTTGCATGTTTCTTGAGCCGTCGCCACCGTCACATGTAGGGTTCAAGGCCTCATCCTCGATGATGGATGCGTTCTAACCAAAAAAAATTGAAACATTTTCTTAATAAAATGATAGTGGAATTCAAAAGGTTTTTCAACGTTTTGGGTTGTTTTAAAATGTTTTGGATGATTTCAAGAAGGGATTTGGGCTTTTGTTTTTTTTAAAGGAATTGAAAAATACTTTTTAAAAAAAACTCTATCGCCGATAAACGACGCCCAGCACGGTGGACCACCTCAGTGTTCTTCATGAAATGAAGAACACCAAAAATGTTTTTAGAGAAAATAAAAATGGGGGTTTGATCCATTTTTTAAAAATGAAAAGGAATGAAGGGTGTTTTAAAAAAAAATCGGGTTAATTGAACTAATTAACCCCCTCCGTCTGGCCCTATTTATTTTGCCATCCCTCTAGTTTTTAAAATTATTCGATTTAGTCACTATTGTATATTCAATTTAGTTCTTTTTTTTGGTTTTATCACTATTTCGATCCAAGTCTTATTTATTATTCTAGCTAATGGCCTTTTCATCTTTTTAAACTATTGTACCATTTTTATTATTCTTATTTATTTATTTTTAATTCATATTTTCTTGTAAATTTGGTTCGCACATCAAGTGTTGATCCAAAGGAAGGATGCACAATTGAAAATTGTCCATTTTATCCCTTTTTCTTAATGTTTGTTTAATTTTAGTGTATGTAATTCCATGTAATTTAATTTTAAATTGTTTATTTTTTTTATTTAGTTGTCTTAATTTGATTTCCTTAAAAAAAACCTTAAACGATGGTATATTTTAGTTAGATATTTAGGTTTAATGTCTTTCATGCCATATTTGATTTTTGTTTAGTTAGTTTTAAACTTTAAAACTTTTAGGATTCCTTTCCCTAATAAATTGACTTAAAAAAACTTGAACTTAGAAAAATTTATTTTAGGCTTAATCTTAATTAGGTTAAGGTTAGGTTCTTTTTAATTTAGTCCTTAATTTAATTTTAGAAAATGTTGAGAATTGCTGTTTATTCTCCGAATAGTGGGGCCATTAAAATGAGTTCTCGTTCACAAATGGATAATAATTTAAATCTTACACGAACATACAATTCTGACATTAAGACAACTTTTAATCGGCTATGTACCAATTTTGGACATTGTGGGGGTGCTCACCCTTCCCCACACGTGATCGACTCCTTTACCTTTTTGTATTCACAGATCAAAACTGTTGTTTTAATAAAATTAAAATATTTTTATTAAAATAACCCCATTTTTAGGTGATCTAATCTCACCTCGAAAAAGTTTGGTGTCGACTCTATTGTTTTTACTTGTGTTGAGTCCTGGATGCCATAGGCGTAATGACAAAAAAATGTCTCAAACGTTTGACTATATAGTCATTTGGGTCTCTATCCTTTTTTGGGGAGCAAACCAACTCTCAACGTTTCATTTTGGTTCAAAAATGGTCCTCGTTGGATGGAAATCGTTAATCAACAAACGGTCAATGACTAAAGCTGACTAAGCTGACAAACGTGTACTTGAACGATGATGTGGAACTACCACGTGTAAGGAGACGGTGACAAGGCATTCCATGCAATACCCCAAAATTTTCAGTACTATTTAAGGGTCATTTAGTGCTAAGATAATTTCTTAAAAGCTTACTTAGTGACTAAAATGACAAAAATGCAAAAGTTAGGATTTTCTCAACTATGGACTGTAGAAAAGAAAATTCTGAGGTTTTAAGGTGTTATGTGATAGAGAGCGATTAAAATAGAGTACTCGCAAAATTTGGTAAAAATCCAAGAAAAATTGGAATAGGAATTCAAGGTTAAAGTTTAGTGATCAAAATGATAAGTTTTCAAAACTTGTATGGTACAAGTCGAAAAATGAAAAGTTAAAGGATCAAAGTTGTAATTATTTAAAAGTTAGGAGTTTTTATCTCATAAATAGATAGAGAATCTAAGTATGTGAATTGAATATGGAATTATTGGTTCGATCTGATATTTCGATTATTGGGAAAATCGCAGTTAAAGTTTAAGTGGAATTTGGATACTTGGATCGAACTGAAAAATTATAAAATTTTTCCATATGATAGAGAAAGGTTATAAAATTCATTTCCAAGTGTTGGAAATATTTTTAGTTCGATTCAAGATGAATCCTACAGTTTATTTCTAAGTAAAGGATTATTTATCGGTATATTGGATCGAATGGAAATTTTGGAGACTGATCCAAAAGACATGGAAAAGTTCATAAAATATTATTTTATGAATATTTTATTGTATTTGGTTGGATTCCAACTCGATTTAGTTGAAATTTTACAAGAATGGCAAACTAGTAAATAAAAACTAGTTGGAGGGCAAATTGGTCATGCCCCAATGGCAATTTTGAAATATTTAAAAAGTTATAAGGGAAATTTTGGAAAGAGGAAATGGGAGATTTAATCTTGGCCCTTGATTGATGATAAGATCAATCTCAATCATTGGATTAAAAGGGCATTCTAGTAATTTCACTATCTAAATGAATTTAAAATTCATTTATACAAGACAAGTGGCCAAATTGGATGAAAAATAAAAAGATGAAGACCATTCTTCATCTTCGAATTTCGAAATGTGAGGGGGAGAAAGAAAGAAAAATGGAGAAAATTTTTCCAAGTTCGATTCAAGCCCTAGAACTCGATTTCCAGGTATTCTCATCAACTACAAAGTTGTTCTACTCTTCAAGCTCTATATTTTGGAGTAAATAATTCATGGAAAACATGCTTGATTGATTATAATTTTGCATGAGAAGAAATTAGGGTTTATGGAAAAAGTTTGGGGCTTTTGGAATTTTATGATTCCATGATTGAATTCAAGTTGCAATAAAGCTAGTATGATGTTAAAATCATGATATTGAGTTGGGATTTAAGTTCTACATGTTTTGATTATTATGAATATGATTAGGGTTTATGGATTCAAGTTTAATTTAGGGTTTGTGATGTTGAAATAATGATTTAGTAAGCTTGATTTATTGTTTGGAAGCAAGACCCTAAGTTAATTTGATAGGGACCAATTCGGAAATCCGAAAAGTTAGAGGACCAAATCTGAATTTGTATAGATTGGTGTGTATTTATGTTATTAAGGATGTTGGAGATGTGAAATTGATGTTAGAATGCTATACTGGTGTTAAATTGAATTAGTGACCATTCGGCAATTTTGAAGAATTTAGGGGAAATTATTGCAAAAATTATTTTGATGATGAGAATGATTTTATACAAGGTGACTAAAATGAAAATCCCTAATTAATTTGCATTAGGGACCAAAATGTAAACTTTGTAATGTTTAGGGACTTGATTGTTAAGCTTGTATTTGAGGAATATTATGTTGGAAAATTAATTCTAGTGATTTAAATGTTGATTTTGAAGTTTAAATCAACATTTTGGGTTAAATTGAGTATTCGGCTACTTTAGGGACCAAAGTACAAATTTTTAAAGTTCGGGTCCTAAAGTGTAAAGATGAGAAATGTAAGGACTAGACTTGAAAATTTTGGTTGGAAGTTTAAAAGAGTCCTTAGGGACTAAAATAGATATTTTGGGAAAAGTTGGAAATTTAAAGAAAAAATCTAAGAAGTTGTGATTTGAATATAGAAAGCTTTATCGGATCAATTTTCTATATAATGGATGGTTATTTTATTTACTTTCCATTATTGTATATGGAATGAATATGTACTTTCCATTATTGTATATGGAATGAATATGTACTAACATATACTTTAAATGGTATATGTTATATTAATGTAGATTCCGATATAAATCGAGGTTGTATCAGTAGAAAAGGAAAAGAAAAAGATCGGGAGTGATTTCGAATAGTAAAGGCAACCTCATTACAAGGCTAAGGTGAGTGCATACATGTTTTATAGGGAGACTTATGATAAGTCAACCTAAAAGATAAATATTTTATATAGTATAACATAATTTTTGCATGATAAATTATTTTTATATATATGGCATATTTTTATGCTTACATATGTTTTATAGAATGATATTCAGATGAATAGTTATTTGATATAGTTTTAAATGGCAGTATACCATAAATGTTATAGAGCATATTGGAGTATAAACTGCTCCAGTATGAAGATGTTTTACATGATATATATGTGGTATTTGGATTATTTGCTATTTTGCAGTAATTGTTTTAAGTTGGCCCTTGGTAGTATAATATTAAGTTGGACAATATATGGTATACCATTAGGAGTCATACAGTTATCTGACACTTCATTGTGTCATACAGCTATCTGACACTTAAATGTGCACAGCTACAGAAAAGGATAGTACTTTTAAAGTACGCGACTCGTTTATTAGTCACTTAATATTTACCTTGGGCTATATGATTTCACATGATAACTGTATAATTATATAGTACAGATATATGACTTTACAGTACAAGTATATGATTTTACATTACAGAATTATTACAGTACAGGTACACGATTTTACAGTACAGAAATTCCTGCATTACTGAATATGTAATTTAATGACTATCATGTTTTATAAATTATCATGCATTAGTGTATTATATGTCAATCATCTTATGCCTCACTAAGATATACTCAGCGTGTATTTATGTTATACACGCAGGTGATTGGAATTAGTAGATGACAACTTTTGCATCATCATTATGTATAGAAGATAATTGACAGGTATTTCGCTAATCATGACATCCGTATTTATATATATATATATATGTTTAATAGTGGTATGTACTATATAAACCGGTCTATTTTATTAAAGTGCCTTAACTAGGTCAGTAAATATTTTATAAATCTTTTATAGACGGTAAGTATGTTTACAATTTAATTATTATGTGACATGATTTGACATATCCTATATGAGGCTAGATCCGAATAATTTTAAATAGAATCATTTTTAATAAAATGATTTGTCTTAATATGACTGTATTATTTATGTAAAAAGTTTTATTATCGGATCTAGAATTAATATTTTATTTCTGATTTATTAAAGTTAAGCGTGCTTGAGTTAAGGAAATTTCAAGATGGGTGACCACTGGGAAGTTTCCAAAAAATTTTAAATTATCCCGGTTTTTTATTAAAAGACTGATTTAAAAAGTAGTGACATTTCCGACTCATGTCTGGTATATGGTCACGGGAAGGGGATGTTACATGCCATGCCATATTGAAAAAATTAATTGTTACACAATGGTCATTAAACTATTTAATTGTAACAATATAGTCTCGTGGAAAAGAAAGTGATGTTCATCCAAGGAGACCCGAGTTCGAGTAGCTTTTTGTGCAAGGTATGTTTCTTATCAAAGGATTAAGAAAAAGTATGAACATATATTATCTTGTAATCACCTTAATATTATTCAAAAAAAGGAATGACATGTTAATAATAAATTAATCGAGGAAGGAGCCCCCCAACTGGCAAAAATCCCTTGTCCTTTTCGGTGTCTATTTCTATACCCAATATTAAAAAAATAAATTTTAACCCCTAACCCTAAATTCTAAATCCTAACCCATAAGCCCTAAAATGCATCATATCCATAATTCCCTAAATACTAAAAAATGCACCATACTCATAATTCCCTAAACCATAATCCTAAACTCTAACCCTAAACCTTAATCATAAACCCTAACCTAATTTTGTTGTGTGGAGCATAAATAGGGCACCAAAAATGACAAAGGATTTTTATTCTCCACCAACACCAATCATTGTTGTTTAGGGACCAAGCATTCAGACATTGAGAGACTGTAGTCTAATTTTTTTTGTATAATGGTATTTTAGATTTTTTTTCGTTTAAATATTAGTTAAATGAATCTATTGAGTGATATCAGTGGCAAAAGAAAGTGATGTTCCTCTTAGCTGACCCGAGTTCGAGTAGTGTAATTTACAATGTGTGTGTTTTTCAAAAGACTAAGAGTAAAGAACATATATTTAGGGCGTAGCCACAAGGGGGCTGGGAGAGGCCTGGCCCCCGTGACTCACCCTTATGGTATATATTTTTACCTTTACAATTTACTCTTTTTTAATTTGACCCCTGTAAAATTTTAAATTATAATTTATTTTACTTATTCCGATATCATTAAATAGTTTTTATCTTAGTGGTATAATGTAGAAGTGAAAGTAAACTTGTTTTACTTAAAGTCAATAGATGAAATCCTATATTGACATTTTTAGTCTTTTTTTCAAATTTCTTTATAATTCATACCGTAACACTTTATTCTCGGCCCCTTTAACTTTTAATTCCTAGCTTCGCCCCTGCATATACTACAATGTAACTCACCAGAATATTAAAAGAATATTAGCTGAATAAAACATTTACTTCTTCCAATTTTTAAATTTAGATATGTAATTTTTTGACACAACAACAAGACAACTTTATTGATAAACAAAAATAGAACCATAACATAAATAGAGGTTTTAAAACAACAAAAAAAGAAAATATTAAATCTGAAAAGAAAAGATAAATGTTGCACCAGTCAGATAGACACTTCCTCTTTGCACCAAAGAAAATCTCTATTGTCCATTGTAGGAAGGGTCCCTAGGGAGTTGTCAAAACACTAACTAGATGAAATCCCCAAAATCGGTAACCATTTTTCACGTTTATTCCCCAAAACAACGATCCACTTCAAATTACATTGGCAAACAATCGAAAAGGGGATCAAACTCTACGTGTTCACCGACAAATACGAATAAAAAAATAGCGATGTGATGGTTATTGTACGAACACCAAAAACCTACAAAAATAACTATAGAAATGTGCCATAAAGGTAGAGAAAATGTTTCACAGAGGCATAGAAAAGCGCAATAAGATGTGCGAAGAAAAAAAACATACTCCCTCCGCCTCACTATTTGTGTCACATGTTGACGTTTCACGGAGTTTTAGAAATAAAAAGTTTATATAAGATGTGTGGTGTAAAATAATTTGAATGATAAGTTTGCCCTCAAAAAGTTAGCATTTATTTTTGTTGGGAAACTAAAAAAGGATAGAAAAGTAAATGTGTCTTATAAAAGTTGTTGAGTTTTAAAGTAATATTTTGAGTGGGACAATTTTAAAATATAAATGTGACAACTTTACTGGGACAAGAGGAGTAACAAATAGAATCAAATAAAAAATAAAGTTAAATATGAATCACCGACAGTCAGTAATCAGCACCAAAATTAGTACCGCAGCCGATTAGACAAAGAAAAAAAGTAAAAAGAAACAATTGACAGCTAGGGTTGGACTGAAGCAAGTAGCTCTAGGTTTAGCAAATCGAGTGCATCAAAACTTAGATATGTAGTTTTGATATAAAATAAATTAAATTCTCTAAATATTTGATCATAACTTCGTTTTTATTGTGGACCTTACCTTTTTTTTTTTTTGACAAATCATATTTCTAATCTTAATCCTACCTAGAGGGAAAGGGAAAGGAATACTCTAGAGGAAGGAAGGGGGTGTTCCTAGTTGGTCTCGAACCCATAACCTAAAGAAAATGAGGGAACAAATATGAGCAACTTAGCCAACCGACCAAATGTGCTTGCTCTATTTTTTGGTTTTATTAATTCATCTCAATACGTATTACTAATATTATTATGCTATTATTGGCACTTTGTTAAATAATTTAAGATGTGGAGGAGGGGAAATTCTCTTTATTTTATAATTTTAAAAAAATACAATCATATAAATAACGTGTATTTAAATAAAACAAAAATATTCATGATATATTCAGTAGTAAAAGGTGATGTATTAGACCTAAATGATTCAGGTTAAAATAATTTAGTATGTAATTGTATGCCAGCTTATTCAGATTTAAAATCGAATACAAATATTATAATATTATAAAAAATAGGCTTAACCGACAATTAAGTTCTCAAACTATACCCCTTTTTTTCAGTTAGGTGCCTAAACTTTGTTTTGGGCCAAATAGGTGTCTAGCGTTTTCAACGTTACTCAAATAGGTACCCGCTATTACTGTCCATTAATTTTTACAGTTATCTGACACGTGTCACCTTCTTAAATTTCCAAAATTATATTTAAAAATAAATAAAAATTAATAATACAAAATAATCTCAAATTTCACAAAATAATCCTGACTTCCCCTGATTTTGCCACCGATTGCCACGCCGCCTCCCACCACATCCATCGTCGGACCATCACGACCATTTATCTCACCACCTAGTCGCCGAAAATTGACCGACGCCATGCGAAACGTCAAAATCGTCGAATGGTTTATTCTAATAATTCGCGACGAACGGCAGCATAACGAACAATGAACGATGTGTGGGTCGTTCGTCGAGGGGAAGGCGCTTCATTCTGTCATCGAAAACATGACAAGCGCCAATGGGAGTGGCCGAATTTAGGGGGTTTAGAGATTTGAGGACTATTTTGGGATTATTTGAAAATTTTAGGATATATTTAAAAATTTTGATTTATATTTTAAAAATATAAAATTTAGAAAATGTTTAATATTGCCACGTGTTCGATTTTGATGGATAACGAAAAAATTAACGTCCGTCACGACCAAATCTTAAATGGGTCACGGAATGAAATGCTAGGCACTTATTTGGTCCAAAATATAGTTTGAGCACCTATCTGGAAAAAAATATATAGTTTGGGCACTTATTTGACGATTAAGCCTAAAAAATAAAACAAAATATCGATGGCATATCCTTGAACAACTAAGATCAGCTGCCTCATGAAACATTAAAGAATCCTATATTATACTCCTTCTGTCCCAGTAAAGTTGTCACATTTGTGTTTTAAAATTGTCCCAGTTAAAATGTCACTTTGAAAAATTCAACAATTTTTATAAGACACATCTACTTTTCTATCCTTTTTTAATTTTCCAACAAAAATAAAAGTTAACTTTTTAAGTTCAAATTTATCATTTAAATTATTTTATACCACACATCTTATATAAAAATTTTCTTTCTAAAATTTCGTAAAAAGTTAAAATGTGGCACAAATAGTAGTACGGAGAGAGTATACAAATAATAGAAAAAGAAAGCCACTCAGGTTCTTTCAATCGTTAAAATATATGGAAACCAATCATATATCATCCATGAAAATTCCTACAAACTAGCTTTCTAAATTATTTACTTTGTTTTCAGAAAATAAAAACCTAAATCCTGTAGCTTAAAATCACCCTGAAATTGTGTGCGTGGCCTAAGAATAGCTGCAACAACAAGAAAAGAGCCGAAATTAAAGCAGCCATTTCATATCACCACACAAAAATTGTTAATTCCTTTTATGATCCGACAAACCCAAAAAAGGTCTAATCCAGTTGAGCTCACCGGCTTTTTCCCTGCCGGTTGGGAAAAGGGGAGAGAAAGAAATCAACCCTTATTCTCTCCCCCAACACCCCTTCCGAGTCCCACCGCCCAAGTATGCTGCCTTGGGTTCTTTCACTTTCTTCCAACTTTTACGACCGCCGCCGCCGCCACCACCACCGCTGCACTGTTAACATATACTCCATTGATCTCCGCCATTGTCATAACTTATAGTCACGTACGTACGTGTGTGCCATGATATTGTTTTCCACCCTACCACTCCTCAAATCCGCCATCGAATTCCTCTTCGTCGCCCTCATTGCTGCCCTCCTCGTTTTATCTCTCTTCTGTGTTTGCTTCATTTTGCTCATCCGTTTTAAATCCAGGAGCTCCCGTCATTTGCAGAATTTCAACTCCCTCTGGACCGTCCGATTCCTTTTCGTCATCTTCATCGCGTTTTGGGCCTTAACCGAAGCCATTCGCCTCCCCTTTTTCCGACACATGTATTTGCAACCTCTGTTTCCAAACCTAACGCCGCCGCAACAGGCCAACTTCTGCAAACTCCACGTGGTTCTATCGTTGGGGATCTTCGAGCCTGGTTTCCTCGTAATCCTTCTTTTTTTGCTCGATGTTTCCATTAAGAAAACAACCCCGAAAGGCTTCTTCAGCGTTTTCTACGTCTTCGCCTCATGTCTTCCTCTTTTTCTTTTACAAGTTTATGTTGTCTTCCTCGATGATTCCAAGGTTCGTTTCCCGAAATTCTTTTGTCGGAGTTGGTTCATGTTTGATGATTCCATGGTTTTGTGCGCGTACCCTTTTCTGAGCACCATTTTATTCGGCATTTTTGGAGTTATTTATATATTGTCCTTCTTGGTATCGTTCTGGAAAGTTGCGGCTCATGTTATCAACAAGGCTCTCAAGTTTCGGATCTTTGCCCTAGCTATCACCATCTTCGTTTGTTTGCCATTGCAAATCCTACTCATGGGCTTGTCTGATGTCTGGACACCGGACAAGCCCACACATGATGTATTTACCTTGTCTGTGTTCCTCACCACCTTCACCTGTGCCGTGGTCGGCGAGGGCATTTTGATCATCAAACCGATATCCGACTCCTTGAACGCCATATGTGGACGAGTAGAAGAAAAACCTCTCCCGGAGAATTCTCAAGGTGGTGAAAGCTCGTTAGCACCACCACCGCCGCCTGCAGAGGATGGAGTGGTTGCTCCTCCTGTTACTGTATAACCAATGCGATGCCTGAGTCCCTGATTTAGGAAATCAGTGGCGGATGCATGTATATTTAAGGGTAGACAACTTTTTAAATTTCACACACTTAATTTTAATTTTTTTTTATTTTTAAATTTTGTTTGCCATGAGATTTTAAAATTTTATTTGTACTCACTCTAAAAAAAATATTTATGAATCCACCAGAACGTAGCTGCGGATTTCAGTGGTTGTGTATACGAGACCGATCGAATCATCAGGCCGTATCTGAAGATTTCAGGGTGTAGATATTTGAAGCATCCAGATTTCAGCGAAACGTTACGTTGCATAAATTGCTTTCTTCTCTGGTTCAATCTTACAACCATAAGATACTCACTTTTCTTATTCTTATTATTTTGTTGTTGAAAATTTTGTTTTTTTTTTGTTGGTTTTCCATTCCCATAGATCAAAATATTCTTTTTTCATATAAAATGAGGTGAAAAAGTGTAATTAATGGCTAGTTAGTTAGCTAGCTATTTAAATGAAAAATATTTTTGATGTATTTTCGTATATAAATTTATTTACTTTTACTGAATCACAGGAAATTTTTAGGTAATTTACATTTTAGACCACTAAACTTAGCATTCACCTTCATTTACATCACAAACTTTTAATTTAATAAAATTAAATCATTCAACTTTGATTATTTATAAATTAAATCTCTTATATTGATACCATTAAATAATTCTAATGAAAAAAATTAAAATTTTCATTTTTATTTAACATATTTTTCACACATCATCAATAAATAATGTTTAATTGACAATTTAAATATTTTTTGTTAGCATTTATATGAAGTTTAGTAATTTTTATTTTAAAATTATTTAAATGAAACGTTTCAAAAAAATTTAAAAGAAAATTATTTAAATTATCAATTAGACATTTTTATGATGATATTTGAAAAACATGTTAAATAAAAGTATCAATTTTATTTTTTTCGTTAGAATTAGTTAAAAAATATTAATATAAATGATTTAGTTTATTAATAATAAAAATTGAATGATGTAATTTGATTAAATTAAAGGTTTGTGCTGTAAATAAAATTGAATATTAAGCTTAATGATTTGAAATGTAAATTACCTTGAAATCTTCCGATTAACAAGTGAAAATTATTAAAAATACTTACTGATAATTAATAAGTACGTACCATGTGATTCATTAATAGTTTATAGATTTATATGATACATCAATTATTTATTTTAACTAAATAAAATAATAATAACAATAATAACAATAACGCTATTAATCATACATGTTCATATTCAATTATCTGAGTCCTTGTGGAAAATAATTAAGTTATGGGTATCAATTAAGACCCAGTTGAATGTATGAAAACTTGTTGACGCCGCTTACCTACGGAAAAAGAATATGGAATAAATATTTGTTTATCCTTTTTAAGTATTTTAAATTCATAAAAAATACAAACGTGTACAAAATATTTGTTTATTTATTTTAGATGGAATTGAAATTATTACCTAATCATTATATCATTTCAAATTTTTTATTTTAAAACTATTTATATTTACATTTACTCAAACGAACATTATACACTAATCATAAAATATAATTTGTTTTGAATACCATCAAAATAAACTTTAATTTAAATATATATTAAATAATTAAAGTATTTTTATTTTCTGATAGACTAATTTTGAGATAAATAGATTAATTTGTCTATTTAAAAGAAAAAATGCTATTTATATAAAATGGAATAGAATAAGTCATGCATTTTGTTAACGATAGACTTTTTTTCTATTGTTAAAATTTTTTATTGAAAAAATATTAAAACTAAGAATATATATATTTGAGTAAAGTTAACAAATAGTAACTAAACTATTCTTTTAATATTTATTTTGATCACCAAATTTTAAATTGTAACAAAATGGTCACTAAATTGTCGATTTTGTTACTAACTGGTCACTGACTCACTGAGACCTAACTGTCGTTAAGTGGGGGGACATGCCAGTTTGGGTAAAATTGTTTAATAACACACTTAGTCTTTCATATTTATACATTTGATTAATGTGGTCTTAATTCGAAAAAATCAATAAATTTAGACTCATTATTTACAAATTATATCAATTTAGTCATATTTTAATTAGAAATAATTTAATATTTAATTTTTTATTTTAATATTTTTATTTAATATTTTATTTTTGTTTTTATTATTTAATATTTTTATTTTAATTTTTCAATAAAATATTAAACATTAAATTATTTCTAATAAATTAATATTAAATTGATAGAATTTGATAATAATGAGGCTAAATTTAATTTTTCTGAATTAAAACTAAATTAATTTAATGTATAAATATGAAAGACTAATTGTGCTATTAAACAATTTTATTCAAACTGTCACATCACCCCACTTAACTATAGTTAGGGCCTAGTGACCATTTTATAACAAAATTAATAAGTTAGTGACTATTTTGTAGCAATTAAAAGTTTAGTGACCAAACGAACATCGAGACATAGTTTCGTGACCATTACCCTATATATTTATTTGATCAAGGTAATTTTGGAAGTAACATGTTTGTGCAACTTTCACAAGATTTTAGTTGGCACCAAATGTTGCATTGTTTCGCCGCAATTACATTATTTTTTTTTTGAAAAATAGAAGGGTCTCGTTAAACTCCCCTCTAAACTTAAATTGAAGAAAAATAGTACCTATTATTTTATTGCATTAAGGATGCGTACCGTTCCACTTACATAAGGAAACAAAACCATAAAACTCCCAGAAAACTGCATTAGCAGTTCTGGGAATACACGGAAAATACCGAAGCAGGATCGAGTACCAGAATTACAAAAACCTTCGACAAAATCTACTGGCTATCATATTTCTGATTTAGCTAATGAATCTGTTAGCGATAATGCTCTAAGGCCTATTGTATGGACATGATATTTTGATTATTAAATTTATTATTATGATAAATTTGCATGTTTTTTTATCCTTGAATATTATTATTCTAAATATCCCTAATCAGTTATTATTGTGGGAACGATAATAAGCTAAGATTAGTATGAAGTTTGATAGATATTCATAAGATGAATATGTGAATGAGATTCAAATCAAATTCATATATGTATTTATTGAGAACAAATATTAGGATCGACTCATCTTAAGATTAATACATTGATTAAAGTTATATATTAATCTTCAAACAGTTATGACATTAAATTCTTAGACCTGAAATTGTTGCGGTTCTCAACATGATAACTATTATGTTTTAACATAGTCAAATATCGTTTTTAATCGAACGATTATAAATGTTATGCTTGAACATAATAAATAATCATGCAATGAGATGTGAGTGATTAAGATGGAATTATCCCTCTTAACATAAGAGAGAAATCTTTGAGCCCCTCAGTGATTGAGACTAAGAAATGCATGGTCGTGCTCAAATGAATTGATAGAGATCAATGTCATTTGTTTAGTCAGTTCAATTGGGCATCGAGAAACTAAAGATAAAACGATATAAGGTTAATATTTTCCATGCCATATGAATATTCTATAAAGATATCGTGAGATAAAAGGATTATGACATAAACTGAATTAAGATTGTCTCGGATTATGAGCTTTTCATTTAACTTGGGTAGTCATAATGTCTTGTTATAGGCCACTTATGACTTGTAAAATAAAATGTAATTTTATCTACTACCAACGTTAAATGAATCTATAGGATCGCACACTAAGAATGGATAAGAATATTTGTGGTTATTACTCTCAATAATAAATTTAAGATAATGTGATTATTTTAAATTATATTATTAGAGATTATTTATTTGAATTTAAAAGGTTAAATTCGTAATAGAATATCTTATTTATTTTATTATTTTTTGAAAATAATATAAATAAATAATATTATCAAATAATGTCATTATCTAGATTTGATTGAATTTAAATTCCTGATTAAATAAGGATTCTATTTTAGAATCTATTATTTATTTATTTTAAATAAATAATATTATTAATAAACCATTTTATCTAGAGTTAGTTGAATTTGAATTCCTTATGAGATATA
Organism: Hibiscus mutabilis; assembly: GCA_019671005.1. NCBI lineage: Eukaryota > Viridiplantae > Streptophyta > Magnoliopsida > Malvales > Malvaceae > Hibiscus > Hibiscus mutabilis. Next base: position 32,642,655 of record CM033743.1, on the reverse strand, counting down.
AGAATTTATTTTAAATTATAATTTATTTAAAAAGAGTGTTAATTAAATTATAATAGAATACTCAACCTAACCCTATCCACCAAAATTACAAAACTAGATTTTCAAAATCTTAATTGGAACTAGCATTCTAATAGCCATTCGTCGTCCATTCGCGTGTGGATACTTGTAGAGGGTGGTTGTCTTTCACAAAAGGCAGAGTCTCAACACAACCGAATTCCTGAATCAAAATCAAGGTAATTTTTTGATCTCTTCTTCGTACTCTTTATATCAGTCTATTTCCTATGAAAACCCAACAGAATCAGCCAAAATATTGCAATTACGCGGGATCCACTTGATCTTCATACCTCGCTCACTGATCTGGCCAACAATGTCCGCAACCAAACTTGAGAGATTTGCAGGAGACTCAACCAAGTTGTTTAACCACTCCGTGACTGGTTTGCAATCCGATTCCATAATAAGTCTAGACTGGACACCCCATTCTGACTCGACAATTATGGTAATCCTGACCTTTATTGCATAAAGTTCCACCATAGATGGAGGGCCCGAACCACAAGTCTCCGAGAATTGAAATAGAACTTCTTACAGTGCATTTCTCAAAACCCCTCCCACTCTACCTTTATCACCAAGCAGCGATATTGCTCCATCTACATTCAGTTTGACATACCCCAAAAGGGGATGAGTCCAATGGGGTTGCGGCCGAACCACCCTAACACCAAGATATTGGTTCTTGGTAATGAAAGGATCGTCCAGAATACTTTCCAGAGATAGGATACAATAACTGAATTTGGCCTTTAACCAAGTAGCAATTCTAACTTTAACCAAGTACATCGTTTGGATCCAATCCATAGACTTATCCATAAACACAATGTCATTTCTAAAAAGTCTTATAGTCCAAATAATTACAAAGGGGATAAGTGACCATACCTCACTTAGTGCAGGCCAACATAAAGATCCCCAGGCCTCCAAGAAAGCAATCGGATCCTTGGGCATGACTGACGAGATCCCCGCCAATGGCAAACCTGCATCCATATCTTCTAACTATATTACAAGCCTACAGTTTCAGGAAATATATTACAAAACGGACACAAGTTATTAGTAATAGAAGAAACTTCTCTTTTGATTAATTCCACCTGAACCTACACACGATTCAACATAACAAGCCATAGAAATAGTTTAAACTTTGGTGGAGCTAATCCGATCCGCACAAAATTCTTCCAGAAACTATTGGATGGCAAAGTCCCTCGAACAAGCTTTTTAAGTGACTTAATTGAGATTGAGCCATCACTAGAACCAAGCCTAACGCACCCAATGAATCTTGGACGTATCCGCATCACCACCCTAGAAAAAGTTGGACATGAGTTTGCTCAGACAATTCTCAATAGACACTGGCATATAGAAAAGGGATAAGAAATATACCAGTAAACTGGTGAGGACCGATTTGATAAGTGCTAATCTACCTGCAAAAGAGAGGAGCTTAGGTTTCTAACCTTTCAACTTGTTTGTGAATATTTTCACAACGGGCTCCCAAAGAGAAACCGAGTTTCAACTGGCACCCAAGGGTAAAACAAGGTAATTAGAGGGTAAATTTTCTATACGACAGCCCACTGCACTCACCCAACTCTGCAGAACTGGCTCCTCTATGTTAATGCCCAAAAGTTTACTTTTCTTCAAATTGTGTTTGAGCCCCGAAGCTAGGTCAAAAACTCTTAAAAACATGCTTACATTGCGAACTTGCATCTTGGAGGCACCATAGAAAATTAGGAGATCGTCAGTGAATTGCAAATGAGACACTTCTAATTGCTCTTTCCTTCTTCCAACCGAGAAACCAAAGAACACGCCCTTACAGACAACCTTATCAAGCATTAGATTTAAAGCTTTGCCAATAATGTTGAAGAGCAGCGGGGATAACGAGCACCCGTACCTAAGCCTCTCGATATGGAGAAAGCCTCAGTTGGTGACCCATTGACCAATACCGATATTTTAGCCATAGAGACACAATGAAGAATCTACCTACACCAATTTTCACCGAATCCACACTTTTTTAACTTCTGAATTAGGAAATCCCAGTTGACAATATCATACACAAAGTCGATTTTAAATGCAACACCGCTTAGGCCAGCCTTCGCAACATGGTTAATAGTTTCATTAGCAATGAGAGAGCAATCCAGAATCTGCCTCTTAGAAATGAAAGCAAATTGAGAATCCCTAATGATCTTCCCAACACAAGTGCGTAGCCTCCTCGTCAGCATTTTTGATAAGATCTTGTAAAGACCTCCAACCAAACTGATAGGACGAAAGTCCTCGAGAGATTCCAGATTAGCCAACTTAGGAATAAGAGTGATAAACGAATAATTTGTACCAACTTCCTATTCTCGACCATCATAAAAATCATCAAAGAAGTGCATAATCTCTTTTTTTAGTATCGACAAGAACTTTTTGTAGAAACCAAGACTGAAACCATCTGGTCCCGGCGTACGATTTTTATCTGCAGACGATAGGGCTTCCCAAACTTCTGACTCAGAGAATTCATTTTCCAGCATCAAATCTTGCTTCGGACTAATCCTTTTGAAGTCTAACTCTATACCCAGTAGCTCTAGGGAATGACTATTATTGTAAGCTTTTGAGAAGAAATCGAAAATGTGACTTTTAATACTTGCTAGATCTGAAAGTACCTTGTCCCCCAACTTCAAGCAATTGATAGCATTAGATCTCCTTCTCGACGAAGCAATTAGATGAAAGAAGTTTCCTATCTCCTTTCTTGAACCACCTGATTCTGGATTTTTGCAACCACTCGCTTTCTTCTCTCCGGTATATTTCCCTAAACTAGCTTTTAGGTTTGCTAATCTAAAAGGAAGGATAAGATCATAGTGTAACCTCTCAACCCGGCCTAGTCGCAAGACCGAACCGAGCGAGCTATATTAGGTTTACCGAGATAAACTATAAAGGAAGGAAACGAAACGCGACCATTTTTTTCTTTTATCTTGCCTAAATGCAAAACCATTAACCTATATTTTCATATTGTCATTATCTGAAAACTCAACTCAAGCATCGATTTGACATCCAATTGGCTTAATTGCAATTTAGGGACCAAATTGTAATTTGATCAAACTACAGGGACTTAGCACATTTTTTAAGTTATCAACCTTTAATTAAACATGTTTCATGTTCTCACGTCGATAATCAGCTCAATTCGAACATCCAAACTCAATCAATTGCAACCACAACATTCAAGGACCAAAACGTAAGAAAATAAAACTTCACTTCCATGAGACAACCGTACCGATACGCGATACGCGTGCCATCGTATCGATACGATGCCTTACACAAGCTTGTACAGTTTCGATACACTACAACTCGTTTCGGTACGCCTAGCTGGCAGTTCGTAAATATTTGACACCCATACCGATACGGTATGGTAATGTTTCGGTACGCGGGTTTTGTCCCAAAAAATAGATTCCAGTAAAGAAAATCCATTCCAATACACCCAAGCCCGTATCGAAACACCATGCTTGATGTTTTTCTAGCGTACCGATACAGTCCCCCGCGTATCGGTACGTCTGGGCCTGTAATGTCACATTTAGCTGGTTTAACAAGCTCTTAGCCTATCCAAACACCCTAACATGCTTCTAACATACATCCAACATATTCAGGATACAATTCACAACATAGCATCACAGATTCAACATCAATTCATGGCATTTTGCATCAAACGTAAATCTATAGGCATGCAACCTAGGAAACCATTCAAGTAAAACATGAAACTTTAAACCATAACCAAAAACAAATCATAAAGGCCATTTACAACTTTAGAGCAATCAAACAAACTTGCTCAAACAGAGAGTTTATCAAAACATCTCCCAAAACCAAAACGAGTACCCCATTGCCTTTATTACTTATAGTCTAATCCAAACATACTTTGGTAAACAAGTCTTGCTAGGATCCCTTGCTCCTTGCTGCCTCCAAAGCTCTCAATTATCTGCATTGATGGACAATAAGAGCGTAAGCACACAAGGCTTAGTGAGAAACGCTCACAAACAAAACACCATCAATGCATTTAAAATCATTTCTTAACAACTCATTGAAATCCCATTTCAAAATCATGTTTCAACAACATTTAAAACATTATCATAATGCCCTTAAACCATGCACTTAACATCTTTAAAACCTAGCATATTAAACCATATGCAATATGTATCATTAACCACCAACAAGTCCATTGCTCAACCTCAATTTAAGCCTTCCCATACATAACAACCATATGCAAAGATTAAAAAGTAAACATGTATAAATCACATTATACAACATAAACTTTCCAATGATACATCAACAATTATATTGGCTTACAAGTGATCATTAAACAAGTCCATTAACAAAAGAGTTCATCGGATACACGGATTCAACAAGTGTTCAACCAACACTTCAAGCCATCTCAACCGGAATAGCGATACAATAACAATCGCGGTACATTACAACCCGGGTACACCTTTCAACCCACGGGAACACCAACCCTATTCATCAGTTAGACGCTTAATCCACTAATGGGAGTCTACGGTACTGTTTAACCCCTCTACTATTAGGTTACTCGGATAGAGTTTTTAGTACACGGATCTAAACCCCTCAACATCCAAGGCGACTTATTATAGTGCACTCAATCCTATGGCCGGCCAACTATATCCTATAACAATTTTAAAACCACATCACTTGCCAATATAATCAACCATTTAACATTTACCTCATTGTTTTTAACAAGCATTAACCAAACCATTTTTCCAAAGCAACAACCATGCTTTAAATCACAAGTATAAACCATCCTTCAGCATTTCATGCTCAAACAGTATATCAAATACTTTAAAACATGCTTAAACAGTAGGTAACATGTAAATCAAAACAAGTGCATAAAACCATTTAACACTATCACGACCGAGAGAGAATATCCACTTTTACTTACTTCCGAGTTTAAACTAGCGTATCAAGCTAAGTTTAAACTCTCATAAATCACCTTTAAAACATTCCAACACTGGAATCCATGTTCTCACTCACCGATACACGAAGCCTTGATTTGTCGACGCAAAATCAAACGTCTGAAGCCTCCAATGCTACACCGTTCGCTTCCAAAACAACCTTCCTTCTTTAAACCATAAAAAAACAGAGGGTTAATGCATCTCCATGCATTTACAACACTGTAACAACAGATCCTCACAGATTCTTGCATTCACATCACAATTTCCCAACCACAACAATCGAAAACTTTAACTAATCATTTCCAAACACAAATCAGCCACAACCTAACAATCTAACACCACTTTTATCATCAATTAACATCTAGAAATAGAATCAAGCCAACCTAACACCTTCAGCAAACACACAACCACCATAACACCTTAAAAACACAAATCTAGCAACCTAAACAATTAGAGATTCAAGAGTTTTGGGATTCCATTGATAAAATCAACTTATCAACATCATTAAACATCTAAAATATGTTCAAAAACAATTCATAACACTGGAAATCAGATTCAATTCGAATCTTTAATCATTTTATCAATTTTGCCCAATTAAAGCTATATAAAAACACAAAATCAGATTATAAACCATAAATCAAGGATCAAATACTTGGGAATATCAATAAAGAACCATTTAACAGAGGAGATCACGAACCTTACCCATGTTATGTGATTTCTCCCTCAATTAGCTTGTTTAAAACTAAGAAAACATAAGATTTCAATGAGATTTTGTAAAACAAAGTTAAAGAATCAAGTTAGAATCAATAATCTGAGTGACAAGAATCTCTCACCTCTGGATTTTGATGAAATTCTAAGTGTTTGGCAGAAAAGAAGTTAAGAGAAAAGGTTTAGGAAAAAGTTATGTAAATTTTCTTTAAAAGCAAATAGCTAACTTAGATATTTTAATTCCTCTTAATCCCCCTTTAAAACACATGTTTAAAATGATTTAATTGAAGGGAGAAACCACTAGAAAAAACTTGGTAATTTAGCTCCTTAATGATTTTAATAATTTCACCTATTTCATTTTAGACACTTTAAAACAGTTTTTAAAAATCGCATTTTGGTCACTAACCAAAATGTCACATTTCCGAATTCCATTTTCCAAAATTGATTCCACCAAAAATCAATATATATTAAAAGATGATTTTTAACTATTTTTCCACATTTTGATCTTACCGAAAAATATACGACCCCGAATTTGACTCGAATATCTAACCCAGTCCACCAGACTTTCTAATAAACCTCAAAACTGCTAGGCCTAAAACCGGGGCGTTATAACTCTCTCCCACTTAAGAAATTTCGTCCTCAAAATTTACCTGGAGGAAACAGATGCGAAAACTGCTCCAGCATCTCCGACTTGCGTTCCCACGTGGCCTCCTCAACACTGCAGTGCCTCCACAACACCTTCACAAGCTCAGTCGTCTTACCACGCAAAACCTTACTGCTGGTATCAAGAACCTCTATTGTTTCTTCATCATAAGATAGGTCCGGCCTCAACTCAATATCTTTCACTGGCATAACATGCGAGGGATCCGACCGATACCTCCGCAACATCAAAACATAAAACACATCATGAATCCTCTCCAACTCAGGAGGTAACCTCAAACAGTAAGCGACAGGACCCACACGTTCAACAACCTCGTATGGTCCAATAAACCTCGGGCTAAGCTTCCATTTCTGCCCAAAACGCATCAACTTCTTCCAAGGCGATACCTTCAAAAACACTCGGTCACCATTAGCATACTCTATATCTCTACGCCTCAAATTCGCGTAGGATTTCTGATGGTCGAAGCCGCTTTCAAGCGTTCACATATCAACTTTACTTTCTCATTTGTGCCTTTTAAAACATCAGGCAAGGAAAGATGCTTTTCCCCAACCTCAGCCCAGCACACGGGCGTATGGCACCTCCTTCCATACAACGCCTCATACGGTGCCATCTGTATACTAGCCTGGTAACTGTTATTATAAGCAAACTCCACCAATGGAATTCGCTTCTCCCACGTTCCCTGGAACTCAATAGTACAACACCTCAACATATCATCGAGAACCTGAATCACGCGCTCCGACTGACCATCCGACTGAGGATGATACGAAGTACTAAAATTCAGTCTTATTCCAGAGCACGATGCAAGCACATCCAAAACCTTGATATGAAACGTTGATCTCTATCCGAAACTATGGATTTATGCACCCCATGCAAACGCACAACCTCAGAGATGTACAACCTTTCTAAGGTATACGTAGTATGCACTGGCACAAAATGCGCACACTTCGTAAACCGATCAACAATCACCCAAATTGAATCCTTCTTGGTCGGTGTCAAAGGCATTCCGGACACAAAATCTATGGTGATCCTTTTCCACTTCCATTCTGGTATCCTCAACAGTTGCAACAACCCGGAAGGAAACTGATGCTCAACCTTTACCCGTTGACATACTATGCAACGAGAAACAAAATCAGCCACATCTTTCTTCAGCCCAACCCAATAGTATTCTTCCTTCAACCCACGATACATCTTAGTACTACTGGGATGCATAACAAAATGACTAGCATACGCTTCGGTCAGAATGGTACACCTTAACTCATCATCTTCAGGCACCACAATTCAACCTTTAAAACACAATACCCCATCGTCATTGAAATGAAAATTTGTAGGATTCTCTTCACATGTGGCACCAAACTCTCATCGTGCGGTGGCCTCTCCTTGATCAACTGCGACAAAGATGGTTTCACTTGCAACTCAGCCAACAATCCACTGTCACTCGTCAGACTCAAACGAGCAAACATAGCTCTCAACTCCACAACTGTTTTCCTACTCAAAGTATCTGCCACAACGTTGGCTTTTCACGGATGATATTCAATGGTCAACTCATAATCTTTAAGCAACTCAAGCCACCTCCGTTGCCTAAGATTCAGCTCCTTCTAGGACATCAAATATTTCAAGCTCTTATGATCCGTATAAACCACACACTTCTGGCCACAAAGGTAATGCCTCCGGATTTTCAAGGCAAACACAACCGCAGCAAGCTCAAGATCATGAGTAGGGTAATTACGCTCATGCACCTTCAACTGCCTAGTTGCATACGCAACTACCTTACCTTTTTGCATCAACACGCAACCAAGCCCAACATATGACACATCACTATAAACAACGAACTTCTTTCCCGATTCAGGTTGAACCAAGACTGGAACTCGCGTCAAAGCTTCCTTCAACCTTTTGAAAGCTCACTATCTATCCTCCGTCCACTCAAACCGAACATTCTTCTGCAACAACTTGGTTAAAAGAGCAGCCAAATTGGAGAACCCTTCCACAAACCTACGATAATAACCAGCCAAACCAAGAAAACTCTAGACTTCTGTTACCGACTTAGGCACCTTTCAACTCATCAAAGCCTCAACCTTGTGTGGATCAACACGAATTCCCTCGGCCGATACAACATGCCCGAGGAAAACAACCTCCCTAAGCTAAAACTCACATTTGCTTAACTTGGCATATAACTGATTAGCCGACAACGTCTGAAGCATAATCCATAAATGTCTATCATGATCCTCTTCAGGACGAGAGTACACTAGGATATCATCGACAAACACCAACACAAACTGATCCAAAAACTCATACAACACTCGGTTCATCATGTCCATAAAAGCAGCTGGTTCATTGGTCAAACCAAACGACATCACAAGAAACTCATAATGCATGTACCTCGTACGAAAAGTTGTCTTGGGTACATCCACATCCTTCACCTTCAACTGATAGTACCCAGACCTCAAGTCGATCTTAAAAAACACCAAGACACCCCTGAACTGCTGAACAGATCATCTATCCGCAGTAACAGATATTTGTTCTTTATCGTCAACTTGTTCAACTGCCGATAATCTATACACATCCGCAATGTACCATCTTTCTTCTTTACAAACAACATCGGTGCACCCTACGGTAAAATACTCGGTCTAATGAACCCATGATCAAGCAACTCCTGCAATTGCGTCTTCAAGTCCTTCAACTCCTTCGGGGCCATGCGATACGGGGCAATAGACACAAGTGCTGTATCCGTATAGGTTTTAATGCCAAACTCTACCTTACGGTCAGGTGGCAACCTCGGCAATTCTTCTAGAAAAATACTCAAAAAATCACATACGGTGCAAATATCCTGCATCCTCAACTCCTTTGAACCAGGATTCATCACATAGGCCAAGAAAGCTTGACATCCAAAACCTAACATCCGACTCGCTTCCAAAGCCGAAATAGCATTAGACAACAACTTGACATTCTTGCCAACAACCACCACCTCGAAATCATCCGACAACCTCAAAGATATCCGTTTGGTCTCAAAATCCACCACGGCTCGATGCTCAGTCAACCAATCTATGCCCAAAATAACATCAAAGCCATGGAATGGCAACTCTATCAGATCCACAGCAAAAACATAGCCTTGAACCATCAATGGGCACCTACAATACAACTTCCTAACTACAACTATCTCCCCAAGAGAACTGGTCACTCTAACACCCACATTTAGAATTTCAACAGGTATATCAAGCAACTGGGCATGCTCACACAAGATGTCAGAATCAACCAACGAATACAACGGCAAAGTCCATAAGAAGAAAGTACCTACAATCACATCGGTGTCATTGCGACCCTTGCGGTGTACATACACCCTAGTCGGTCTATCTCCCTCAGGTTAAATAGCAACGGTATGAGCCACAGTCTGCTGCCCACCATCTCGATGCTAAAACGGCCTACGGTCATGACTACAGCCTCGTTACGGAGCAACAACAGGTGCAGTATCCTGCCCACCTCGGGCCAACAATGGACAATCACACCTCTGATGGTCGCCAGACCCACAACTCCAACAAGCATTGGCCACAACAGGCGCATGTGCCTGACCCTCCCTGGCCAGACACAGACAATCTCGCCTCAGATGATCTCGGGATCCACAATCCCAACAGGTATTAAACGGTGCTCTAACTTGGGCACCCTGCCCCTGGACTCCACGTCCCACAACACCTCCACCATGCCTCGGCTTCGTACGAAACCTCCTGTCACTGTGTCTCTTAGCCTGACCACCGCTAGAACCAGAATCAGTAGTTCTCTTACCCGAGCTAAAGTCTCGTGACCCAGAAGCCAAACCAAGAATCTGCTCCACATCCTTGGCCCGCGAAACCAACATATCGAAATTGGTGTAATCAACAGTAAGCATGTATGTCTTAACCTCCTGCACGAGCTCGTAGCAGAAATGATCACATCGCTGGCGCTCGTCAAGGACCAACTCAAGTGCGTACTGACTCAGCCTTACAAACTGCACCTTATACTCTGCCACAGACATACTGCCCTGCACCAAAGCCATGAACTCCCACTTCCTATCGTTCTGATATTGGACTCCCAGATACTTCTTTCAGAAAGCACCACAGAAGAACTTCCAAGTCACATCATCAGTCATCATACCAGAAATCGAGGTAGTCCACCATGTATAGGCATCACCCTATAATAGGAAAATAGCATAGCTTAACTTACGGGTATCAGAACAACCTATCTGGCCTAGTATCCTCTCAATACTGGCCAATAATCCCTCTGAAGTCTCAAGCGACAAGCCTCGAAACTCAATTTTGCCCAAACTGCGAAGACGCTCTAACGGTAAACCCTGTCCAACCACTAGTGGTACCAGCACATGAACACCCACAACTGCTTCCTAAAAAGCACCGGTCATGGCCTGAATCAACGGTGCCATATCACCCATCCCTGGCCCAACTGGCGCAGGTGGTACTTGCTCCACTCTCTCAGGTGGAATAGGTGGGGGCGGTGGCAACCCTCTATGAGGTACAATGTTCCCCTCAACATCCTGCCCAGTGGCAGAAACAATCGTACCAGATCGCAACTCTCTCCCCGGTCTCATCGTGCTAAAATATATCTAAGGCATAATAATCATTTCAAAACAAAACAGTCAGGCCAGCTTCAAGCAAGGATCAAAGACATCCATTTCAAAAACTAAAACTTTCCAGACTATAATAATAAGGTAATGGGTTTTCCAAATTCCCTCTAACATGGCATAAAGCAAACACTGTGCATATTACAATCACCGTGCATTTTAAACATCAGATAACAACTTACAATCACATAAAAATAATCAATCCAACTCCCAACTATTGCAAACCTGGCTCTGATACCACCAAATGTAACCATCTCGACCCGGTCTAGTCGCAAGACCGAACCGAGCGAGCTACATTAGGTTTACCGAGGTAAACCATAAAGGAAGGAGCTGAAACGCGACCATTTTTTTCTTTTATCTTGTCTAAAAGCAAAATCATTAACCTATATGTTCATAATGTCATTAGGTGAAAACTCAACTCAATTGGGCATCGATTTGACATCCAATTGGCTCAATTGTTAGAGACCAAATTGCAATTTGATCAAACTACAGGGACTTAGCACATTTTTAACTTACCAACCATTAATTAAGCAGTTTTATGTTCTCATGTCGATAATCAGCTCGATTCGAACATCCAAACTCAATCAATTGCAACCACAACATTCAGGGACCAAAACGCAAGAAAACAAAACTTCGCTTCCATGGCATTAACTAAAATAACAGACAATCGTACTGATACGCATGCCATTGTATCGATACGGTGCCTTACACATGCCTGTACTGTTTCGATACACTACAACCCGTTTCGGTAAGCCTAGTTGGCAGTTCGTAAATATTTGGCACCCGTACCAATACGGTATGGTAATGTTTCGATACACGAGTTTTGTCCCAAAAAGTAGATTCCAATAAAGAACATCCATATCGGTACACCCAAGCCCGTATGAAACATCATGCTTGATTTTGCCTAGTCGTAGCGATACGGTCTCAGCGTATCGGTACGCCTGAGCCTGTAATGTCACATTTAGCTGGTTTAACAAATTCTCAGCTTATCCAAAACACCCTAACATGCTTCTAACATACATCCAACATATTCAGGATACAACTCACAGTATAGCATCACAGATTCAACATCAATTCATGGCATTTTGCATCAAACGTAAATCTATAGGCATGCAACCTAGGAAACCATTCAAGTAAAACATGCAACTTCAAACCATCACCAAAAACAAACCATAAAGGCCATTTACAACTTTAGAGCAATCAAACAAACTTGCTCAAACAAGGAGTTTATCAAAGCATCTCCCAAAACCAAAACAAGTACCTCATTGCCTTTATTACTTATAGTCTAGTCCCAACATACTTTGGCAAACAAGTCTTGCTAGGTTCCCTTGCTCTTTGCTGCCTCCAAAGCTCTCAATTCTCTGCATTGATGGACAATAAGAGCGTAAGCACACAAGGCTTAGTGAGGAACGCTCACAAACAAAACACCATTAATGCATTTAAAATCATTTCTTAACAACTCATTGAAATCCCATTTCAAAATCATGTTTCAACAACATTTAAAACATCATCATCATGCCTTTAAACCATGCACTTAACATCTTTAAAATCTAGCATGTTAAACCATATGCAATCTGTATCATTAACCAACAGCAAGTCCCATTGTTTAACCTCAATTTAAGCCTTCCCATGCATAACAACCATATGCAAAGCCTAAAGAGTAAACGTGTATAAATCACATTATACAACCTAAAATTTCCAATGATACATCAACAATTATATTAGCTTACAAGTGATCATTAAACAAGTCCATTAACAAAAGAGTTCATCGGATACAAGGATTCAACAAGTGTTCAACCAACACTTCGAGCCATCTCAACTGGAATAGCTATACAATAACAATCACGGTACATTACCAACCGGGTACACCTTTCAACCCACGGGGACACCAACCCCAATCATCGGTTAGACGCTTAATCCACTAATGGGAGTCTACGATACTGTTTAACCCCTCTACCATTAGAGTACTCAGATGGAATTTTCGGTATACGGATCTAAACCCCTCAACATCCAATGCGACTTATTATAGTGCACTCAATCCTATGGCCGACCAACTATATCCGATAACAATTTTAAAACCACATCACTTGCCAATACAATTAACCATTTAACATTTACCTCATTGTTTTTAACAAGCATTAACCAAACCATTTTTCCAAAGCAACAACCATGCTTTAAACCACAAGTATAAACCATGTACTTACAAGGATCACTTACCATGTGCATCATTCAGCATTTCATGCTCAAATACAGTATATCAAATACTTTAAAACATGCTTAAATAATAGGTAACATGTAAATAAAAACAAATGCATAAAATCATTTAACACTAGCACGACCGAGAGAGAATACCCACTTTTACTTACTTCCGAGTTTAAACTAGCTTCTCAAGCTAAGTTTAAACTCCCATAAACCACCTTTAAAACATTCCAAAGCTGGAATCCACGTTCTCACTCACCAATACGTGAAGCCTTGATTTGTCGACGCAAAATCAAACATCTGAAGCCTCCAATGCTACACCGTTCACTTCCAAAACAACCCCCTGTTTAAACTACATAAAAAACAGAGGATTAATGCATCACCATGCATTTACAACACTGCAACAACAGATCCTCACGGATTCTTGCATGCACCTTACAATTACCCAACCACAACAACCAAAACTTCAACTAATCCTTTCCAAACACAACCTAACCACAACCTAACAATTTAAAAACACTTTTATCATCAATTAACATCTAGAAACAGAATCAAACCAACCTAACACCTTCAACAAACACATAGCCACGATAACACCTCAAAAACACAAATATAGCAACATAAACAATTAGAGATTCAAGAGTTTCGAGATTCCATTGATAAAATCGACTTATCAACATCATTAAACATCCAAAATATGTTCAAAATAATTTATAACACTGGAAATCAGATTCAATTCGAATCTTTCATCATTTCATCAATTTTACCCAATTAAATCTATATAAAAACACAAAATCAAATTATAAACCATAAATCAAGGATCAAATACTTGGGAATATTAATACAGAACCATTTATCGGAGGAGATCACGGACATTACCCCTGTTATGGGATTTCTCCCTCAATTGGCTTGTTTAAAACTAAGAAAACATAAGATTTCAATGAGATTTTGTAAAACAAAGTTAAAAAATCAAGTTAGAATCAATAATCTGAGTGAAAAGAATCTCTAACCTCTGGATTTTGATGAAATTTTGAGTGTTTGGCAGAAAAGAAGTTGAGAGAAAAGGTTTAGGAAAAAGTTCTGTAAATTTTCTTTAAAAGCAAATAATTAACTTAGATATTTTAATCCCTCTTAATCCACTTTAAGACACATATTTCAAATGATTTAATTGAAGGGAGAAACCACCAGCAAAAACTTGGTAATTTAGCTCCTTAAGAATTCTAAGAATTTGACCATTTTCATTTTAGCCACTTTAAAACAGTTTTCAAAAATTGCATTTTTGTCTCTAACCAAAATGTCACATTTCCAAATTCAATTTTCCAAAATTGATTCAACCAAAAATCAATATATATTAAAATATGATTTTGAACTATTTTTCCACATTTTTATTTACCGAAAAATATACGACCCTGAATTCGACTCGAATCTCTAACCTGATCAATTGTACCATCTAATAAACCTCAAAACCGTTAGGCCCAAAACCGGGACGTTACACATAGCTTATACTCTGCAGCTTATCTTCTATCTCCGATATCTCATTCTCCAATCGGGTGATGGCCTTGGAATAGTTTTCAATTGAGGATTTTTACCATTCTTTTAAGGGCCAACTTTGAACCTTTAATTAAACCCCCAATTTTGATGTGGGGATTCCTTTATTTCGAAGCCGATAGGGGCTTGATGACTGCATCCTCAAACCCGTCCACCTCATACCAGAAATTAAAACATAAGAAGGGTTTCGGACCCCAGTTGATTGAAGATTCACTCAGATGAATAACATTATGGTCTGAAAGGGATTTTTCCACTAAACTATGTCTGATTTTTGGGAAAGCTATCTCAAACTCAGCCGATACCAAGAATCTATCTAGACGAACAAAAGTTGGTGGGTCACGGTTGTTACACCACGTATACCTACCCCCTTTGAAATGCAGGTCCTTAAGCCCAACATCAAAACAAATTGGTTGAATAAGTCTACCATGGACATATTTAACGAGAAACCCCACTTCTCCTTAGAATTAAGAATGAGGTTGAAATTGCCCCCTAAACACCAAGGGATCTGTCTGCCTCTAAAAAATTCAAGTAGCTCACAAGTGAAAATACCTTTTTCCAAATCGGACGCAGACCCATAAACAATTATAAAAATACAAATTAAGCCCCTGGATGTAACACAACCGATCAAAGCAATAAATCTTGGAAACACAATCTACTCAGTAATTTAAAAAAAAATCAGAATCCCACATGCTTATCAAACCCCCTGAAGATCCTACTGAAGGAGAGACTGTATAATTGATACTCGAATGAGGCCAAATCTTTGTGATCGAGCTGCTTCCTACAGCTAACTTAGTCTTTTGAATAAAAACCAATTTAGGCTTTAAACGTTGAATAACACCTTTTATTGCCCGTATTTTTTCTTTCTTACGGATACCCCTAACATTCAACTAATCGAGGATAAATTCATCATAATAATAATGTAGAAATTCCTAGAAGAGCAGTACCTCAAACACTGCTCCGAATTTTCTATTCCAGTTCACAAACTCTCCTTATGACAGCTTCCTTACCCCCTCTGAAAGACAAACCCAGAAGATTGCTCACCTCCCAAACTGCTTCATCTTCTAATTCCTCAAGCGAGAGTACATTTTCGGAATTAAGAATGGGTGTGGACATATGGGATTACACATGAAGACCCTCCAAAGAATCCCTCACCTGCTGCCGTAATACCTTCCTTATACTGGCTCGAAAGAAGCCTTTGACTGGAGATTTGGAAGACACCACTGAGCAAAATCGACCCATATCCATCTCGCCAGGCCTCTCAATGCCTTCTTTCAACTTTTCAGAACCTTCGAAACTATCGAGGACCATCTCCACTGAAAAACCACTGTTAATGTTGGAGGAGGTTAGTTGTGAGGATTTTGGGGAGATACAATGTTCAACTCCATTCCCGAACGTGTACTCTGCTTCCATTTTTAGTATTTGGGAATAAACTAGGGGAACTCACCAAAATAGGTTCCTTAAGATTAATTCCTTGGCCCAACGTATTATTGTAGACAGGATTAGCTAGGGTAGACGTTTTAGGCCCAAAGATAGGACCAGGTATATCCCCTAGACCAGGCCCAAAACTACTTTTTAGTGTGTTCCCAGATTGTCCCCTACTAGATGAATTCAAAATGCCATCAGATGTTTCTAAAAAAAAAAAAGCCATCAGATATCACATTTCCACCAAGATCGGTCCCACTATGACATGATGGATTAGGGGGGAATTGTTCCCACATTAATTTTACCCACTATGGAAATCGAGGGATCATGGGCTAGGTTTGAACAACTGGGAAGAACTCCGGTCATCGGCTGAGTAGTGTCTTCGAAGATCAAATTTTAATTATCATCACCCGAAAAACCTCTACTCCTCTTGTTTCAATAGAGTCATCTGACCAGACATCCGCATAATTAACATCAGAGTCACCATTATTGTAATATCCCAATTTTTGTCTAGTGATCAAAATGTAAATTTTGAAAGTTTTGTGGCTAAAATTTAAACTTTGGAAAAGTTTAGGGAATAAAGTGTAATTTTCAAAAAGTTATGTATTTTAACCCTGTAAATGAATATTTTACCCCCAAGAATGAAGTTTTCGTGTTACCCAGATTTTCGTACAGAGTTTGTATTAATGGCAATAAAACGTTAAAGTTTGGAAAAATATTCGGATAATCGAATCAAGCTAAAATTTCAGAGATAGTTCTATGGACCTTAGAAGAGTCATAAAATATCATTTTATGGGTATTTGGATGTTAAAAAGATCGGAAAAAATTTAAATCGATCGAAATGACATGGAATGACAATTTTGTGAGTAAGTTGACCAATAAAGGGGCATATTGGTCATTTTGCACAAAAGGGACTTGGAAGGAGTTTTGAGATTTCTTTTATGGATGAATAGTGGCTTATTATAATCCAACTAAGTCTAGTTGGAATGTTACAAAATGGAAAATTAGAAATATAAATCCAGTTAGAGGGTATTTTTGAAAAGTGGAATTTATTGAATTAAAAATTCATTTTTAATGATACAAGTGTCTTAAATATATTAAATACGAAGGAATTATCTTCAAAAATACTCTCCAAAACGTTGGTAAAGAGAAAAGGAAGAGAAAAAAATTACAAGCTCGATTTAAGCCCTCAATCTCGGTTTTCAAGTAATCTTTCGAACTACAAAGTTGTTCTACTCTTCGAGATCTATCTTTTGATGTAAATAATTCATAGACTACTTGCTTGGTTGATGAGATTTGATATGAGGAAGAAATTAGGGTCCATGAACAAATTGGTATGATTTTATGAATCTATGGTTGATTTTAAGTTAGAATCATGCTTGTATGAAGTTAAAGATTAAGGAAGAAGATATTCTGAAGACAGCTTTTCGAACTCGGTATGGACACTATAAGTTTGTAGTGATGTCGTTTGGATTGACAAATGCTCATGCGACATTCATAGATCTGATGAACTGAGTATTTCAACCTTACTTGGATCAATTTTTGGTGGTATTCATCGATGATATTTTAGTTTATTCAAAGAAAAAGGAAGAACATGGTGCCCACCTTCGCATTGTTCTTCAGACCCTTCGAAAAAAGAAGTTGTATGCTAAGCTGCCAAAGTGTGAATTTTGGTTGCCGGAAGTTGATTTTCTTAGCCATGTGGTTTCGGCAAAGGGGATAAGAGTAGATCCTAAGAAAGTACAAGCTATAGTTGAATGAAAAACTCTGAAGAATGTTTTCGAGGTTCGAAGTTTCTTGGGATTTGCTGGTTATTATCGAAGGTTTGTAAAGAAATTCTTGATAATTTCCTCCCCACTGACCAAGCTATTGAGGAAGGATGTACCATTTATTTGGACGGATAAGTGCCAAGAAAGTTTTGAGACATTAAAAATGATCTTAACAGAAACCCTGGTGCTTGTACAACCAGAATCAAGCAGAGATTATGTGGTTTATAACGATGCTTCTCATAATGGTTTAGGATACGTACTTATGCAAGAAGGAAAAGTGGTGGCCTATGCTTCAAGGCAACTTAAAACGCATGAGAGGAATTATCCTACTCATGATTTAGAGTTAGTAGCGGTTGTATTTGCTTAAAAGATATGGCACCATTATCTATATGGTGAGCGATGCTACATTTACACTGATCATAAAAGTTTAAAGTATCTGCTAACTCAAAAGGAGTTGAACATGAGGAAAAGAAGGTGGATTGAACTTCTTAAGGATTATGATGGTTTGATTGACTACTATCTTGAAAAAAAGCCAATATAATAATCAATGCACTTAGTTGGTAGATATTATTTACTTTAAGATCAATGAATGTGCAACTGTTGTGGAAAAAGATTGGTATGTTAATTATAGAACTTTAGTTTAGACCTGTTCATTTAGTTCGGATTAAAGATTTTCAGTTGAAAGATGAAAAATGTTGCCAAGGTTAGAACAAATTGAAAATGGTGAAAATAAAGACTTCAAAGTTAAGTATGTTAGATGTTCGAGAAAAATATTATGTTCTTGACGATACATCCAGAAAAGAATAAGAGGTATCTAGGTCTAAAGAGCAAATATTGATGTCCAGAAATAAAAAAAGACAGTAACTGAATTTATGGCTACATGCTTGACAGGTTAGCAACTAGAAGTGAAACATCAAGTACCTTCAGAAATATGGTAACATATTTCCATTCCCCTAGTAGAAGTGGAAAAGAATTATGATGGATTTCATAACTAGGTTACCAATGATACCGATTAAAGATGATTCGATTAGGGTATTTATGGACAGATTGAATCAATCTGTAATGAATAAATATGTTGAGTGATAAATTTGAAATACTGTAAAGTGACGTGATGTACCTATTTTCATTGTGTGTGATTAAGATCCAAGATTATCTCTAGATTTTGGAGTTCCTTGCATAAGACATTAGAGACTCGACATAATTTCAACACTCATTTGCATCCATAGAAGGACGAACAATCTGAAAGATTAATTTAGATTTTGAATGATGTGTATAGTTTCTATTTGATTGAGTTTGAAGGCTTTTGGGAAAAGTATGAGCCACTAGTTGAAATTTCTTGCAGTAACAACTATCAATCGAGTATAAAGATGGATTTATCAAAAGTGTAGAATGAAATAACTGATAAAGATTCTAGCACATGGAGAAAATAGAAATTCATGTCGAGTTTGAAGGCCTTGTGGGGAAGGTAGTTGTATGCAAAGTTACTCAAATATGACTTTATCAGAAAGTATTGATCAGATCCTTTGCAAGTCATTACCTCGGAGAAAATAGAATTTCATGTCGAATTTGATTTATGAGAAAGAACTGATAAAGATTCTAGCACATGGAGTCAAATAACTAAGGAATAAGTCGATTCCGCTTGTTAAAGCTCTTTGGCGAAATTAAAAAATTGAGGAAATGAATTGGGAAAGAAAAGAAGATATGAGAAAGTAGTTTCGTCACCCTTTTTGAACCAGGTAAGTGTTGAAAATTTAAGGGCGAATTTTCTTAAGGGGAGAGAATTGTAATATCCCAATTTTTGGCTAGTGACCAAAGTGTAAATTTTGAAAATTTTGTAGCTAAAGTATAAACATTGGAAAAGTTTAGGGATTAAAGTGTAATTTTCAAAAAGTTATGTATTTTAACCCCATAAATGAATAATTTACCCCCAAGAATGACATTTCTGTGCTACCCGGATTTTCGTACGGAGTTTGTATTAATGGCTATAAAACGATAAAGTTCAGAAAAATATTTGGATAATCGGATCAAGCTAAAATTTCAGAGATAGTTCTATGGACCTTAGAAGAGTCATAAAATATAATTTTATGGATATTTGGATGTTAAAAAGATCATGAAAAATTTAAATCGATCGAAATGACATGGAATATCAATTTTGTGAGTAAGTTGATCAGTAAAGGGCATTTTGGTCATTTTGCCCAAAAGGGACATGGAAGGAATTTTGAGATTTCTTTTATGGATGAATAGTGGATGATTAGAATCCAACTAAGTATATTTGGAATGTTACAAAATGGCAAATTAGAAATATAAATCTAGTTGGAGGGTATTTTTGGAAAGTGGAATTTATTGAATTAAAAATTCATTTTTAATGATACAAGTGTCTTAAATATATAAAATATGAAGGAATTATCAGCAAAAATACTCTCCAAAACGTTGGTGAAGAGAAAAAGAAGAGAAATTTTTTTACAAGCTCGATTTAATCCTCGAATCTTAGTTTTTAGGTAATCTTTTGAACTACAAAGTTGTTATACTCTTTGAGCTCTATCTTTTGATGTAAATAATTCATAGAATACTTTCTTGGTTGATGAGATTTGATATGAGGAAGAAATTAGGGTTTATGAACAAATTGGGGTTTTTATTATTTTATGAATCCATGGTTGATTTTAAGTTAGAATCATGCTTGTATGGTGTTAGAATCATGTCATTGAGTTGGGATTAAAACCTACATATTTCAGACTGTATAGAGAAGATTAGGGTTTATGGATTCAAGTCTAACTTAGGGTTTGTGATGTTGGATTAATGATCTAGTAAGCTTGATTTGTTGTTTGGAAGCAAAACCTTAAGTTAAATACATAGAGACCATTTCGGCAAGCTTCAAAAACTAAGGGAACATATATGATTTTTATGAATTTGATGTGTATTTATATTATTAATGATGTTAGAGACATGAAAATAAAGTTAGAATGCTAAACCGATAATTAATCACATTAGTGACCATTTTGACAAATTGTCAAACTTGAATGGTCTATTCGGCAAAGAGGATATGTAGAAGGAGTAAATCTATTTTTTAGTTAAAATTATGGAATTAAGGTAGTAATGTTGATTTGAGGACTAATTTGCAAAGTTAAGAAGCTTGAATCCTTACATTTGAAATTTGGTGACCACCTCGACAAAATAAGAAAAGTTAGAGAAGTAAAGGTTTAAGCTTATTTTGACGATGGATGTAAATAGAACATATGAATACAAGATTTATTCTAGTCATTTGAAGTAAAGTGATGAGACTAAATTGACAAGAAGAGAAATAAGGAGAAGTTGGTGTAAATTAGAAGTCATTTATGGAAACGTTATGTTGGAAAATGAATTATGACAGTAAGTTTAAAAATTCGCCATAAATTCTAAAAAAATGGTTAGATGATGAATTTTATATCGTTGTAAAGATTTGTTAGTCTAGTTTCGTTTCCAACAAACGGAAATTGATTTCGAGTTTCGAGTTAAAAGATATGAATTTTTAATCGAATGTAGGTCGGAAAAATTACAGAGCAGTTTCTGCCTGGACAACTCTGTGACGTGAATGTAAGGAATTTTCATAATTTTTGTATATTTTATTAATTTATGTGGTTTATACCGTTAGAACCGTTATCGAATCTAGTTTCTCCAGTATAAAGGAAATTAAGATCTAGTATGTATTCTGCCCTGTATAAGTAAATATTTGAAGGTAGCGCAAGCTATCAGAAAATGGAATTTGAAACATTTTGTATTTAAATGTTAGTTAGCAAGCTCGGAAGAATTATTGGAAATTCAAATTGGTCACTAAGGACCATAATGAGTTTTTGAATAGTAAAAGGAAGAAAGGAAAAATATTTGGAAATTTTATATTCGAATGATTATATTAGACAACATGTTTAAGGTATTGTTAGATTTGATTCTAACAATTATTTTATTGTATTCATGTGATTAATGAAGTCAAGTATGAATCAAAGAAGGTTCGAGGTACTATGAAAGAAAAGATCGAACTAGGACTTAGTGAGGCATTGTGTTAAGTGGCCAAGGTGAGTGCATTTTTAACTATTATATATATATATGATATGAGGAAGACTTGCGATAAGTCGACCTTGATATTAATGAAAATGTATGTCGATCAAAGTTATGCAAATTGCATGAAATATTAAATGACATATGTGATACATCGATATGGCATAATGATTTATGTAAGATAACTCGGATTTTAGATATTGGGTATGAACTGCCTAATATCGACTTATATGATTTATATTGATGCTTTGAACATGGAATGTTGATTGTAATGTTGATTTTGCCCAAGTACTATTGTGAAGCCTTTGGTATAATTGGATATCCATAAATTCCTAGTAGTTGCGTCATAGCACTACGGTGCGGGATAGACTCTTCGGGGTCAGTTAGACTCTATGGAGTCAGTTCAAACACTACTGTGTTACATAGCACAAAATGTGCGAGTATGAGGAGAAAAGAGCCTCATCGAGTATGTACTCATCATTAGACGCTACGACGTTGTAGACACTACGGTGTCGGTTATGATGACTCGTGTACCAAAGTATCACTTAATATTGTACTTCAGGCTATAATACATGAAATGCATTTATGCAGGCAGTTAAGTCAAAAAGCTTAATGTATATTTGATTAATAAAATAAAGATTTGATGATATGATATAAACTGCAATTGGGACTCACTTGCCATGTTGCAGGAACTGTATTGCACTGTTACATGATAGAAGAATGACTTTGATAAGTCAGTTTTATACGATTCTATATTTTTATATAATATACACAGTAATTTGTTTATTTATGTTATTTCTATACATAAAAATGCTTGACTTTAATTTATAGTTGCCTCACTAAGTGAATACTTAGCGTGTGCTATTTCACACGTAGGATTGGAAACTTACCAGAATAGGAGTCAAGCATGTTGATCAAGCTGCAATCTGACAAACATCAGTAAGACATTCTAATTTATGATATTCTCTAGTGGGCATGTATCAATTTATTCTTAGTTGTTTTAAAGTTATAAGTTTGATTAATAGTCAGATAAATATAAATTATTCGTATGGTTAATGAATTACTTGTAACGATATTTAATGGGTAAAATTTTATTTATCGTTTATCGCGTAACGATTTTAAATTTAAGAAAAGGCCTAGGCAGTGTACCTAGTTTTCACCCTGAGTTACATACTTGTTTTAATAATTGACTAACATGTTTTATAAACCAATTCAGGGTCAAAACTAGCAATCTGCAAATAGGCTACGGATACTTCAAAAGTCGAGAAATTGTTATTTTATAATCTAGTTTTATGTAAGATATTTTTAAAAAAAATTATAAGTCTAGAACTCTGTTCAAATAATATTGTGACATCCTTAATGTGTATTCTTACTACGAGTATACGTTAAGGGTGTTACAATTATCATTATCGCCGGCTTCATCTTCCAACTTTCCAACACTGATATCGATTCTGAATGAAGAACCCGTAGACCTAACCATAATAAAGGATGGTATATCCAGCGGGCTAACAATTATAAGAATCAGACTCTCCCTATCCAAGCACTGGCCACCTCTACTCTAGACGTTTTGCCTCCCATGATTTTTGGTAGCCCTTGAGATAAGATGAAAAAAACAATAAGTTAATCACAATTACATTATTTGGAAGTTTTAAGTTGAAACTTCATCCTAATACCCTTGTTCTTTTCTCCGCACCTTTCCTAATACCATTGTTTTTAGGTCGAGATTTAGAGTTGGTAATGGGTTTTAAGGTTTTGATTTGGGTGATTTTAGGGGTAATGGGTATTTTGATTTGGTTTACAAGGGTCAAATGAGGTTTGAGAGTTATGATTATGGTTTGGAGTGGAATTTGGCTTGAGTGGTGCGCAAGGTGATACTAAAGTTGGAGAGTTATTTAAATTTTGATAGTGTGACTTAGCATTTTAGGATTTTGAGATTTGAATTTGGGGTTTCAATAATGATTTTGGGTGGAGGTGATGCTCTGTGAGATAGCTACTTGGAGGTTGTCATAGAACTTAGAGTTGACTTAGTAGGGTGGATGTAAATGTGGTGGTTGTGGCTAGCCATTCAGATGAAGGCTGTGTGGTGGTGGTTCAGTGGAGATTGCTCGGTGAGGTTGCAGTGGTTGGGAAAGGTGAGCAAACTCAAGTGTGTAGTGGTTTGCCTAGTGGAGCTGGGGGGTTTTCAGTAGTGTGGAAATTAGGGCTGTTGTAGTGAAGCTTTGGTGATCGAGTTTGCGATGATGGTGGTCATTGGCACTGAAGGGTGAGTTCGGTCAAGCTATTGAGGTTGATATGGTAGTGATGAATTGCTCAATGAAGGAGAAAGAGATAGGTGGAGCTCGGTTGCTTGGGTGGAGAGGAGAGGGCCGATGGAGGCAGTGGTAATTTGGTGGAGATGGATCAATCTTAGCTATTTGGATAAGTTGGTTTTATTTTATTTTTAAAAAAGCCAACCCAGACTTTTGTTAGTGGGATAACGGGGTTAACGGCTGATAGACTAAAATAAAAAAATTGATAACGGAAGTGACTTAAATAAAAAAAAATTAAAATTGGTGATCAAAACAGAACAAACCAAAAACAAAAGCGACCTCTGATGTAAATTACCCTATTAATTGTTTTCCTACCAAATGTTTGACATAAGAAAGAAAAAACAAAACACTCTATTGGAACGCTGGCAATAGAAAACACCAAACATGACCTGAGAAGCTTAAAACTATTGTAACGACTAATTTAATCTGGGTTTCCCCCTTTTCTGGAAAAAATTGATTTTAGGTGGATTTTGAAAAAAAAAATCGTATTTTGAATAAAATTTAGGAGTTAACACCGGTCACTTGGATAAGGTAGATCAGACACTAATAAAACTAACAAGAGAAAAAAATAGATTCGAAAGTCGGTTACGAATAAGGAAGGGTTCGCACCCCCACCATGCCCAGAAATCAGTACCCAAAGGTTCGTATAGTATTTATTAAGAAAAATTAAAATTTGATCTAATTTAATTACTAACCCCTAAAAATGCATAAATGCATGATCATACCATTCGAATATAAAAAACCTCATAATTTACGAAGTAGGATACCAAAACCTTGAGGACCTAATTCTAAACGCCACAAGATATATAATGCATGGACAATTTAAATATACTAACATAAATAAAAGATGACAAGTATTAAACAAATAAATAATAACCGTACATATATATAATAAATATTTCTAACACATAATATATATTACATATGTATGATATAGTAAAGTATACATGCATATATACATATATATATGATACAGTAATAATATATATAACAAACAATATGTATAATAAAACTACATATATGTAAAATATATATAATATAATAATATACATACGTAGACTATAGTATATATTAAAGGTAGCATAACCAATATAGATACATGTATAAGATATTTAATAATATGTATATATGGCATGCGGCATTTCAAACAAATATAAAAATCATATACACAACATAAACTATAGGATAGAATAAATGTAGGCACGAAGAATTAACCCAAATATTTCAAAATCCATTGAATAGGCCTTAAAATTAATACAAGAAGAAATATACCCAAAGACAAGTTGTTGGACTCTGCTTGTCTAACCGAATGGGCCGAATGCTAGGACAAGGCCCGCTCCCTCCCTTCCTTTCTTATGTTGGACCGGGTCATCGGGTTCCGATTTCTTCGACCTTCGCGGGTCAAGCAGGAAAAAGAAGGGGTTTTCATTTTCTTTTTTATTTGTTCTTCACGAGCAAGGAGAGACCTAGTTCCCTCGACTGAGAGCCCTAGCTGCCGTCGCAACTATCCCTCGCTGCTACTGCTCTGGTGGTCTCTCTGACAAACCAAAGCAGTCGCAGCGAAGCCCTCCTTCTCCTCTTTCAACCTTCTGGTATGGCTTCACCCAAAAACCAGTTGAAAGCCACGAAAATGGATCTAAAGTTCGAATGTTTCACTCGTCGAATCTTCCTCGTCCACCATCAGATCGTCAAGGTTTCGGGATATGTGGCTCTCCCCGTCGATTAAACCATCCCCACCGTTGGGATCATCGAGATGAGGCTCTGGCTACCAGAAAATGCCAAAAGTCGGGAATGGGTAAGCCCTTGAGTGCGTCGACTTCTTCAACGCCAATCTGAGAATTCGACCGTTGGATGGGGTTGATTATGAGATATGTCGATCACCGGCTCACCCCCATCTTTGGGATTTAGATGATGACATTTTGAACACCAACAACGAGCTCTGGCTGAAACGGTAATCCCTTCTTTTCTTTTCATTTTTATTCTTTTCTTAAATTCTAACTTCTTAATTTCTTCTCTGATGGTTTTGGTTCAAGGAAGGGGTAAGTTTAATGGTTTAGGGAGGTTAAGACAGTGGTGGTGACCGATGGAAGGAAAAAAACGTGCAAATCGTTTATGACGAAAGGTAATAGGCGGGTGAATGGTTTTTTTGGTTGATTGAATCTTAGGTTCCAGGAGTTGCTTTTGAAGCTTCAATGGTTGTTTATGATAAAATGGGTAAGCTCGGTTTTTGGTGTTGAAAATGGTGAGGGAAAATTGTGAGCTGGTTGGGGAAATGGAGGTTGAAGATGATTTTAAAGATGATGAAGGGAGGTGGTTGATGGTAGGCTAGGAATGGTGCCGACAGAGGGCATGGGTGTGCATAGGGCATGGGTGGTAGTTGCAAAGGCATGGCGTGCAACAATGGGTTACGGGAGATGGGCGGTGGATAGTGCAGTCAATGCACCGATTTTTTTATAATAATAATAATTAAATAATAATAATAATTAAAAAATACTAATAATAAAATAATACTAAAATATAGTAATAATACTAGTAGTACTCAGAAAAAAAATAGTGCTTACAACTACCCATCTTTGCTCATTTTAGTGAAACAAGAATAGAGCAAAGATAATAAGCACTAATTTTATCCTACTTCTCTATCAGAAAAATCGGAGTCGAGTCCCTCCTATATAGAACTGGTTCACTCTTCCTTCGTTTGAAGCCTTAGAGTTGCAAGTTCTTCTTATATAGAATCTTTAGCTTTTCCTTGTCGATACTTCTTTAGGCTGCAAGTTCTCCCTATAAATAACTTTTTCACCTTCAAGTCTTAGAGCTACATGTTCTTCTTATATGGAACATTTCACTTTCTCTGGGCGGATTCATCGAGCTACGAGTTTTTCCTATATAAAACTCATCGCTTTGTAGTCTTTGAGCCACAGGTTCTTCCTATATAGAACCTTTTGCTTCAAAGTGTTAGAGCTGTGAGTTCTTCCTATATAGAACTTCTTACTATGAAATCTTGGAGCTACAAGTTCTTCCTATATAAAAATTTTCACTCTAAAGTCTTGAAAATATGAGTTCTTCCTATATAGAATCTTTATCTTTGAAAATGACACCCCGTTTTTTTATAGTGCGAGTACCGTGAGATTTCCACTACTTCTCTATCTAACGCCTTGGAATCACGAGTTTTTTTTTGGAACTTTTCGCTTTTCCTTGGCGGATTCTTCAAGTTGCAAGTTTTTCGATGCCCCAATTTTTGTTGTGCTGGCATGGAGAAAAAATCATCATTCCCTAAGGTGATGGCCCGAAGGTCTTATCATCATGCCCAAAGGTCTTACTGATGGGTCGAAGGTCTTATCATCATGCCCGAAGGTCTTAACATCATGCCAAAGGTCTTACTGATGGCTTGAAGGACTTAAAAAGTGGTATCTCGCTTAGACACTACCAGAATACCTTGAGATGATGCCCTAATTTTTGGTCATTTTAGCATCGAGATAAGGCTTAACATCATGCTCGAAGGTCTTACTGATGGACCGAAGGACTTAAAAGTGGCATCTCGCTTAGAGAACACCAAAATACCTTAAGATGATGGTTTAATTTATGCTCATCTTGGCATCAAGAGAAGGCTTAACATCATGCCCGAAGGTCTTACTAATGGCCCGAAGGAGTTAACATCATCCTTGAAGGACTTAACATCTTGTCCGAAGGTCTTACTAATGGCCTGAAGGACTTAAAAAGTGGTATCTTGCTTAGAGACTACCATAATACCTTAAGATAATGCCCCAATTTTTGCTTGTCTTGGCATCAAAAGAAGGCTCAACATCATGCCCGAAGGCCTTATTGATGGCCCGAAGGACTTAAAAAGTGGTGTCTCACGTAGAGAACACCAAAATACCTTAAGATAATGCCCTGATTTTTTATTCATCCCAGCATCAAGAGAAGGCTCAACATCATGCCCGAAGGTCTTACTAATGGCCCGAATAACTTAAAAAGTGGCATCTTATATCAACTGACTAACACTTGGCAAACAATTGATGAATTAACGTGAAATGCAGGGAAATAATGCCAAGAATAGGTCTTTTTGTGTGCAAGTATACATGATTAGCAAGTAATATAGCAATAAGCTGAGTATTGTATCCACGGGGATTGTCCAGGAATTAAATGCCACAATTTTTACTTGTGAATTGGGATGAATAAAGTGGTAGTTGAGATCAGATTTTACTTAAGAAAATGATTAAGAGAAAATAAAATAAAATTAAGGCAAATTGGCAAAAAATGTATTCAGATGATTGATGGGCATTGGCAAGGGATGTTTGGATTTCACACCAGCAAAGTCAGCAGTTAATAACTTTCATCCTTGGTTTTATTGCCTAGCAGATTTTAAGGTAGCATTACCTTTGTCGATGGCAATACTCTAAGTTAATTACCTTTAACACCTATATGTCTATAGTGATGCTATCAATTAATTAACTTGGTGAAGTTTTAATCTTTACTCCTAAGGAGTAGATTCACTTCCAAAGTAAGCTCATCTACTTGAACATCTTCTGTCGAAGTTTTTCACCTTAGTATTTGGCAACCAATCCTTATCTCCTAAGTCTGTTAAGATATTAAGGGATAATGAGCATTCAATGCAAACCGTGGTATGACATAGAATATGGTAAAAATAAGCGCAAGCAAAATAGACAAAATTTCCAAGGCATTCAACTATTAAAAACCTAAAAGCAAAGCGTTCATCGCAAAACACCGCTAGCCAACTTTAAGAAATTAGTTCATGGCTAAGGGACCATCAACACAATATCGTTTTTAAACAACTCCATCAAATTAGAATTAATAAAACTAAGATAAATTGACAAAGAATAAGATTCGTTGATGTAGCCCTTCAACGGATCCAGAGCTCTCAGTCACAGCCTGGTCGATCCACGGTTTGCCCTCTACCCCCTTTCTTCACCATGGCGTAGCCCCCTTGGCTCATCGATGGGCTTGCTTTACATAGGCGCTCGTGGAAACCCTAGATTGGGTTTGAATCTTAAAAGTTTGTTACGCACCAAGATAGGTGCGTTATCCTCTTATCCCCTTTTTGAATTTTAGGGCTGACTAGGTTTTTGACCAACTGGTAACTGACCAAACATCATCATCCTTCTTTTGCCAACCGAACTTGGCAATTCTTGTCTTAATTTTGCCAACAACACTCAGTATTTTTCTTCTTCTCCTGTCCTGCTCTTGTCAACTGCTTGTAACCTTTCAACTACTAATAACTTGCCATTAAAGCAAGAAAATACCCCTTCACTCTAGCAAAGAGAATTGTAATACCCCAATAATTGGTTAGTGACTAATTTGCAAAGAACTAAAAGTTGGTGATTTTAGTTTAGTGACTAAAATGTTAAAGTTTGGTGACCAAAGTGAAAAGTTGAGAAAGTTCAAGGACCAATATGGTAATTTTCCTAAAAATGTTTTTATTCTATAAATAAATAGATCACATAAGGGAGTGAATCGAATATAAAATTGTTGGTTCGATCCGATATTTCCATTATTAGGAAATTACAGTTAAAGTTTAAATGGAATTCGGTAATCATATGAGCTCGGAATGTGATGAAATTTTGAAGGGAGTTGTAAGAGGACTTGAAGAACAAGACATTTCATTTTGGGATCGATTTGGATTCGATTGGATGCAATATTTTAATATAGTACACAAATGGCATTTTTGCAAATACATGGATTCATTAATGGCATTATAGTCATTTTGCCCATACTTTTTAATTAAAGATGATTATGGAAAAGTGAAATTAATAGGTGTCAATACTTAATTGGATATAATTAAGGGGCAAAATGGTCATTTTACTATTGATGGAGATTTTTATATTAGATAAAGGTTAAATAAATGCCATTTGTCTTGTAAATTAATTGAAGAAAAAGCTAGAATTTTGCTCATCTTCTTTCCTCTTGACCGAAACACCCTAGACAAGGTAAGAAAAATTTTTGATTCAAATTTTGGCTTGATTTGATTAGTTTTTGGGTTGAAACATGAAATAGAGAATTAATCTCCATCAAATTCTCTTTCATTTGGTATAATTTTTGCATAGTTTCCATGCTTCTATGTTGAGATTGGAGATTAGGGTTTATGAAGAGAAAGTTGGGATTTTAGGTTTTATGGATTAAATTGATCGAATATGAGGTTGTGATGATGTTTAATGCTTGAACTAGTGAAGAATTTCATGAATTGTGTTGTAGGAAATTTTTGGGAAAATTGAAAAATTAGGGGAAACTCTTGCAAAATTTTTATTTGAATTGGAAATGATGTTAGAAGCTTGAATATAATGTTTGGAGGTTAAATTCATGCTTGAATCAACTTGGGAAATTTGGTCAAGGTGACCTTTCAAATTCGGCATATAGGGGAAAATTGGGGAAAATTTTCCTAAGGATGTAAATAGTGTAAGGATGATTTTGGATGTTTTAGAATGTTAATTGGACTAATATGGAAGTTTGTAAAGTGTTGAGGACTAAATTGTAAAGTTGGGGAAATATATGATTAAAGTGGAAAGTTGATTTGAAGTTGAAGTCAGTGGCAATGGACCATTTTGAAAGATTTGAAAGCTTTGAAGTAACATTGATATTGTAAAATGAAGTTGGTATTAAAAGAATTTTTAGGAATATTATTCCTAATATGTATCAATGTTAGTATAATACTAACATATTCTTTGAATCGTATGTATGTTGTTAAATGTTGTGTAGATCGTAATCGGGATCAAAATCAAGATACAAGCAAGGCTGTGGATAAAGAAAAAGTACAAGAGTAGAGTTGAAAGTAATCGTACAGTTTACTAGTGAGGCAACATGTGAGTGCATTCTTACTTATTTTATTATGATATGAGAAATACTTGCGATGAATCTATCTCGAGTGTTGAATCGTTTATGATATATTTAAAATGATTTTGAAATGAATTATGAATGATTTTGGGTATGAACTGCCCTAAGCAGTTTTACTTGACATTGTGATATACAAATATTTATCGATATTTTTAATGAATGAAGAATACATTATAGTGAATGTTAAAAGCCCATTATATGATTATTGAGATTCTTGGTATAATTTGGCATGCCAATTAGGTGGAGTATAGTGATATAGTGATACAGTGATGCTGTGTTCTATAGCAAGGACCTAGCGATACAGTGATGTTGTATAAGTGTACAACAGTGATATAGTGATATAGTGTTTTATTTTGGCACAACAAATTAGTTGATGCCACACATGTGCATACTCAATAGTGACTCACATGCCATGCATTCTCATTTACTTTACATTGAGCTATAATTTAATTAAGAGTGAAAGTGCAAGGAATTGCTTTAGTGTAATACTTGTTTTACATATATATAAATTTTGAGATTTTACAGGCTACATAATAGTGGAACGAATTTGACAAGTCAGTTTTTACAATTTCATAATCCTATATGATATATGTATATATTGTATTTTGTTTGTTTATGTCATTTCTTTATAGTGAAATGTTTAAAATTATTTTATGTTGCCTCATTAAGTGTATACTTAGCGTGTGAATGCTTCACGTGTAGGTAAAAAAGCGTAAGAAGTAAGAAGCAACAGCAGAAGACATCATCTATTTTGAAAGCGAAACATCACTATCAGTATGACATCTTCGATGTTACTTTTGATATTATTAGTTGGCATGTAAATTATAAATGTTTTGAGCTGCTCTGATATGAATATGTTTAGTAAAGAAATAATTTAATCATATTTTATTTGATATCCAAATGATTTTTAATTTAGGCAGTTTTAGGTAGTTCTATTAATTATGTGAATTAGAATTAAACTGCCTAGTTGCTGCTTGAATCTAGGTTCGAATTTAACTTAGAAATATTAATGTTAAATTTTACGCGATTAAATTTTATTTTAGTTAAAGAGTTAACTGTTTATATTTTAAAGAAATAAAATTTTACCGATTTTTTAAATAAGAACTATTGTACAAGTGTCATGTGACATCTTTAACTCGTATTCAGTGATTGATACGTGTAGGGGTGTTACATTTATTGGTATCATAGCTATAGGTATAGCCGGTTTTCGGCCTAAATGGAAGTTATTTTTGTTGAAAAGTGTGTACATGCCACTAGAATATCAATATTACTGATATGATGTTTATATAATTGATTAATGTCGCTCCTTACTAATGTAGTAGTTATGTGGTTATAGATGTCTGAATCAGGAAGTTCTAGACGAGCTACGGAACAAGAGGTTCCAAAAGAAGCCGGCAGTGGAAATAATGAGGTTAATAATAACCCTCCAACTCAATTGGAATAGGAAAGAGCACCAGCACAGCAGGGAATGTCTGTGCAAGATCAGGGGACTTTTTTTCAGGCTTTAGAAACGGTTCTGACACATTTTCAGCCACCAGCTCCCCTTGCTTCTCGGATGTCAATTGCCAAATAATTAAAGAGTTTAGGAGCACCTGAATTAAAAAGAGAAGTAGATGAAGGTCCTGTGGTTGCCGATATGTGGCTAAACGATTTAAAGATTATGTTAGATGGATTCCACTGCTCGGAGACTGATAAATTGGATAGAGCTGTCTCATTACTTCGAGGTCAAGCTAGATTTTGGTGGACCAATGCTATGATGCACATTCCTCCCGAGCGGGTTACTTGGCAATTCTTTTTGGAGGAATTCAAGAACAAATATATTGGAGATCAATTTATTCGGAAGATGAAGAAACAATTCCTCAGCTTGAAGCAAGGAAACCAGACCATCTATGAGTATGAGTGTGAATTTAATAAGTTGAGCCGGTTTGCAACAGAAATGATTCCTACTGAAAATGATCGATGTGAATGGTTTATTGAAGGTTTGAATAAGAGACCAAAAGAATTATTGGTGGCATTAAATCTGCCTACTTTTCAAGAGGTGGTGAATCGAGCCAAGGCAATGGAACGCGTCCATTCAGAGGATATGAAAGAGCAGACCTCGCAATCAATAAAGAGACCAGGAACATCTTCAACTTATTTTTCATCTAAGCGGAATAAAGGTTCTAGTTCTTGGAATAGGAATAAATCTGGATCTGCTACATTTGCTCGTAAGGGAGTCAATGTTGGATGAAATAGACAAGCACATACAGCTAATTCTGGTGCTGGTTCGTCATCCCAGTTTAGATCTCAGTTATGTGATGTTTGTGGCAAACGTCACCCAGACGTATGTTGGATGGTGACATGAGTATGTTTTAAATGTGGAAAAGTTTGTCATTTTGTGAAAGACTGCCCTCTGATATCTGGAGAGAGATCTGTACAGACAGAGAAATCTACAGTGATGCCATAGAGAGGTAGAGGAAGAGGTAGATCTAGAAAACCCTCTGAGTCTGCTTCACAGCCAGAAATACGTGCACCAGCCCGAGTTTTTAATATTAGGAAAGATAAGGATCGTGATGATCCAGAAATCATTGCAGGTACATTCTATCTTTTTGATAAGCCTGTATTAATTTTAATTGATCCTGGTTCTACACATTCGTATATTAGCACGAAGTTGATTGAAGAAAGAAATATTCCCTTAGAGTATATCTCTAGTGATATATTAGCTATAAATCAATTGGGTCAGAGTGCGAGAATGAATCAGATATGTAGAAATTATCCGATAAAGATGCAGGGAACAGAGTTTCCAACAAATTTAATGGAGCTACCTTTCAAAGAATTTAAGATAATTTTGGGAATAGATTGGTTATCTTTTTATCATGCCATTGTGGATTATCTTCTAAAACGACTAATATTGAGGGATTCGAAAGGTGCTGAGGTAATAGTAGTTGGTGAAAGGATGAATCCTCTATCTAATTTAATTTTATTCGTTTCTGCGAAGAAGTTGCTATTAGAAGGCTGTCAAGCTTTTCTAGCTAATGTAGTGGATACTCGAACTTCTGGAGTTAAGTTGGAAGATATTCCTACTGTTCGAGAATACCCAGATGTTTTTCCCGATGAGTTACCAGGATTACCTCAAGATCGAGAAGTAGAATTTAAAATAGAAGTACTACCTGGTACTGCACCTGTATCAATGGCTCCATATAGAATGGCTCTGACTGAGCTTCGAGAGTTAAAAGCGCAATTACAAGAATTGTTAGATCGGGGATTTATAAGGCCAAGTGTGTCACCTTGGGGCGCACCAGCGTTATTTGTGAAAAAGAAAGATGGATCTATGCGATTATGCATAGATTACCGCTAGTTAAATAAGGTGGTCGTGAAGAATAAGTATCCTCTTTCGAGGATTGATGATCTTTTTGATCAACTAAAGGGTGCAGCTGTGTTTTCTAAAATTGATTTTCGATCTGGATATCATCAATTGAAGATTCGAGAAGAAGATATTTTAAAGACAGCTTTTTGAACTCGGTATGAACACTATGAGTTTGTAATGATGCTGTTCGGATTAACTAATGCTTCTCCAACATTCATCGTTCTGATGAACCAAATAGTTTAGCCATATTTGGATCGATTTGTGGTGGTATTTATTGATGATATTTTAGTATATTCAAAGACAAAAGAGGAACATGATGCCCATCTCCGTGTTGTTCTTCAGATCTTTCGAGAAAAGAAACTATAGGCTAAGTTATCAAAATGTGAATTTTGGTTATCAAAAGTTACTTTTCTCGGCCATGTGGTTTCAGCGGAGGGGATAAGTGTAGATCCCAAGAAAATACAAGCTATAGTTGAATGGAAAACTCCGAAGAATATTTCTAATGTTTGATGTTTCTTGGGACTGGCTGGTTATTATCAAATATTTGTAAAGAATTTCTCGATAATTGCCTCTTCGTTAACCAAGCTATTAAGAAAGGATATGCCATTCATTTGGACAGATAAGTGTCAAGAAAGCTTTGAAACATTAAAGAGGATTTTAACTAAAGCTCCGATATTGGTGTAGCCAGAATCGGGTAAGGATTTTGTAGTGTGTAGTGATGCTTCTTCTAACGGAATGGGATGTGTACTCATGCAAGAGGGAAAGGTAGTGGTTTATGCTTCCAGACAACTTAAGACGCATGAGAAGAACTATCCTACCCATGATTTAGAGTTGGCAGCAGTTGTATTTTCTTTAAAGATATGGCGTTATTATCTATACGGAGAACAATTCTATATCTATACGAATCATAAAAGTTTAAAGTATCATCTAACTCAAAATGAGTTAAATTTGAGGCAGAGAAGGTGGATCGAGCTCTAAAGGATTATGATGTGGTTATTGACTACCATCCAGGAAAAACGAACGTGGTAGTTGATGCCCTCAGTAGAAAGACCTTTGCTGCCTTGAGAACTATAAATGCGAGGCTAGCTTTGAAAGAAAATGGTGATTTGATTGCTGAATTAAGAATAAGACCTACTTTAGTAGATCGGATAAAGGAACTTCAGAAAAGAGATATGGAATGTTTGTCAAGATTTAAACAAGTTGAAAATTGTGAGACCAAAGATTTTGAAATTAAGTCTGATGGATGCTTGTATTACCGAGGAATAATTATTATTCCTGAAGATGAAGAATTAAAGAAAGAACTTCTCTTTAAGGCACATTATAGTCCTTTGACCATGCATCCAGGTGGAAACAAAATGTATCAAGATCTAAAGAGTCGATATTGGTGGCCAGGAATGAAAAGTGCTATAACTGAGTTTATTTCAAAATGTCTGACATGTCAACAAGTAAAAGTAAGGCATTAGGTGCCTTCTGGTTTATAGCAACCAATTTCCATTCCTCAATGGAAATGGGAAAGAGTAACCATGGATTTTGTATTAGGGCTACCTTTGACTCCAAGCAAAAAGGATTCAATTTGGGTAATTATTAATAGATTGACTAAATCGGCGCACTTCATCCCGATACAGACAAATTACTCTAAGGATAAATATGTTGAGTTGTATATTAAAGAAATAGTTCGACTTCATGGAGTACCAGTCTCGATTGTCTTTGATAGAGATCTAAATTTTACTTCCAGATTTTGGAAGTCTTTACATAAAGCTCTGGGTACTCGACTTAATTTTAGCACAGCCTTTCATCCTCAAACAGATTGACAATCAGAGTGAACCATTCAAATTTTGGAAGATATGTTAAGAGCATGTGTGATTGAATTTAAAGGATCTTGGGAGAAGTATTTGCCATTAGCTGAATTTGCTTATAATAATAGTTATCAAGCAAGTATCAAGATGGCACCTTATGAAGTCTTATATGGAAGAAAATGTAGGACTCCTCTGTATCGATACGAGTTAAAAGATCGAGATATAGTTGGTCTTAATCTTATTAGAGAAGCCGAAGACAAAGTAAAGATCATGTCGAAAAAAATCATATGCAGATTCAAAGAGAAAAGAAATTGAATTTCAAGTGGGTGATAAAGTGTTTCTTAAAGTATCGCCCTGGAAGAAAATACTACGCTTTGGACGAAAAGGAAAGTTGAGTCCAAGATTCATTGGACCATATGAGATTGTAAAAAGAGTTGGTCTGGTAGCTTACCACCTTGCTTTACCTCCGGAAATGGATAAGATTCATAATGTATTCCATGTATCGTTGCTCAAAAAGTACCGATCCGATCCTTCCCACATTATTACTCCAAAGGAAATAGAGATTCAAACAAATTTAATGTATGAAGAGGAATCGATCAGAATCTTAGCACGTGATGTCAAGGAACTAAGGAACAAGACAATTCCACTTGTTAAAGTTCTTTGGCGAAATCACAAAGTGGAGGAAGCAACATGGGAAAGAAAGAAAGATATGAAAGAACGGTTTCCTCATCTGTTCAAATTAGGTACGTTTTGAAAATTTGAGGATGAATTTTCTTAAGAGAGAGAATTGTAATACCCCAATAATTGGTTAGTGACTAATTTGCAAAGAACTAAAAGTTGGTGATTTTAGTTTAGTGACTAAAATGTAAAATGTTAAGGTTTGGTGACCAAAGTGAAAAGTTGAGAAAAGTTCAAGGACCAACATGGTAATTTTCCTAATAATTATTTTTATTATATAAATAAATAAATCACATAAGGGTGTGAATCAAAAATAAAATTGTTGGTTCGATCCGGTGTTTCTATTATTGGGAAATTACAGTTAAAGTTTAAATGGAATTCGGGTAATCATATGAGCTCGGAATGTGATGAAATATTGAAGGGAGTTGTAAGAGGACTTGAAGAACATGACATTTCATTTTGGAATCGTTTTTGATTGATTTGGATCTGATTGGATGCAATATTTTAATATAGTGCACAAATGGCATTTTTGCAAATACATGGATTCATTAATGGCATTATAGTCGTTTTGCCCATACTTTTTAATTAAAGATGATTATGGAAAAGTGAAATTAATAGGTGTCAACACCTAATTGTATATAATTAAGGGGAAAATGGTCATTTTACTATTTATGGAGATTGTTATATTAGATAAAGGTTAAATAAATGCCATTTGTCTTATAAATTAATTGAAGAAAAAGCTAGAATTTTGCTCATCTTCTTTCCTCTTGGCCGAAACAACCTAGACAAGGTAAGAAATTTTTTTTATTCAAATTTTGGCTTGATTTGATTAGTTTTTTGGTTGAAACATGAAATAGAGAATTAATCTCCATCAAATTCTCTTTCATTTGGTATAATTTTTGCATAGTTTCCATGCTTCTATGTTGAGATTGGAGATTAGGGTTTATGAAGAGCAAGTTGAGATTTTAGGTTTTATGGATTAAATTGATCGAATATAAGGTTGTGATGATGTTTAATGCTTGAACTAGTGAAGAATTTCATGAATTGTGTCGTAGGAAATTTTTGGGAAAATTGAAAAATTAGGATAAACTCTTGCAAAATTTTTATTTGAATTGGAAATGATGTTAGAAGCTTGAATATAATGTTTGGAGGTTAAATTCATGCTTGAATCAAGTTGGGAAATTTGGTCAAGGTGACCTTTCAAATTCGGCATATAGGGGAAAATTGGGGAAAATTATGGAAAATTTTCCCTAAGGATAGAAATGGTGTAAGAATGATTTTGGATGTTTTAGAATGTTAATTGGACTAATATGGAAGTTTGTAAAGTGTTGTGGACTAAATTGTAAAGTTGGAGAAATATGTGATTAAAGTGGAAAGTTGATTTGAAGTTGAAGTTAGTGGCAAGAGACCATTTTGAAATATTTGAAAGTTTTGAAGTAACATTGATATTGAAAAATGAAGTTGGTATTAAAAGAATTTTTAGGAATATTATTCCTAATATGTATCAATGTTAGTATAATACTAACATATTCCTTGAATCGTATGTATGTTGTTAAATGTTGTGTAGATCGTAATCTGGATCAAAATCGAGATACAAGCAAGGCTGTGGATAAAGAAAAAGTACAAGAGTAGAGTTGAAAGTAATCGTATAGTTTACTAGTGAGGCAACAAGTGAGTGCATTCTTACTTATTTTATTATGATATGAGAAAGACTTGCGATGAATCTATCTCGAGTGTTGAATCGTATATGATATATTGAAAATGGTTTTGAAATGAATTATGAATGATTTTGGGTATGAACTGCCCTACGCAGTTTTACTTGGCATTGTGATATGCAAATATTTATCAATATTTTTAATGAATGGAGAATACATTATAGTGAATGTTAAAAGCCCATTGTATGATTATTGAGATTCTTGGTATAATTTGGCATGCCAATGAGGTGGAGTATAGTGATATAGTGATACAGTGATGTTGTGTTCTACAGCAAGGACCTAGTGATACAATGATGTTGTATAAGTGTACAACAGTGATATAGTGTTTTATTTTGGCACAACAAATTAGTTGATGTCGCATATGTGCATACTCAACAGTGACTCACATACCATGCATTCTCATTTACTTTACATTGGGCTATAATTTAATTAAGAGGAAAGTGCAAGGAATTGCTTTGGTGTAATACTTGTTTTACATATATATAAATTTTGAGATTTTACAGGCTACATAATAGTGGAACGACTTTGACAAGTCAGTTTTTACGATTTCATAATCCTATATGATATATGTATATATTGTATTTGGTTTGTTTATGTCATTTCTTTATAGTGAAATGTTTAAACTTATTTTATGTTGCCTCACTAAGTGTATACTTAGCGTGCGAATGTTTCACGCATAGGTAAAAGAGCGTAAGGAGTAAGGAACAACAGCTGAAGACATCATCTATTTTGAAAGCGGAACATCACTATCAGTATGACATCTTCGATGTTACTTTTGATATTATTAGTTGGCATGTAAATTATAAATGTTTTGAGCTGCTCTGATATGAATATGTTTAGTAAAGAAATAATTTAATCATATTTTATTTGATATCCAAATGATTTTTAATTTAGGCAGTTTTTAGGCAGTTCTATTAATTATGTGAATTAGAAGTAAACTGCCTAGTTGTTGCTTGAATCTAGGTTCGAATTTAACTTAGAAATATTAAGTTTAAATTTTACGCAATTAAATGTTATTTTAGTTAAAGAGTTAATTGTTTATATTTTAAAGAAACGAAATTTTACTGATTTTTGAAATAAGAACTATTGTACAAGTGTCATGTGACATCTCTAACTCGTATTCAGTGATGGATACGGGTAAGGGGTGTTACAAAAAACATTCCTTAACTTCTAGGTGTTATAGTGATGAATCTACTAACTAAATGCACGAATCTACTAGCTAAATGCACAAATATGTACTCAAAGTCAAGCAATATCATGACAATATATACGTGAAAAGTAGTACTTTTAAGGAGGTAACACTCCCCCAAACGTAGCTCATTGCTTATCCTCAAGTAATGCAACTACAAACTAAGAAAACATAAAATAAAACAAAGTACCTCAGCAAAATTGTCCTGATTAACAACACATGCTAGCAAGCAAAATCTGGCCCTAGTTCTGTCCTCAAATATCCTAGCACAGTAATGCCATCAGATCAACAAATTCAGGTGCAGTAATATAACTCTAATCTAGGGTCATGAAGTGTTCATGAAGTGCAGACAATTTGCATCAGGTATCCTTCAACTCCCTTAGCAGAACTTTATTGTCCAAACTCAAAACATTTTTTAATTAATTATTTACCAAGGGTTTCTTTTTGTTGGCATTAAAGTTGGGTTTGCGTCACAATATTGTTTGGCGTGAGAAGTAAGATGGAGCATACCATGAACCCCTATGTTAGACTACGTCACTAGCTTACCCATTACACTCATACCCTTAAGTTTTGTTGGCTTGAGAACTAAGAGGGAGCAAACCACGAAGCCCCAAGTTACTTATTGTCTCTAAGGCAGATGAGTGTTCTAAAAAAATTTTCTTGCCATTGGCAAAACATTGTTGCCTTATTTTTCTTTTTACCCTAGCATTATATATATATATATATATTTATTTTATTCTAAGTTCAGTTTCAAGAATCCTAAGTTTGTCTTGGAAACTAGATGCATACTACGTGTTTAAGTGAGACTAAAGTTACCTAGGCTAGAGATCAATTGCCAAGCAACCTGGCACTACTAATCTGCTGGCTCATGCTAACTAAAGATTCTAATTTCATCATTGGACAGGTCATACTAGTACAAACTCTAACTATGGTAGCAAATGTGTTAGCAAAATTATTAGTCCAAAATTAAGCCGTGGCCTTTTTTTTACAGTTTGGTATGCATGCGTTAACCTAATCTATATATCAATCTACATGGCAACAAAAATGCAAACTGAAACAAAAAAAATGAATACATGTCATGGCAATAAATGTGAGGCAACAATGCACACCTAAACCAAAGGTGTGCATTGTCCTTAATGCATGAAAACACATATATACAAATGAAATGCATGATAAAAATGAAAAAAAAATACAAGTAAATGAGTTAAGGGGAAGAAAACTCCCCTTCGAAATGTTCAATGCGGGAGACATGAGTCTTTCTCTTGATGAAGCTCCATCGATTTGATGCCATGGTCTTCTTCCTCTTCAGTTGCGGCTTAAAGGAAGCCGTAGAGGCCTTGATGTCATGCAAAACTTCTTCAATCACCCTAGCTAGCTCAGATGTGGTGGATGGTACGGGAGCAGCGGAAGAAGTAGAGGCAATAGGTGGCACGTCGTTCTTGGTAGGGACTTCCTCTTCAAACTCCTACAGAGTCTCGATCTTGGCAGATTTAACTTGGACAGGTAAAACATGAACAATGTCATCGAATTACTGGGTTGGAGTGTGAACAGACTGTGGGTTGACTGGCATTCCTTCTGACATAAGGAGTTCAGGTGGAAAATCAAGAAACAATGGCTAAGTATTGGTGGCAATGCCCTCAAGAGTTGTCTCTAGGTCTCAGTACCAGGCTCTAGTATATTGCTAGAGCGCCAAATTTTGTTCCTCTGCCTTCTTCAATTTTTACAGTATGAGCTCTTGGTGTTGTTAGATTTGAGACAACAATGCCATTGGGTCAGCTGGCATAGGCGTGGAAGATTCAACCTTGGGAACCTTACCAATAGACACTGGTTCAACAACCTTTCTCTTGCCCTTCTCCTTGGCCTCTCTGGCAATCAATTGCTGCCACAGGGAAGAAGTGATGGTTTTCTTGCACTTTTGGACATTATCTGAATCAAGTTGCGGCACCTTATGGAGTATGAAAAATTTTGAGATTAGTGAAGGAAAAATCAAACTGCCGCAACCCTTACCGGCATCTTATAGAGTATGCAAATTTATAGGTCTCTGGAAATCAAAATTTCCTCCCCATCATGATTGAGTGTAACAAGGCCATCATCTCATTGGAAACTGTATCATTGTGCGTTGTTGGCATGAAATTAGCCTTCAAGAAGTGGTTATAACCCCTCAGCTGTGGATTCAATGCAAGCCATTTCACAGTCCATTTACCCTTGGATAAAATGTTCCATTTTGTGCCCAGTTCGCACAAGTATTTCAGTAGCAACTGTCTCTTGGCAGCATCCATCTAGTCAACAAATGCCAAATATTATTCTCTTACACCATCCAATTGAAACAAATGATTAATATTTCCTTCATCGAATTGGACACATTTACCTCGAACAAATAGAAAATGTGAATCATTGGTAGTGAGGTGGGCGTAGAATTCACGAAAAATGGTGGACTAAACCTCCCATGGTTGTTGGCAGAAAGCCTCCTATTTATGCTTCATGACAATGGCAACTAGTTTTGGTGAGTAACCCAAGTTGGGTTCATTCTTAAAATCGAATCGTTTCTCATAACAAAAAGTTTGAGCAGCAAAGTTTTCTTCAAACTTCTTCTTGATCTCGACGTTGAAAAAGATTTTAAACGATGCTGAGGAAGATGCCATGGAAAGAAATTGGGAGAAAATGGAAAAGATGGAGGAAAATTTGGTTCTTTCTTTTCTTGTCATGCGAGAGAATAAATAGCATAAAAAATTTGCTTAAGGAAAAATTAGGGGTTAAATAAATGAAAAAAGAGACAG
This sequence comes from Hibiscus mutabilis, assembly GCA_019671005.1. NCBI lineage: Eukaryota > Viridiplantae > Streptophyta > Magnoliopsida > Malvales > Malvaceae > Hibiscus > Hibiscus mutabilis. The sequence goes on along the minus strand of CM033743.1, from coordinate 32,600,102 downwards.
TTGGGATTGTTTAAAGGTAGGTTAGTGGAGATAATGATGGTTGTGGCAGTTATGCGTGTATGGAGGAGTGGGATGATGATGGGTTTAGGAGTTATGAGAGTTGACGGCACAGCAAAAGAAAAGGGTAGATAAGATAAGGTAAAAAACAAAGTTTGAAAATATTTATAATGGTCAAATGATGATGGTAAAATTTACTGAATCTCTGCCAAGAGAATAATCTCCTTGGAATTCCTCTAACTTCCTTCCCAATAATGATTCGATCTCTGGCCATTCACATTGAACGTTGTCCCTATTTTCAAGTCTTTGATATCTACTGCTCCATGAGCATAGGGCTTGACAACTTCAAATGGTCCTGACCATCTAGATCTGAGTTTACCTGGAAATAACTTAAGCCTTGAATTGAAAAACAACACTTTTTCCCTTCTTCAAACTGTCTTGGCAAAATTTTGTTGTCATGCCACCTCTTTGTTCTTTCTTTATAAAGCTTGGCATTTTCATAGGCTTGTGCCCTGAGCTCCTCCAACTCATTTAAGTCTAACAAATGTTTCTTACCTGTAGTCTTCCATTCCATGTTCAACTGTTTGGTTGTCCAATAAGCTCGGTGCTCTAACTTTACTAGCAAATAACATGATTTCCCAAATACAAGCTTGTATGGGGAAGTTCCTAATAGAGTTTTGAAAGCTGTTTTGTATGCCCACAAGGAATCATTTAGCCTTAAGGACCATTCCTTCCTTGTTGGGTTCATAGTTTTCTCCAAAATATTCTTGATCTCTTTGTTTGAAACTTCTGCCTGGCCATTTGTTTATGGATGGTAGGTAGTGGCAATTCTTTGCTGGATTTTGTAACTGCACAGTGCTTTTGTGATTAAATGGCACTTAAAATAAGTACCTTCCTCAAGTATGATGGTTTTAGGGGAACCAAATATGGTAAATATGTGCTTGTGTAACTACCTTGACATCATTTGTTGAGAGAACAACATCTTCAACCCACTTTGAGACATAATCTATGGCAACAAGTATGTATAAATTGCCAAATAATGAAAGAAAAAGACCCATAAAGTCTATCCCCCATACATCAAATAGTTCTATCGGCATGATATTTTGAAATGGCAATTGATGTCTATTGGACTAGGCAAAATAATAGGCGTCTTTGAATAGTGTAGGCCAGAAAATCCTGACTGCAGCCCTTTGGCAGTTGTTTTTATTCCAGCAAAGTATCATCCATATGGTGTTGCATGGCAAAGTTGAAGAATATTTTGTTGTTCATCTTCTAGCATATAACGACGAATGACTTGGTCGGCACATTGCTTGAACAAGAATGGCACATCCCAATAATATTGTCACATATCCCTCATAAATTGTTTCCTAGCATTACTTGACAAGTCTGGTGGCAATATTTTGCTGACTAGGTAGTTGACTGTCAGCTTACCATGGAATAATAGTGGCCACAAGCAAATGTTCATTAGGGAAATCAACTCTAATGGCGGCTGTATTGCCATCCTTATGGTGGTGCTCTAAACGAGACAAATGATCAGCTATATGATTCTCACTCCTCTTCTTATCTTAAATCTCGAGGTCAAACTCTTGTAATAAAAGTGTCCATCAGATCAGTCTAGGCTTGGCATCTTTCTTGGCCAAAAGATACTTGAGCGCCGAGTGGTATGTGTATACCACAACTTTACTACCCACTAAGTAAGATCTGAATTTGTCAAACGCAAAGACAACTGCAAGGAACTACTTCTTAGTTGTTGGGTAGTTAAGCTAGGCCTCATTCAATGTACGGCTGGCATAATAGATGTTATGGAAAATTTTAACACGTCTTTTTCCTAACACAACTCTAATGACATAGTCTCTGGCATCACACATGAGCTCGAATAGCTTATTCCAATATGGTTCCACGACTATAGGGGCATTAATCAACCTATCTTTCAATTTCTGAAAAGATTTCAAACAAGAATCATCAAACACAAAAGTGGTATTCTATTCCAAAAGTAAGCATAAAGGTTTAGAAATTTTTGTAAAGTCTTTAATAAAGAGACAATAAAAGCCTACATGTCCTAAGAAACTTTAAATACCTTTGATACTTGTGGGTGGTGGCAATTTTTTGATTACCTCTACCTTTGCTTTGTCTACTTCCATGCCCTTCTTGATCACCTTGTGTCCGAGAACTATGCATTCATTCACCATAAAGTGGTATTTTTCCTAGTTCAGGACTAGGTTGGTTTCAATACATCTCTGTAGAACAAGTTCCAAACTCCGAAGGCATTCCTCGAACCTTTTGCCAAACACTGAGATGTCATCCATGAAGACTTCTAAGTTATTCTCGATCATATCCAAGAAAATCAACATCATGCAACGACATAGTTGTTATGGAACTACTTCTCAGTTGTTGGGTAGTTAAGCTAGGCCTCATTCAAGGAACTACTTCTCAGTTGTTGGGTAGTTAAGCTAGGCCTCATTCAATGTGCGGCTGGCATAATAGATGTTATGGAAAATTTTAACACGTCTTTTTCCTAACACAGCTCTAACGACATAGTCGCTGGCGTCACACATGAGCTCGAATAGCTTATTCCAATCTGGTTCCACGACTATAGGGGCATTAATCAACCTATCTTTCAATTCTGAAAAGATTTCAAACAAGAATCATCAAACACAAAAGTGGTATTCTATTCCAAAAGTAAGCATAAATGTTTAGAAATTTTTGAAAAGTCTTTAATAAAGCGACGATAAAAGCCTACATGTCCTAAGAAACTTTAAATACCTTTGATACTTGTGGGTGGTGGCAATTTTTTGATTACCTCTACCTTTGCTTTGTCTACTTCTATGCCCTTCTTGATCACCTTGTGTCCGAGAACTATACATTCCTTCACCATGAAGTGGCATTTTTCCCAGTTCAGGACCATGTTGGTTTCAATACATCTCCGCAGAACAAGTTCCAAACTCTGAAGGCATTCCTCGAACCTTTTGCCAAACACTGAGATGTCATCCAGGAAGACTTCTAAGTTATTCTCGATCATATCCAAGAAAATCGACATCATGCAACGCTGAAACATTGCTAGAGCATTACACAATCCAAAGGGCATTCTTCTAAAAGCGAATGTCCCATATGGACAAGTGAACGCTCTTAATCTTTTGGAGCAATGGCAATCTAATTATAGCCCGAGTAGTCATCAGGAAAGTAATAAAATACATTGCCTGCCAATCTGTCCAACATCTGATCGATGAAGGGTAGTGGAAAGTGATCATTCCTTGTGGCATTATTTAGCTTCCTGTAATCCATGCACACCCTCTAACCCGTCACTTTCTAGAGAGGATTAGTTCATCTTTGTTGTTCTGCACCACGATTATTCAACCCTTCTTTGGTATACACTGCACCGGGCTGACCCACGAACTATTAGAAATGGGATAAATCATCCCAGCATCCAGCCATTTTATGACTTGTTTCTTGACTACCTCTTTCATGTTGGGATTCAGTCTCCTCTAGGCCTCGATTATTTTGCCATGTAATCCTCTAAAATGATTTTATGCATGTATATTGTTGGGCTTATCCCTCGGATATCAGCTAAGGTCCATCCTAAAGCTTGCTTGAAAATGTCCAATGTTTCCAGCAATCTCTCCTCCTCGTCATTTGTCAAATCTGCAGCAATAATCAATAGCAAAGTAAAGTAGTTTCACAGGTAGGCATATCTTAGGTGGTTTGGAAAAGGTTTCAGCTCCAGTTCTGGTGGCTTCTCTATAGATGGTTTGGGTGCCTTGATTTCTCTGCCAACCAACTCAAGTGGCTCAGGTCTCCTGAAATAACTCATGACTTCATTCAGCATGGGTGGTTCTTCAGATTCTTCACTCATCATATCCTCATCATCCAGTTCTCTGACATCATCATCTATATCTTGGCAAATTTGTGCTATGTTCATATTAAAATGGACTCCATCAACTTAAAAGCTTGGCATTCCTCAGAGTCATCTGCACACTTAAGAACTTAAAATACATTAAACGTAACTTATTGGTCATTCATACGCATAGTAAGCTTACCTTTTTGTACATCAATTAGGGTCCTACCTGTGGCAAGAAATGGTCTTTCCAAAATTATTGGGACATTATCATCAGCCTTATATTCTAAAATAATAAAATCATATAGGAATATAAATTTGTCTACTTTTACCAACACATCCTCAATCTTACCCTTCGGATGCGCATAAGATCGATCTGTCAGCTGAAGTGTTACTGTGGTAGGCCTTGCTTCAATTCCAAGCTTCCTGAATACTGATATTGGCATTAGATTGATCTTGGCTCCCAGGTCGCACAGTGTTTTACCCATGAATCTAATGCCAATAGTGTAGGGAATAGTAAAACTTCCTGGATTTTTTATTTTCGGTGGTAATTCATTGCACTGAATCCTTTAGTAAGAGCAACAGTCTCAAATTCACGCAGCTTCCTCTTTTTGGACAATATGTCCTTTATGAATTTGACGTAGTTGGGCATTTGTTCGAGAGCTTCCACTAATGTATGTTCATCTGCAATTGTTTAAGGACTTTCAAGAAGCGTTTAAACTGTTGGTCTTGCTTGTGTTTCTGGAGTCTCTGTAGAAAAGGTGGGGTGGATAGGTAAATGTTGGCTCTGCTGGTTTTGCCAAAGTGGTGCTGGCATCAGTTTGAGGTCTGGCATTATTAGTACTCACCTCCTATTTCTCTGCTTCTTTGGGTTTATCTGATGGTACCATCTTCTTATCCTGGCAAATGATTGGATGTTTGATAGGTGTTTCATTCTCGTATTGTTTTTCGCTTTGAAGAGTGACTACTTTGCATTGTTCATTCTCTTTTGGCCAAGCATCTTCTATATCACTTGGCAAAGTTCCCTGGGGTTTATTACTGAATGGATTGGCAATTTTCCTAGCTGAACCTCCAAGTTCTGCATAGATACTGCTAAACTTTTTATAGTTGAATCATTTCACTCTATGTACTCCGTTAAAGTGTTCACTTGGGTAGATCTCTATCCTAGATGGAAATTGTTTTGTGCTCTCTGTGGCATCGTATTTTGGTTGAAACCTAGCAGTGCATTGTTATTCTAACGCTGGGCATTATATTGGTTACCTCTCTGATTTGCCCAAGAAAAGTTTGGATGCTGCTTCCGACCTGCATTATAAACATTGGAGTGTGGGTTAAAATTATGATTAATTCCTAATAAAATTTACCGATCTAGGGTTTGCTGGGCATTCATCCATATTATGATCACCTCTATAAATAGTGCAGAATAATTCTAGTGCCTTTACTTCTCGGACTTCAGAAGGCTTTTGCATTGCTTTCACTATGTTAGTGAGGTTGGAAATTTGAGCATTGTAGATGAAAGTGCATCAAGCTCTAATTTTCCAGCAATTTTTGTTCTGGTTCCTAGTCTGGCAGTAGGATATTGGAGGTCATTAGTGGCTATCCTTTTCAGGATGTCAAATGCCTCCGTATAATTCTTATCTAGAAACAAACCATTTGCCGAAGCATTAACTACAATCCTAATATGAGCATTGAGTCTGTTATAAAAGGTCTCCATTTGGGTCCAAGTAGGAAATCAATGTATGGGACACCTCCTCAATAGGTCCTTGAAACGCTCCCAAGCATCATATAAGGTCTCGTCACCAGCTTGCCTAAAAGTAGTGATTTCACTCCGTAGCTTGGCATTAAGTTTAGGTGGCTGAAATCTCAAAAGGAACTTTTAGCATAATTTTGCCCACGAAGTAACTGAACCAGGTGGCAAAGAACTTAGCCACAATTTTGCTCTATCTCCCAGAGAAAATAAGAATAGTCTCAACTTCATTGTCTCTTCAACTACACCAAGTTGCTGAAATAGTTGGCACACCTCTATGAATTGCTTCAAGTGTTGCCTTGGGTCTCTAGTAGGTGATTCATCAAACCGACCTACATTCAAAAATGTCTGTATCATTACCAGTTTAAGTTTATTTCTTTTGTATTTACCTCTAGACCAATCAGTCCTGGCATCAAATTTTCTATGGTTGGTGCCAAATGTTCTCTGATATGTCTTTCTTCTTCTACAGCCACAACAGGCACGAGTGGTATCCCTTTCTAATTTTCTTGATTGTTTAGGATGCCATCTGCTCCACCATTTCCATTAAAAGCCATTTCTCGATGTTTTTTTCTTAGCCTGCGTAGGGTTCTTTCAATCTCTGGGTCATATAATAAATCTTCCTTTACAGTGCGGCTCCTGGTCATACACCAAACAAAACAAATAAAATAAAATAAAATAAAATAAACAAAAAAAGTAAAAATCAAAACAATAAATTCCGTTGCAATCTCCGACAAAGACACCAAAAACTTTTCGACTGACTAAACTTGGCAAAAAATTGATGAATTAACGTAAATATACATGGAAATAATGCTAAGAATAAGTCGTTTTGCATAGAAGTATACACGATTAGCAAGTAATACAGCAGTAAGCTGAGTATTGTACAGGGATTGTCCAGGAATTAAATGCCACGATCTTTACTTGTGAATTGGGATGAATAAAGTGGTAGTTGAGATGGGATTTTGCTTAAGAATATGATTAAGAGAAAATGAAATAAAAATTGAGGCAGATTGGCAAACAAATATATTCAGATGATTGATGGCGTTGGCAAGGGATGTCTGGATTTCATACCAGTAAAGTCACCAGTTAATAACTTTCAGCCTTGGTTTTATTTCCAAGTAGATTTTAAGGTATCATTACCTCTGTCGATGGAAATACTATAAGTTAATTACCTTTAACAGCAATATGTATATATTGATGTTATCAATTAATTAACTTGGTGAAGTTTTAATCTTTACTCCTAAGGGGTAGATTCACTTCCAAAGTAAGCTCATCTACTTGAACATCTTCTATCGAAGTTTCTCACCTTAGTATTTGGTAACTAATCCTTATCTCCTAAGTCTGTTAAGATATTAAGGGATAATAAGCATTCAATGCCAACTGCCATATGGCATAGAATATCGTAAAAATAAGCGCAAGAAAAATAGACAAAATTGCCAAGGCATTCAATTATTAAAAACCCAAAAGCAAAGCGTTCATCGCAAAACACCCCTAGCCAACTTTAATAAATTAGCTCATGGTTAGGGGGACCATCAACACAATATCATTTTTAAACAACTCCATCAAATCAGAATTAATAAAACTAAGAGAAATGGACAAAGAAAGAGATCTGTCGATGCATCCCTTCAATGGATCCAGAGCTCTCGGTCACAGCCTGATCAAACCACGGGTTGCCCTCTACCCTTTTTCTTGACCACAGCTCGGCCCATTTGGCTCATCGATGGGCTTCCTTTATATAGGTGCTCGTGGAAACCCTAGATTGGGTTTGGATCTTGAAAGTTTGTTATGCACCAAGATAGGTGTGTTATCCTCTTATCCCCTTTTTGAATTTTAGGACTGACTAGGTTTTTGACCAATGGCTAACTGACCAGACATCGTCATACTTCTTTTTCCAACCAAACTTGGTAATTATCATCCTAATTTTTCCAATGGCACTCGGTATTTCTCTTCTGCTCCTATCCTGCTCCTACCAACTGCTCCTAACTTGCCACCAAAGCAAGAAAATACCCCTTCACTCTGCAAAGGAAACATTCATTAACTCCTAGGTGCAAATGGATGAATCTACTAACTAAATGGACAAATATGTACTCAAAGTCAAGCAATATCATGGCAATATATACGTGAAAAGTAGTAATTTTGAGGAGTTAACATCTCGCTTAGTGATATCAAAATCATTTTTCTTTAAGTTATATCAAAATCAAATATCTCAACAATCTTCTCCTTTTTGATATAACGAAACCACTTGAAAATTTGTTTTTGTGAAAACCCCCCTTAGAAAAATAATTTTAGAAAAAGAGAATATTTTTAAAAATATTTAAAGCTCCCATTTTTTCTTTTTGAAATTGTATTTTCAAACCTATCTCTCCCCCTTTTTGTTATATCAAAAATAATTTCAAATCCAAATTTGAAATCACATTTAAGTTCAAAACACCAAATGTTGAAAGGTTAAAACCAATCATTGAAAGTTTAGTACCAATTGTTGGGAAATATCAATTGTTGGTGTAAAATAACAATGGAGAAAAGAGACCAAAACAATTTATATGAAAGAATTTTAAAATTGGCTCCTCCTTAATCAAGCATCAATAAAAAATTAGTCCAACCACTGAAGAGAAATAAATTGAATTTCAAATGATAAATAAATCAAGTAAATACAAGAAATTCAATTAAACATGTCATATATCAAGATAATTATATAAGCATACAGGGCATGACAAAGAGGAGACAAAACCATCCCTTTTTGTCTACGTGTACCAGTAGGGTATATGTTGTATCGGTACTTGGTTGAAGGTCGTATCGGTACAGTATTGGTTGTACCGGTACTGAAGACACAAAACTGGTGAAAAATGCATCAAAAACAACTTAAAAGGCCTTACAACTTAGTTTTAGGTTCATACAATGGCTCTATTAAATCCTATATATGTATTGCACATATTGCTACACATACTTCTCAAAGATTATCAATTAAAACATACAAAGCATGAATTTCACCAAAATCAACCAAACATTACAAGTTAATGGCCATAGACATAAGCATAAGCATAAGAGGCCAAAAACATGTAACTCATGGAATTGAGACTCCCCTTAACTATATGCAGTTATACACAATATGGAGTCATACAAACATGCTTAGATCAACATGAAAAATAGACATGGAATATGATCAAGCAATTGCATGAAAATAATTTTACCACTTGAACCAAGGTAGGATGTTAAGCCTTCATTCTCCAAGTGTCCTTCTTCCTTTGTGTGTCAAGAGCTTCCAAAATTTGACTTTGCTCATCAATGGCTCAAGCACACCTATAAAAGACAATCACAAATATTTTGGTATCCAAATTGTTTTGGATCCATTGGCATTAGTCTCAAAAACTTTAGTCCCCTTAGGAATCCATTTTTCAATTTCATCCTTTTTTGAAACAATGAGTCCTTTTGGGACCTAAATATTTTTAACACATTTACCATTTATAAATCTAGGGGAACTAAATTGTCTAACATAAAAGTTTGATTTAACAAAAATTTCATTTTTCTTTTCAAAACTCTTGTAAATCAAAACATTTTCTTTCTTAAGATCATCCAACTCTTTTTGATGATCTTTTTAAACTTGTTGAAGAAAATTTTGTAAATCAACATTCTTTTGTTCAAACTCATTTAGTTTTGTTTCAATTTCATCATTGGTTTTAGAAATTGTTTTTGTACGCTCGTAGTTTAGGCCATGGGTCACAGTTAAGCGAAACCGCATTTCTATATATGTTTGACCTGAATATGCTCATATGAAATATTCTCTTTTCTTTCATTCTTTGGATCGCTCTAGACTGCCCATTTTGGGTTTTCACCCTAGAGTTCATTTCCTTCTTCTATAACTTCAGACCGGCTTGCATCATGGCTAGATATTGATGCTCGCTTTCTATTCGTAAGTGATCGATGCTCTGAGGCTCTTCAAAATTGAGATTTACTTAAATAGAGGATTACGTATAAATCTCTGAGATCATTTCTTCGGATCAAAACCTCATTCATGTGCTTGACATGCTCAGACAAAATATTCTTTTCTCTTTCATTCTTTTTCTTCTTTTTTTTTCTTCTTCTTCCTTTTCTTTTTTTCTTTTTTCTTCTCTGATTTTAAGAATCTTTTTAGACTGTCCATTTTTTGGGTTTTCAGCCTAGAGTTTATTTTATTTCTTCAAATTTAGGAATATGTATCTTTGGACTATACTGCATCCTGACTAGTATTGATACATGTTTCCGCTCAAAATTAATCAATTCTCAACGGCTCTTCTAAATTGAAAGGAGAATTTCACATGTGTATCTCTTGCTTTCTCTTTATTGCACTTTTTAACTTAGTTCTCTCATTCTTGATTGCTTCGGCCTTCTGGTTGGCATTTTTCAACTTTGCTTGGTTGGCCTTCTGATTGCATGTTTCCGCTCGAAATTAATCAATTCTCAACAGCACTTCTAAATTGAAAGGAGAATTTCACATGTGTATCTCTTGTTTTCTCTTTATTGCACTTTTCAACTTAGTTCTCTCATTCTTGATTGCTTCGGCCTTCTAGATGGCATTTTTCAACTTTGCTTGGTTGGCTCTTTGGGCATAAATTTTCCTTCAACAGTTTCTTTCTAATGATTCTCTGGTCTTTGTATCCAATGTATGTGGTCTAATTTCTTCCTCCTTGGAAAATGAAAGAATGACATTCTTCGTCCCATTCATAGACATCTAGAGAAAGTCTTTAGGGGGTAAAAGTTTAGGGCCAACACTCAACTTAAGGATCTTAAATGACAAATGCCTAATAGGGGAATTCACTAGATGGGATCTGCCTATTACCTGAACATATGTTTTGTTCCCCCGTTGGCCTAAATAGATCATCAAATGCTCGCATTTGCAATATCCTCATAACATTCAATTCCTTCTAAACATAAGCTGCTTGGAATTGATCTCTAGATTCGAATCAAAGGTACTCTTGCAATTGCAATTCAAGTTCCTGATAAAAAAGATATATACATATATGTTTATCCTTTCCAAAAAAATATGTGTATATATGTATGGAAGAACAAAAACTATCCATAGAAATGAATTGAATGTTTAAAGAATCAAAGAATGTAAAAATAATTTCTAAACAAGAAAAAAATACAATTTTTCATTTTGACAAAAATAACTAGATATGTGTCTTTTCAAAATATTCCTAATGCTTTAGGGCTTAAACCGTAGGGTTTGTTTTGTGAATTATTCTCAAAAAAGAAAACCAAAATGTGGGAGAGTCTTTACAAACTAACATGAAAATATGAGAAACCCATGCATAGGACTTCAAGTCATCCTCGGAGTGACAAATCATTCATTCTGACTTTTTGGTACGGTGCAAGCTTGCCCTATCTCCCTTGTTTTCTACTTCTTGATTAACTCTTGTGTCAAAACTCCATCGCTAACCAACTTCTTGATCTTTTCCATTAACGACCTACACTTCATGGTGGAATGCCCCGGTGCCCCTATGTGAAAATCACAAATACTACCCAAGTCAAAACTGTGGGCAAATAAGTCCTAGGACAGCTAGTGTCATCATACTTCTTAAAGTCGGGGACCTTGAAAATTAGGCGGGATAACTAGATTAGGGATAGGCAAAGCTCCCTTGCATTGAAGACATCAATTTTTCATTTTTTCTTGACCTCTCTCTCGAATCTATCTTCTAACTGCTCGAGTCTTAATCTCTAAGTTTGTTCAATTCTTTCATCCATGACAAAACCTCCACTGATTCCCACATTACTCAATTGAACCCTAAAAATCTTATTATTTTATTGATTAATGCATGAAATTTGTCATAAATGAATAAAGACTGGAAGGGCAAACAATATGTATAAAATACAATGGATGCAAATAAGGTGTTGATTCGCAAATAGTCATTTAGAATGACTTTCGTTTAACGGAGAAGATGTCTGATTACTAGAAGCTAAAATAATGAATAATAGATAACGGCTAGCTTCACGTCTTGACATCTTCACTTCGTGAAGTAAGGCTCACACTCTACGTTTTAACACCACTTCCGGACTGAGGGGTGATCTCGTCATTTTCTTCTTTTATTGCTCAAAAGGTCCACGATAGTGTAATCTACGTACCCATGGGGCTTTTGGGGAGATCGCTAGCCTGTGCAGGAAAAATGTAGACAAGGGTTTCTTCTTTGGTAGATCCGGGTGCAAACGAATCGAACTTCGAACGATACGTCCAAACCACGCTGTCTCTATGTCCGACATGTATCTCACTATCGAACTATCTTCTTTCTCCATTTGTCTTCATTCGATCCACCCCGATACTGTACCATTATCGCTCTTGACATCACAAACTTCACTCCCAATCTCGAATGCCCTCTAAATTGGATTGTTCTCAAATCAACATATATGTTATGGTATGCACAAATAATAAATGCAAAAGGAAAGAAAAAGAACATCAAAAAAACTAAGTTAGTACATGTGAAATAATTGAATAAATAAATTAAATAAATCAAATGACAAATAATAATAAATAAAGCAATTTAAAGCACATACATGGAATGCAAATATCAAACAAAGGCATAGATAAATCCAACAAGACCTAAATGGGTTACCGCTAAATGGGTAGAGTTTCAGCATGGGTATAAAAGGTGAGCTCTACGGTTCACTATATGTGGTTGGAATATAAAGTAAAAGGTACTCGAACTGTCGCTAGAATATCAATTCGGGAGGATACGAGCCCTTATACCATACAGGGACATGGTCCCTACAAAATATAAGGATCAAATCCCGAAAGTGAATTACCACACCATACAGAGGTGAACACCCCATGAGGCAAAGTAATCACTCACACTTATCGAGGGACGGAGCTCGGGAGAAGAGTTCATGCATGGATGACAATTTATCAAACACCGTGTGAATAAAAGCGGTAGGCAAATAAGGTTAGGGATTAACAATTAAATTAAATTGAATTTAAATTTTCTTAATAATTACAATACGAACCCAACTAAGGCTTGACTCTCTTGTTTTTGTAAAAAAAAAAAAAAATTATCCCCAGCTGAGTCACCATGCTGTAGCGACTAATTTAATCCGGGCTTCCCCTATTTCTTGAAAAATTTTATTTTAGGGGGAATTTTGTAAAAGAACGTATTTCGAATAAAACTTGAGAGTCGCTATCGGCCACTTGGATAAGATAGACCGGACACAAAAAAATTAACCAGAGAAAAAAATAAATTTAGGAGTCGGTTACGAGTGGGGAAGGGTTCGCACCCCCACTACGCCCGAAAATCGATACCTAAAAGTTCGTATCGTATTTATTAAGAAAAATTAAAATTCAATCTAATTTAATTACTAACCCCTAAAAATGCATGAATGCCTGGTCATACCATTCGAATATAAAAAAAAACCTCGTAAATTACGATACCAAAAGCAAATGATAGCCGAAGACACGGGATGACACTAAACCTTGAGGACTTAATTCTAAACGACACAAGATATATAATGCATGAACAATTTAAATATACTAACACAAACAAAAGTAACATGTATGATACAAATAAACAACCATACATATATATATGTATATATATATATATTTCTAACACATAATATATATTACATATGTATGATATAGTAAAGTATACATATATACACACACACTATACAGTAATAATATATATAACAAACGATATATATAATAAAACTACATATATGTAAACTATATACATACGTAGACTATAGTATATATTAAAGGTAGTATAACCAATATAGATATATGTATAAGATATTTAATAATATATATATGGCACGCGACATTTGAAACAAATATAAACATTATATACACAACATAAACTATAGGATAGAATAAATGTAGGCACGAAGAATTAACCCAAATATTTCAAAATCCATTGAATAGGCCTTAAAATTAATACAAGAAGAAATATACCCAAAGACAAGCTGTTGGACTCTGCTTGTCTAACCAAATGGGCTGAATGCTAGGACAAGGCTCACTTCCTCTCTCCTGTTAGACCAGGTCACCGGGTTTCGAGTTCTTTGACCCCTGCGGGTCAAGCAGGAAAAGAAGGGGCCTTCATTTCCCTTTTTTATTTGTTCTTCACGAGCAAGGAAAGACCCGGTTCCTTCAACTGAGAGCCCTAGCTGCCGTCGCAACTATCGCTCGTTGTCGTCGCTTCGGTGGTCTCTCCGGCGAACCAAAGTCGTCGCAACAAAGCCCTCGTTCCCCTCTTTCAACCTTCTGGTATGGCTTCACCCAAAAACCAGTTGAGAGCCACGAAAATGGATCTAGAGTCTGAATGTTTCACTCGTCAGATCTTCCCCGTCAACTGTCGGATCATTAAGGTTTTGGGATATGTGGCTCTCCCCGTCGATTGGACCATCCCCACCGTTGTTGGGATCGTCGAGATGAGACTCAGATCTTCGGAAAATACCAAAAGTCGGGAATGGATAAGCACTTGAGTGCGTCTACTTTTTCAACGCCGATCTGAGAATTCGACCGTCGGATGGGCTTGATTATGATATATGTCGATCACCGTGATGCAGGCTCACTCCCCACCGTTGGGATTCGAACAATGACACTCTAAACGCCAAAAACGAGCTCCGACCGAAATGATAATCCCTTCTTTTCTTTTCGATTTCCTTCTTTTCTTAAATTCTGGCTTCTTAATGTCTTCTCTGATGGTTTTGGTTCAAGGAAAGGGTAAGTTTAATGGTTTAGGGAGGTTAAGGTAGTGATGGTGATCGATGGAAGCAAAAAAAAAAATGGAAATCGTTTATGACGAATGGCAATAAGTGGGTGAAGGGTTTTTTGGTTGATTGAAGCTTGGGGTTCTGGAGTTGCTTTTGAAGCTTCAATGTTGATTTTTGATAAAATAGGTGAGCTCGGTTTTTTTTGTGTTGAAAATGATGAGGGAAAATTGTGAGCTAGTTGGGGAAATAGAGGTTGAAGATGATTTAAAGATGATGAAGGGAGGTGGTTGATGGCAGGGCTAGGAATGGTGCTGCAGAGGGCATGGGTGTGCATAGGGCATGGGCATGGCGTGCAGCAATGGGTTAGGGAGATGGGCAGTGAATAGTGCATTCAGTGCACCTATCTATTTTTTTTTTGTAATAATAATAATAATTAAATAATAATATTAATATTAAACAATAATACAAATATAATAATATTAAAATATAATAATATTAATAGTACCCGGACGAAAATTAATGCTTACAACTATGAAGCTAGCTTGCACATGAACTTGAAAAAGAAGAAAAGTAGACCGTGGTGGACAATCTTTACTTTTATCTTTTGAACCATCCTAAAACTGGTCGTCCAAACACATGAAATACTAAGAAAAAAACATCATATAAATACTACATTTACATGTTCCTCCGTTGAAAAGTGGTAATCAATTGCCTCCAACTTGTCTCTTCCATGAGTCTTCCACAATCAACTCGTCAACACCCCAATCTTCATAACTGAAATGTTAATCCATAAGAATTGTTAAAAAAGAAATCGAACAAACAAAGACATACTCTATAGTACTAAATTATAGTTATTTTTTAGAGAAAAATCACAACGCAACATCGCAAGCACAATCTCCAAATGTCACCTCCACCCCTTTTGTTGTCTTTTACTTTCCACTCTTCCCTCAATGTACAAAGTGAAACTACTAGACAAGGTCTTATGATCCATTCATCTTATATAATTATTTTTCCGTACAAATCTTACCTTCCACCAGGCAAGTACCGACGAATGGTGAAGGGGATTTTCCGCTCCCGAAGCTCTTTCATGGCGATCTAATATATAAACACACAACAAAAGAGTTAAACCAATGAAAAGGATATAAAATATTAGTCTGTTCAAAAATATGACCAATCATGCGACTCGTTAAATTTGTTTTTGAGTAAAAAATACGGATAAGAACTTATTCCTCAACCGAAGTACATAACACCCTCCGAAATCATGTTGGATAAATAGTATTCAACATCAGTAGTCATCTCTCACTTGCTCCTTTTAGTCTCAATTCTCTAGAAATCTTGTTCCCTATACAATCTTAAAACTTATTAGGGCATCAACATTCAACATCAAGGATTAAAATAATCGTCCAAAACCACTATTATCGAAAATTGAGGTGTGAAGCTGAATCACACCAATAGCGGGTAATGGCAAATTACAGCAATAACGAGCCACTGTTCTCATTATTGTTTCGTTATTGTTCTGTTATTTCGATTATGTTTTACAATGTGTATTTTATGCATAATGATACTCAAAACTTTATAGACAAAAGTGGCATACTCATATAAACATTTGTGTGGTTTTAACACCAAACTCAACCATAAATTTACCACAAGTGGATCACTCTCACCCTCCAGCTCAACCATAACTGGAGCATTCATACTGCACAGAAGAAAATGTTAAAGCCTCGTAAGATAAAACTAAAAGAATCTGAAGTTTATCAAGTTAACCTTATTTGCAGGGCGCGGGCTCCCAAGATTCTAGCACGCTCATATTTAGTATGTACTTTGATGTTTTACGACTAACTTTGTCATTATCATCTTGGTCGTCTTTATCTTCGGCTTCGATAGGATCAATCGGAACATCATCATTGTTATTGTTTTCCACCTCCTCCTCGGCTCGTTCCTGTCGATCAAATAAGAGATGCAAATAAATTTATCACTCACATTTAATTTCTTTTCTGCAAACAATGTAAAAAGATTTTTTTTAAATGGATACTCACTTCAATCTCAGGCTCTGCTGGTTCATCCTCATATCTCTAACAACGATTTGCGCAACACAGACTTAAGTTTTTGAGCAACCAAAACAAACACAGAGCTCTAATTTTAACAATAAAGACTACATCAAACAAGAGATCGCAGTTTAATTGATTAAAATCTGGTACACTCCCAAATGATAGAAGAAAAAAAATATAAAATGACCAATATAGGATTTACTTTATTTATCCCAACTCCAATACAAATGAAAAAATTCAATGTCAAAATCGATAAAAACATATAAAAAATAGAAAAGAGAGAACCCCATATCCATATCATTGTAGTCATCGTCCGCCATTGTAGATTTCGCTAAAACAACTTTGGTGAATGTCGCTCTCGAGAGATCTTGAGAGAAGTTTACTTAGTATTTTTAATCAAAAGGTTTATGATAAACAAATATCCCTAATTATAGTCGAGATTTAACTTTTGACCAAAACAAACTATTAAACTGGAATTTTAAAAAGTTAATATACCCTATTTTTGTTGACTTTCGATTCAAATTGCAATTGAACGGTTAACCTTTTTATTTTAATTTAATTTCTGATTTTGAGATTGAGATATAATTTGACTCTTGATTTTTACATTCATCTTCAATTTGATTTCCATCTTTAACTTTCAAATATAATTTATCACTTAACTTTTATAATATAAATTTTATTCTTAATTATTTTTTTGAATTTTTATTAAATTAAAATTTAAAATATAAATCTTAACACTTTATATATTTTTAAATTTATAAATATTTTTAATCATTATTAAAAGATGGGTTAAATCGTTTATCAAAATCAAAAGTCAGATTTTAAATTACACTAATGGTCGATTTGTTTCACTATAATTGATTTTTCTGGAAAATAATGTACGTAAAATAAATTATATTTTCTGGAAAATAGCTCTCAAACACCATAAATATGTTATGTAAATCATTTTCTACTTGTTAGTAAATTTTCCAGAAATTGTTCATTGCAAATATCAAATATAATAAATAATATTATTTAATAATAAAGTCAGAGTTCAACTTGAAGCTAGTGGTAAATTGAATAAAAAAATAGGCTGAAAGTTATATTAACCCTTAAATTAATAAGGCTTTTATACCCTTAAATGAATAAGGCTTTTATGGGCCTAAGAGAGTTTCTACGAAATAATTTGATATGTTGATGATTCTATGCAACATGTCATAGACTTACTCTCTTTCTAGTGACTAAGTCAGCCTAAATTCTTTAAAAAAAATGTTAGTGTAAGCAAAGTGTAATGGAAAAATAATATGACAAGTATACTTTAAGTAGGAGAGAACAGAACTCAAGTATGCAATACTTGAAAAAAGAGTTTTATTAGCTTCCATAATGCTTTACAAAGTGTTTCGATTCTTAGATTTCATGGTTGCCTTTCCAAATGAATAAGGCTACCTATTTACAACTATCCACCTCCTCAATGGATGGCGGAGATTAATCTAATCCCACCGTTAATACTTAGCTTCCAAATAAATCTATATAATCTAGAAATATCTTACTAGTCTTGGAGAATTCTTCTACATGCTTTTGGAACATTCCATAATCTTCCATCGTATTTTAGAACCTTCTAGAGTGTTTTAGGCCTTCCGAAATGTTTCAGTTCTTTCCAGAATCTTCCATCACATTCTAGAACATTTCATCGTATTTTAGAACTGTCCAAAGTATTCTAGATTTTTCTATAGAGTTCTCATACACTCTTTAATGCTCTAGAAATCACGATCAATATCATCATTCTTCCAAGACAAGTATAAGATTTAGGTGGTAAAATATTTTATATGTGACATCTTTCCCCACCTAATTGGGAGACATTTTCGTCGCTTCTCCCCAGTATGACTGAATCTTGTCTTCATAGTTCCATAAGGATAGCCCGTGTTCTCAAATTGACTTAGCCTCAGACAATCTTTTCCAATGCACCAAGTATTCAGTGTAGCTAGTTGACTCCATCTTCATCACAATAATCTCATCCACATCACGGTCATGAGTAGTTGTGACCGCAATAAGAGCCCTTTTGATTCACCCTTACTTGTATCTTCTTCATCAACATGATAAGATTTTAAGAAACTTACATGAAACGCAGTATGAACATCAAGGTGAGGTGGTAAAGTGATGTGGTAAGCGAGCTTCACAATCATCTTCTTCACATGAAACAATTCTTTGTACCTCCTAGGAAGTCCTTTATGTGTTTTACTATAATTTCGTATGGTATGTGGAAATAGCTTCACCAGGACTAAATCTCCTTCTTCATACTCCACATGCCTCCTTTTTATGTCAACACAATTCTTCATTCTCTTTACCACCTTTTCCAAACATGCCTTTGCTAATTCATATTGTTCTTGCCATTCCTTGGCAAATAGAAAGGCACCAAAATTTTTCCTTGCATAAGAAGTTATCATAGTGTGAAGAGCTAAGGGTTGCTTGTAACACCTTGAAATCAGGTCGGGTAGCCTTTTCAGAATTTGTCATCAGAAAGTATGTTTCGATTAAGGGTTAAGTTTAACGATCATTGAATTCGAACAAGACTAATCTTAATTTAGGAGATTTTATTAAGAAGTGTTTATTTAAAGGAATAAAGTGTAAGAATTACAAGTTCAATGACTTGAAGAGTAGAAAAGGGATGAAGCTTAAAGGATTGCATGTTTTTAATTTGAGGACCAATGTTGGAATTTACTTGTTTCCTATTAAGTGACTAATCATTAGGACATGTGTCCTTTACATACCAATTTAGATTTTTTTTCTTGTAATTAATAATAGGAAAAATAAGTAAGAAAGGGGCTAAATCCTGCAGTTTAGAGAGAAGAAGAAAGAGAGTGAAGTTGTATTCTTGGAAGCTTCATTTTGCCATGGTTGAGAGCTTGAGTTTTGAGAGATAAATTCTTGAGTAAGGCTACCTTACTATAGTCTTGGGTTTCAACTTAGGAAAGATGATGCAAATCTTTAATTTTAAATATTATAATAAGTGGGTATGTGTTCTTGATGAAATTGAAATTTGATTATTGTGAATTAGTGTGTCTTGAAGCTTTGGAGGTTGGTGGATCATCTAAGAATCGAGGAAAAGCTTTGAATGAGGAGTCAAGTTTACAATAGAAGTTATAGCAAATTTGATTTTAGGTGATCGTTGTGTATTTAGGTTGTATGGTCGAACG
Source organism: Hibiscus mutabilis (assembly GCA_019671005.1). Taxonomy (NCBI): domain Eukaryota; kingdom Viridiplantae; phylum Streptophyta; class Magnoliopsida; order Malvales; family Malvaceae; genus Hibiscus; species Hibiscus mutabilis. The sequence goes on along the minus strand of CM033743.1, from coordinate 32,580,638 downwards.
ACTAGAGCCTTTCGTGTTCATCGTTCGACGTCCGATTAACACCCCTCCCACCGGTTACCAGCGATGGGTGGTTGGGGAAATGGGTGGTGGCATCAGGTGACGACAATGGCTGGGTTCAGCGAGGCTATTGATGGCTGTGATGATGTCAATTTTGGGTTTAAGGTTTTGGGGTTTTAGAGATTTTGAGACTATTTTGTAATTTTTGAAAATTTTGGGATATTGTATTTCTTAAAAATAAATAAAAAACAAAAGCCACGTGTCAATCGATTATTGGGTGATGATTTTTTTAACGGTGTTACCTTAAAACACTAACGGAATGAAACTTTAGGCACTTATTTCAGCCAAAAAACATTATTCAACTATCTCAGAAAAGTATATAGTTTGGACACCTATTTCTGAGTTAAGCCTTTTCAAAATGACATCGTTTTGGAGTCACATGTCATGTCATAATGTCGTTAACTATTTAATGATAGAGTGACCAAAACAAGAACAATTCGAAAGTTCAGTGAGTAAATTGAAAATTTTAAATTTTAGAGACCAAAATAAGAATGAAAAAAAAGTTGAGTGATAAAAAATGTAATGTACTTCACACCATGGATAAAAGGGATTCACCCTAATCTAATTTCAAACTAAAGAAGCAATGGTAGTGCGTTACTTTTTGAAATTTATATAATTTATTTGAGCTTAATCAATTTAGCAACAAGATCGTGCAATGGATATAATAAGTTTTTCCTTAAATAATTTTCGGCTAAATTTATTAGAAATTAAAATTCAGAAACATTCCAAACAAAATAAAAATGTAGCAGAAAAATAATAAAATAAATAGAAACTAAAATAACTAGAGAATGAAACATCATATCAACAAAACACGTTTAATGAGCTGCAACGACAAGGATGAGATGAAACACTAGAGAAAGGAAGAAAGAGACAAAACTCCTTGTTTCTATCCACCTATACGCTTAAGGATCGAAGTATGAGTGGTGAGCGAAACCAACAATCTTGCAAGCTGCTTCGTAATACAGATCTAACTTTATCAGAAAACGAACTACAAAGAGGATCAAAATACTAAAAGATCACCACTTACCGCAAATCAGAGCCGAGCGTCATGAGAAAATCATCCACGAAAACAAATCTACCGCATAGGTAGGCGAAAACATGCCACAAGGTAGAGGAAAATCGTGCCAAAAGACAGATAAAAACTAGAAGAAAACTAAAATGTAAAAAAATAATAACTGAGTATAAGAAACCAAGGAAAAAAAGAATACCTATGGTCGACAACCAACACTAAGGTTGGTGCCGCTATCGGGCTAGTCAAGAATAAAAAAAGAGAGAAATGGGGTAAGAGAGAAAAGAAGAAAGTCCTAGAGAGAAAATGAGAAAACCCTATAAAAATTGAAAAATTATGAGTATAATAAGTTTAAGTTCAAGTAATAGCCTCTTTAGGATATATTTCGATTAAGACTGAAATTTCAAAATTGAAAAGTTATAGAAACCCTAGAGTATTCTCACGAAAACCATACGACCTCTAATGGCATATTTGCTGGATAACCGAGCAGGAGGCCACCGGAGGAAATACTGATTATCATTTTTCCGCCGGTTTTGGAAAGACTCTCCGGTCCCTGTAGATCTACAGCGTGACCTGAAGAAAAGTAAGAACGATAGGGACGTTGTGCGTGAGTCTAATTCCTCAGGTATTATGGATATGGAAGCTGATGATTGTGGGGTTGGCATGGCTAGCCCGATGGTTAATCCTGTTGATATGGCTTCTGAGGGAGAGGCAAAAGCTTCGTACGCAAGTAAGGTTTCAAAATCGTCGAGGACTGATAAACAATCTGAACTGATTCGATAATTGTTCTAGATGAAGACTGCATCATGGACCAATATGGAAGTTTCCCTTCTATTAATTTTTCAGACCGAATTCATGATCAGATTGACAGGTGTATGAGGAATGTTCTGATTGTTCGTTTGTTAGGCTGACTGATTGGTTTCCAAACCCTATTGAATAGAATACATGCTATGTGGCGACCATTGGGCGTGATTTAACTGATCGATCTAGAGAATAATTATTTTCTAGTCAGATTTGAGGGTAGCAAGGATTGTGTGAAGGTTTTAACTGAGGGGCCATGGACAATCTATGGCAGTTACCTCATAGTTTAACCTTGGAGCAGGTCCTTCTCTACGTCTGATAAGCATCCCTCACATGTCATAGTTTAGGTTCCGCTTCAGGGATTACCATTTCGTTACTATTCTAAGGGGTTGTTTCGTATAATTGCTAACGTGGTTGGCAGGGTTGTGAGAGTTGATTATAACACTCAGGCGGGAGAAAGAGGTAAGTTTACACGGTTAGCTATTATGGTTGATCTTAACAAACCTATTGTTCCTTGTATTGGCATAGATAGATTCATCCAGAGGCTCGAGTATGAAGGTTTGCAAAATATATGTTTTACATGTGGAACGTATGGTCATTCCCATGAATCGTGCCCCGAGAGCCATAATCCTAATGGCAATGGGATTGAGGGTTAATTGGGTGAAGGAAGGAACGCTGATAATCGGCAAAGTAATCTATACGGCCCTTGGATGGTGGTAGAGAAGCGGCGTAGAAGACCAAATGTTGGGGAAAATTAGGTAAAGGCCTGGGTTATGACCAAGATGTGGCACAAGGCTCTCGCTTTGCTGCGTTGAATGTGGAATCAACTAATCTTGATCAGGTAACGGAGGGCTCTGATATTCAGGTTACAGGTCATGTGGGCACCGATGATCCGAGGCCAAAATCTCTTGTTCATAAGTCGTAGATGTAGGTGAAAAAATGCTGCTTACCTTGCTTCGAATCTAGAGAAGAAATCTAAATCATCTCGTGCGGCTTCTAGGAATGCAACAGTGGTTCCAATGGTTTTTGGACATCATACCAATGTGGTTGAACATGTTACGGGTCAGAATCTAGGTGATCACACAGTCGTATACATCATAGAATAGGGACATGGTAAGAAAGTTTCTCCAGGAGTTTCGATATCCAAGAATCGTTCCTCAAAGACCAAGAAACCAAAAAAGAATATTACTCAGGTCCATACAGTTAAGAAGAACTCGGTGAACAAGACTGTTACTCGCCCCATTCTAGCTGAATGGGCGTAAAATATTTATGCTCAGCTGGTCTCGTTAGCTGTTCGGACGGACATGGACGATGGTGAGCAATCTAAAGTCATCATGAAAAATAGTTGGTACTTTCGAACCAGCCCCTCCTGATATAGCTCATGCGAGCTTGGATATGGAGCAATTGTCAAACTCGGGAGTGGGTGTTGGTCAGTCTTTGACCACCGATCAGTAAGGTTCTCTCCATTCTTTTTGTTTTTTATGATGAAGTTTATGCTATGGAATTGTCAGGGGCGCTGTTATCCCACATTTTAGAAGATTTTTTAGGTCCTTTAAGTGGGATCATAACCCAATGTTAGTAGCTCAGTTTGAACTAAGGACGTCTGGATCTAAGGCAGACCGTATTATTTCAAAACTAGGGTTCCTGTATTTATTCAGGGTCGAGGCGTAGGGGGTTAGTGGTGGCATTTGGCTATTTTGGGAGGAGATCGTTTCATTGGAGATCCTTCACATTGCTAATCAGTTTATTAATGTTCGTGTTCGATCACCGTTGAGTAACATTTGGAACCATTTTACCGTTGTTTATGCTTGTCCTTATAGTTCTAAAAGGAAGTTATTATGGGATCAATTGTTCACGTTATTTTTCTCTAACCATCATAATAATGACAGTAGACCTGACTTGGGTTTTATGGGGCCTTCGTTTACTTGGAACCGAGGGAATCTCTATCATTGACTTGATAGATGTCTTGTTACCGATCAATGGTCTTTGTATTTTCTGGAATCACATGTTTTCCATCTTGATAGGAATAGCTCAGATCATCAGCCTTTGCTCCTTAATTTGTTAGAAGATGTGCGTCATAATTAGAAGCAATCAGTTCGTTATGTTAGTGTCTGGCAAGACCATGTCGACTTCCCTAATTTCATGAAGTTGGTCTGGAATAATAGCGATTTGTTGGCTAATATTGAAAACTTTAAACATGAAGCTTCAAAATGGAATGTTGACGTGTTTGGTCAATTGGCAAACGGAAGAATAATATATTGGTGAAACTGAGAGGGATCGACCGAGCTCTGGTTCATCATCATTCAAATCATCTTGTGGAGCTTGGGTCTCTATTACGTGCTGAGCTTGATTCAGTTCTTGAGCAAGAAGAAAGCTTGATTCAGTTCTTAAGGTGAATGGCGATGGTTAGTGCAACGACAATGTAAGGTTGTAAGAGGAGGCTTTGACTTTCTTTAGGAACTTATTTACTAGCTGTTTGGCAGATATGCATTGATACGAGGTTAGAGGGTGTTTCCCAAGTATTGCTCCTGGTAACCTGGATATCACTCGGTTTCCTGTGGCTAATGAGGAAATACATTAGGCTTTTAGCATGATGAGCACTCTCAAAGCTCCCGGGTGGACGGGTTTCATGCAGCTTTTTACTGGTATATTTGGGAGGTGGTTGGTTCGAGTATTGCTCCTTGATTTGTCGAGCCTTTACTGAATGTATGATCCCCCACTGATCTTAACAAATCTTTGATGGCTCTTATCCCTAAAGTATCAACTCTGAAAACTTTTGCTCAGATTCGCCCGTCAGTCTATGCAACGTGGTACATAAAGCGATTACTAAAATTATAGTTAATCTTTTAAAACTGTTTCTTTCGATATAGGTCTCGGAGAATCAGACGAGCTTCGTCTTGGGCAGAGCTATAACTGATAATATTATCAATACTTAGGAAGTAATACACTCGATGTGACGAAAGTCGGGTAAGAAGGGTGGATGGTGTCGACGTAATATTGCATGGCAAAAGATTAAGTTTTAAGTGTAAATAAGCAAGTAAAAACAATGCCACGAATACGCCTTTTACGTGCAAGTATACACGATCAGCAAGTAATATAGTAGTAAGTTGAGTATCGTCTCCATAGGAATTGCCTAGGAATTAATTGCCACGATTAATACTTGTGAACTAGAAAATAAAGGATGATAGTAATAGTTTAAGGTAACAAATGAAGTAAGAGACTAAAAGTAAAATAAGCTAAAGTAAAGTGAAGATTAAGGTGATGAATTGATAACAGTCTGGCAAACAATGGGTCCAAGAATGATAACAAAGATTTGGCAAAGGATGTCTGGATTTCATGCTAACTATGCTAGCTATTAATAATGTCATCCTTGGATTTATTGCCGAGCAGATTCAAGGGTGGCATTGCCTCTGTCGATGGCAATGCCTGAAATTAACCATGTTAAACCCCTATATGTCTTTAGTAAAGTTTTCCATTAATTAATTTGATTAAGTTCCAATCTTTACTCCTAAGGGGTAGACTCACTCCCGAAGTAAGTTCATGTACTTGAACATCTTCTGTCAAAGCATCTCGCCTTAGTATCTAGCAATTGATCGTTGCCCCCTAAGTCTGTTAAGATATTAAGGTGCAATAAGCATACTGTGCCAGCGGTCGCATGACACAGAATTTAGAAAAATGGAAAACATGCCAGATAGAACGAACAATGCCAAGACATTTGAATTATTAACAACTAAACATAAAACGCAGCAAATATAAGTTTGAAATCATTCTTTAGTACATGAAAGAAATACGAAGATCAACAAAAAAACTAAAGCAAGGAAGGAGGTCTTTCGATGCAACCCTTCAATGGATTCCAATGTCTCATGGAATCTTCAAGACTTTGATCTTGTTGATTGCACCTTATTGTATGACACCAAAAGAGTTGAAGGAGTTGAAGACGCAGTTACAAGAATTGTTGAATCGTGGGTTCATTCGGCCAAGTATGTCACCGTGGGGAGCACCGGTGTTGTTTGTGAAAAAAAGATGGCAGGATGAGAATGTGCGTTGATTATCGACAACTGAACAAGTTGACAATTAAGAACAAGTATCTTTTGCCTAGGATTGATGATTTGTTTGATTAGTTTCGGGGTGCTACCGTGTTTTCTAAGATTGATCTACAGTCTGGATATTATCAGTTGAAGGTGAAGGACAAGGATGTGTCGAAGACAACTTTTCGTACGCGTTATGGGCATTAAGAGTTCTTGGTGATGCCGTTTGGATTGACAAATACACCAGAAGTATTCATGGATATGATGAATCAAGTGTTCTATGAATTTTTAGACCAATTTGTGATAGTGTTTATCGATGACATTCTTGTGTACTCTCGTACCGAAGAAGATCACGATCGACATCTACGGATTGTGTTGCAAGTTCTGTTGGATAACAAGCTTTATGCCAAGCTAAGTGTAGACTCTCTAGGTGAATGCTGGCAAAAGTGGCAGAAAATATGTATTAGAAAATATAAGAATGTGCCAAAAGGAGTCATTTGCGTGCAAGTATACACGGTCTGCAAGTAATACAGCTGGTAAGCTGAGTATCGATCCCACAAAGATTGACTTGGAATTCAATTGCCTTGATTGTTACTTGCTTTAAGAAAAAGTTGATTTGATTTGAAATTGGTTTTGGAAAATAATTAAAAGGTAAAGAAATGAAAGTAAAGTAAAGAAGTTGGCAAGGAAGGTGTTTTAATGAATGATGAGCATTGGCAGAGAATGTCGGGTTTTCACGCTATTTATGCCGTGCCAGCTTTTAACAACAACCTGTCTTGGCATTGCTTGCCGAGCAGATTCAAAATTAGCAAAGCCTCTCTCGATGGTCAATGCCCTAAATTGATCTTGTAAAAACCCTTATATCTCTATAGTGCATGCTTTTAAATAAACCAATTTGATTAAGATCCAATCTATATTCCTAAGAGGTAGATTTCACTCCCAAAGTAAGTTCATCTACTTGAACGACTTCTCTCGAAGCTTCTCTACTCAGTATTCGACAACTTATTCGTTGCCACCCCAAGTCTGTTAAGATATTAAGGTGCAATAGGCCAACAGTGCTAGCTCTCGCTTGGCAGAGTATTTAGGAAACATTAAAGTATGCCGAATAGATAAAACCGTGCCAAGGCAGATTTATTATTAAAAACTAAAGCATGAAAATAACGTAAAACCCAAACATCCCCCCACCAATTATTAAATTAGTTCATGGTGAGGGATTTAACCAACAATCCACAAACGTTTTCGAAATACATCATCCTTAAAAACAAGATAAAATAACTTAAAAGAGAGAATGAGCTAGAAGGGGTCTCTCGATGCAGCCCTTCAAGATCCAGGCTTCCTTGGTCGGACCACCCTTCCACGGTGCTGTCGGTCATCGATCGTTACACACCAACTCCTCACGATCCAATCTTCTTCTCCCTTTAAGTCTAGCTTGATTGGTGTTTAAATAGGCGTGTAAGGAAGGGATATGACTAGCTCTTCAAAATTTGAATTTCAACTACCCAAGGGATAAGGGATTATCTTCTTATCCAAATTTGAATGAGAGTTGATCAGGCTAAGGCTGACATCATCCTGCCGACGCTGCCCTAACATCTAAGCTTGGCATGAATCTGCCAACAAGTATTGGCACCATTTTATCCGCTATTTTTTCGGAGCTTGTTCCAATTTCTATTTTTTCAGAGCCTGATCATGTCCTATTTTTTTGGGGTCCAACAGCCTCTTGGCGTGGCATCAAGTTCACTTCTCTGCCATCCGGTGCTTGGCATTGTCTGGTCCATCTGCGCCAACAACACTCAGCATTCTCTCTAGCATTCCTTCCTAAGGTGCTTTCCTGGGCCAAATCCTATGCCAAACCTGCAAAATTGCCAACAAAACAACCTTTCACACTGGCATATACAAAACTCTAAACTCCTTATGCAAATGCATGATTCTAACATCCTAATACAACTAAATGTACCTAAAAACAAGCAAAAGCATTGTAAGATTGACATTAAAAATAGTACTTTTGGAGAGGTAACACACCCCAAACCTAACTCATTTCTTGTCCTCAAGTAATGCAATAAAATAAAACTGTGAAAAAGTTAGCTCAACAAAATTTTGGTTGAATGCCAACACGTGTGGGCAAGTAGAATTTGGCTTTATTTATGTCCTCAGTATCTCAGTGCACTAATGCCAAGCAGGTAGTAATTCAAGTGCAGCAATATGACTCTAGTCTAAGTTCATGAAGAGTGCATGATGTGTAGGAAATATGCATCAAGTATCCTTTCACTCCCTTAGACAAATTTTACCACCTAAGCTCAATTTTTTTTATTACTTTTTTTCTCTGCCAAGGGTTTCTGCTGGCATTCTTTTAAGCTTGCTTCGTGACACTATTTAGCGTGAGGGATAAGAGAGAGCATACCACGAATCCTCACCTTAATCTAGACATCACTAGGCTTTCTCTTCAACTCATACCCTAAGGTTTTGGACTTGAGAACTAAGAGGGAGCAAACCATGAAGCCCAAGTAGCTTATTATCCCTAAGGTAGATGAGAGTTCTTTTTTTTTCTTGCCTTGGCAGAACATTGATGCCTTATTAGTTTCTTTTACCCTGGCATCATTCAATCTTTTTTTCTTTTTTTTTTAAATCTGAGCATAGTTTCAAAAAGTCTAAGTTTGCTAAGGAACTAGATACATACTACGTGTTAAGTGTAAGTTCAATTCCCTAAACTAGAGATCAATTACCAATCAAACCTGGCATACTACTCTGCTGGCATGGCATGACAACAAAAGATTAGAGTTTCCTCATTGGATATATACCTAGATCAAATTAAACTTGCCTAACAAATGTTAACATTTTTCAAAATTAAACCGAGGCAAAATTTTCTTTTTATTTTTTTAATGGTTCGGTATGCATCTATCCTAAATGACCTAAATGGCATGGCAACAGAAATTAAACATGAAATGCATGGTATAAATGTGAAGAAATGCACAACCCCAAACCCAAGATGTGCATTGTCCTCAATGCATGAAACAACGCATATATACAAGAAAAATAGAACAAAATAAAATGCATGGTCATGTAAATGCAATGGAATGAAATGTAAAGGAGTTTAGGAAGAAGAGGACTCCCCTTAGGAGACTATTTGCCGTGCGGCACGGGTCTTCCTTCTCACATACGGCCCACGATTAGGGGCCATGTGTTTCTTTCTTTTCAGGCTCATTTTTGAAGCGACAGTGGAGGCTCCAACTTCCTCCTTGTCCTTGGAAGGCTCTGAAGTAGCAAGTGCATCGGTGGCATCAGATGGCGTAAGGACATCAGGTGTTACTGGCAACTTGGCTTTGACAGACTTGGCTTTGGTTTCCTTCAATTTAGATGAAGAATCAGAACTGGTAGACTCGACTTCAACTGGAGACAACGGGATTGTGGCATCAGACGGGGTATGAACTGGACTAGCTGGCATGGCATTGTCACTGGCATAAAGCTCGGTAGGGAAGTCTGGAAATTTTGGCACAAAATTAGTTGATAATGTTGTAAGAGCTTCCTTGATCACCGCATCCCTGGCCTGGATGTAGTGTCTCAACTTGACATTGAGCTCCTCAGCCTTTTCCAGATTTTGTAGAATAACCTCTTGGCATTGGTGAATTTGAGACAGTATTGCCAGTGAACTGTCTGGCACAGTTTTTGGCATGGTTGCTGGTGCGGCCCTTGACTCCTTAGGCTTTGGCGTGGGTGCCCTTGCCTTTCCCTTGTCCTTGTCTTTGGGCTCGGTAGTAACTAAATTCCTCTATATAACCGCAGTAATCGTTGTTCCTTTGATCGTTTGCCCTTTATCCTTATCCAGCCTTGGCACATCATGAAGCATACAAACGTTAGAAATCAACAAAGGGAAAAACAAGCTGCCAGTACCTTTTGCTGCGCACTTGTAGGTTTCCTCAATAATAAGCTTGCCAACATTGATTTTGCGCCCCATAACAATGGAGTGCAACAAAATCATCATTTCTTCTGACACGGTCTCGTTATGGGATGTGGGCATCAGATTAGCCTTGAGGAAGTGATTCCATCCCATCCATTAGGGTTTCAATGCCAGCCTCTTCACCGTACGGTGCTCCTTGGATGACACTGTCCATGCTGTGCCAGGTTCACACAGATCTGCCAGCAGCCTCTTTCTCTTGGCAGCGTTCATTGAATCTGCATACTTGAAATACTCATCCTTTGCACCATCTAACTCAAACATATTATTGATATACCCTTCATTGAAATGAACACATTTACCTCTAATCATCAAGAATGGTGAATCCTTGGTTACAAGGAGCGCATAGAATTCTTGGACGATTGTGGCATAAACCTCCCCTCTTTGCTAGCAGAATTGAGTCCATTTGTGCAATTTAATCGTAGAAATGACTTCCGAAGGGAAGCCATTGTTCGTCTCTGCTTGAAGGTCGAAGTGCTGCTCATAGCAAAAGCTCCTCGATGCAAAGTTGGATTCAAACTTTTTCTCAATCTCCTCGTTGAAGAATCGCTTGAAGGGAGTAGAAGATGAAGCCATTGAAACTTATTGAAACTTGGAACAATGTTGAAGGATGAAGGAAAATGATGATTTGGGTTTGTATTTTCTTATCGAAAAAGAAGTAAAAAGTGAGAGAGAGATGTTTGGCTTCTTTAACCGGCAAGAGTAGGAAAGTGAAAGGTTTTAAGTTGGTTGAGTGTTTTAATGGGAGTAGTAATTAGGGATAATGATGGGGAATAAAAAATAATTAATTTAAAAAGATTTAGAGTGATAAGGTTGAAGTGATAAGGAGATAGGTGATAAGATAGGGTAAGGATTGGAGTGATAAGGTAATTGATTTGAAATTTAAATTTCAACCGAGATTTGGGCGGCTAGGGTTTAAAGTTAATAAAAACCACTCTCTCATTTTACTGGGCCGATAAAACTAGGGTTTTTCCCTCTTCCTTCTATCTTTTGCACCGTTGCATGCCAAGCTAGTCTGGCAGACGTTTCTATTGACGCGTTAGCCCCTGCCAGCGACCCTGGCAGTGTTCCTGGCACAATGAATCTGCACAATTCAAAGGAAACCTTTAAACATAATAAAGGAATAAAAACACGAAACTTAAAAAGAAAGAAAAACAATTATAAACCTAAAAATCTAAAAACAAAGAAAAACACTAACCTAATATTTACAAAATTTCAAACCTGATGGAGTTTTCATGTTACCTCTGCGAAGAGGATCACCTATTTGGCATTGTTCTGATCACCTTCCCACTGTGAAAAAAGGTGATGCAGTTCAGACGGAAGGGTAAGCTTAGTCCAAGGTTTATTGTACCATACGAGGTTGTTGAGCGTATTGGTCATGTGGCTTATCGGTTGAGGCTACCTCCGAAGTTGGAGAAAATACATGATGTGTTCCATGTATCCATGTTGCGGAGGTATCGGTCGGATCCCTCGCATGTTATGCCGGTGGAGCATATTGAGTTGAGGCCAGATTTATCCTATGATGAGAAGCCGATGGAAATCCTTGATTCCAGCAACAAAGTTCTTCGTGGCAAGACGATTGAGCTTGTTAAGGTCTTGTGGCGACACCGTGGGGTCGAGGAAGCCACTTGGGAGAGCAAGGCAGATATGTTGGAGCAATTTCCGCATTTGTTTCCTTCAGGTAAATTTTGAGGACGAAATTTCTTTAGTGGGGGAGAGTTGTAACGCCCCGGTTTTGAGGCTATATGTTTCAAAGGTTGGTTCGAAGGTCTGGAGGACCGAAAATAGAGATTCAAGTCACTTTCAAGATTTAATCGAGTTAAATATTTTTAAAGATGTTAAAATTGGGAAAAAATATGCTAAAATCATTATTTAATATATTTAGGTTTATGGTGAAGTCAATTTTGGAAAATGGATATTGGAAGGGTGGCATATTGGTTAGTGACCAAAATGTAAATTTTGAAAACTAGTTTAAAAAGTGACTAAAATGAAAAGGGATCAAATTCTTAGAATCCTTAAGGATCTATTTTACCAAGTTTTTTCTTGTGATTTCTCCTTTCAATAAAGTTATTTTAACATGTGTTTCCAAATTTAATTAAAGTGATTTTAGATATTAAAAGTTAGTTAACATTTTCAAGATAATTTGACGTAACTTTTCTCTCAACCTTTCTCTTCACTTTTCTCTCAGGCAATGGTTTGAATCCTTTCAATTCTTAGAATCCTTTCCAAAGTTATTTTAACATGCTGTTAGGAAATGGTTTGAATGCATTTTAATGTATTTGGCCTCTGGTTTTATGTTGTTAAAACAGGGGATAATCAAGGCGACGAAGTTTGACATTCATTGTTGCTTGCCGGGAGCTCGATTCGTATTGGCGAGCAAGGCGAAGTGTATCGCTGAGTGGAAACTGGTTTAAACGCCTTTAAAAGGTTTGAAAAAGGTTTTTGGGAGTTTAGGGTAAGCATGAAACACTTACCTAAGCTCAGAAGTAAGTTTCCCTTATTTCTCTCTTGAATATCGGTTTAGATATGAGCATGTTGAATTCATATTTTGGTGTTAAACATGGTTTAATTTACTACTGTTAGTGCATGGTTATGAATACATATGCAATAGATTTTATGATATAAAGGCTAGTGAGCATTGGTATTCATTCCGGTTGGGAATGGGGTATTACTTTGGGCAATGTGGATTGCATATGTGGTGGTTTGGGTTTAATGCATTGAAAAACAATAGGTAAATGGTTTTGAAAATGATATATTGCCTATGTGACAAGGTAAGAAACAATCGGATATATTTGGCATGCCATAGGATTATAAGTGGACTATAAAACATGAACAAAATCGATCGTGGCCATGGGTTCTTGAGGTATGGCGGTTTAGCAAGGCCATTCGGACTATCGGGAACCTCATTGGGTATACGGTTTAACTAGGCAACTCAATTTGATGGTGATCTTGCGGTTTAACAAGGCAAGGTCGGTATACTTGCGGATTAACTAGGCAAGGGTAAATATCGCGGTTAAACTAGGCGAGGGTGTCAAATCTTACAGTTTAACTAGGCAAGGTTTGAGTATATCATGCGGTGTAACTAGGCATGGTATGAGAGATCCGTGTATCTGATATGTTGGATAGAGGGTAGTCTATCCGGGTCACTATTAATGCCAATATATGTGAAAGTTCATGTGTTGAAACTTTTATGTAATGCTTTGGGATTTAAGCATGTTTTATTTAATAATGCTTTGGGATTTAAGCATGGTTTATGATTTAATGCTTTGGGATCTAAGCATGGAATATGTATATGATGTTGCATAAGGGTGTTTATGCATGTCTCGGTTGGAGAAAATGAGAGTGCTTTGGTTATAAGCATGTTTTGGGAACAAGTGTTTTGGTTTCAAATGTTTTAAATGCATCATTGTTTATGATCATCCTCACTAAGCATGTGTGCTTACGCTCTATTTTTCTTAATGATGCACATCATTAAAGTTTGGGGGCTGCAAGGGCAAGGCTAAAGTGATCCTAAGACAAAGGCTATTTTGAGTATGAACTCGGTTTATGATTCCGGTTAATAAGGCAATGTGTTCACCATATTTGGGGGGATTTGTAATTCTGTTTTTCCATGGTTTTTAAGCATGTGAAGTGCTGGATCTCATGTTGGTTTGTTGTTGTTAGACTTGTGTGAATCATTGCTTATTTTGATGTTAAGTGTGTGCTTAGGAATGCATCTAGTTATTTCAGTGTAGTTGCCATGTTTTGATGATTCAAACAAGTTTGGTATGATGCTATAATTGTGCAAATATGCTGAGTGTGCCTTATAGGTACCAAATGTGAGTTTTGGTTGTTTGGTAGAATGATATTAGGAAGCATGCCTATAGATCATCAAGTTTGTATGGATGCCATGTATGATTGATGTTTATATGTTGCTTTGGTGGGAAATGTATTTTGGTGATGTTGTATAAGTGTTTGAAGCATGTATAAGTGGTTTGGTTTTCATTAAAGTGTGTTTAAACAGCAATTTAAGACATTACAGATCCAGGCGTATCGAAACAGGTGACCCCGTACCGGTATGGCTAGGCTATTTCTGGAATAACGTTTCGATTTACGGGTAGGTGTTTCGATACGGATAAACCTTTTCAGGCATAGCATTTCGGTACTCGAGCAAGTGTTTCGATACGGTCATAAGCATTTTTTACAGGGGTTTCGATACTCGACCAAGTGTTTCAATACAGTCATAAGCATTTTTGCCAAGCGTTTCGATACGCGAGCAAGCGTTTCGGTACGAGTTTTTAAAATCATAAGGGCGTATCGAAACACTTGTACGCTTATCGGTACGACTACCGTTAAATTGGTTATTTTGGAATCTTAAAGGTTTCTGTTTCTTTCATATTGGTCCCTGAATTTTGTAAATGCAATTGTATAAGATTGAATGATCGTTTGGACTTCAAATTTGTCATGTGAGCATGAAAATGCACTAATTGAGGATTGGTAACTTTAATTTCAATTTTGGTCCTTAAAATTTTTAGTTTTGCAATTTGGTCCCTGAAACGCATGTTTGTAATTAGTGGTTTTCCCGTGATATGATTTCTTTGAAAATTTAACCGCTACAAGTATACACATGTAGCATTAATATTTGCATCTAGATAAGATTAAAAAAATGGACCGATTTTCTGTAATTGTTCTCTGATTTGCTTCGGCAAATCTAATGTAGTTCTCTCGGTTCGGTCAGACGTCTATACCGGGTTAAGGGGGTTACATTTGTTGGTATCATAGACAGGTTTCAAAAATTTGGGATGGTGTAATTTGATTATGTGATGTTGATCGAATTGCACGGTGATTGTGTATATGTACGGTGATTGTTTAATAACATGTTGGGGTATGAATTGAGAACACATTGCCTATTACCGAGGTTTTAAAATGTTTTATAATGTTGTTTTGGATCCGTTGCCTAATGCTAGCCTAAATTTAATGTGTTTTGGTGCTATTGATAGCACGGCTCAACGTGAGACGCGATCGATGGCTAATACTGCCGGGGTAGGGCAGAATAACGAGATAGAAGAGAATCCCCCTAATAAGGAGCACAGGTTGGGTTGTACTGTGTCACTATTTCAAGGTGATGCATATCATTGGTACGTGACCACGATTGCGGGTGTTCCTAAGGCGAATGTAACTTGGGAGTTCTTTCAAAGAGCTTTCAAGATGAAGTATCTGGGTACTCAATATTTGGATATAAAAAAATTAGTTTATGTCGCTGACGTATGGTGGCATGTCTGTAGCTGAATATAAAGTGAAGTTTGTTCGCTTGAGTCAGTATGCTCCTAAGTTGGTCCTTGATGATCAGTAGAGATGTGGCAGGTTCCGTTATGGGTTGGTGAAGAATATTAAGACTTATCTCTTGGCTGCTGATTACACGAATTTTGATGTATTGGTTAACCGGGCCAAAGATGTTGAGCAGTCTTTGGGTGCACCAGTACAGGCTGCGAGTGTGAGCTTGGGTAAGAGAGAAGCTGAATCTAGCTATTCTAGGAGACAGAATAGGAAGTTTCGAGATAAGAGACATAGGCCAGATCACAGGCATGGTGGTGGTGCTGGACAGGGTAATCAGGGAGCTCGTGTTGTACCGAAGTGTGAGCGTTGTGGTAGGCGCCACACGAGTATGTGCTGGGGTAATGCTAGAGCTTGTTGGATTTATGGGTCATCTAATCACTTGAAGCGTGATTGTCCTCGAGCTGTGAGGGATGCACCGGCACACGTTGCTGCACCTGTTAGAGGCTAAGGCTGTGGCATGGGAAATTTTTAGAAGAGCGAGGATGGACAAAGAGTTATGGCTCATGCCGCATCGGTGAGACAGGAGGGTGGTGGACCGGCTCGAGCCTATGCTCATCGCGAGGGCCGCAATGACACGGATGTGATCGCAAATACTTTTACTTCGCAATCCTTGTCATTGTTATCCTTGATTGATTTGAGGTCTACTCATTGTTATATCTTAAGTGAGCATGCATCTTTGTTGAATGTACCTGTTGAGATCCTTGATGTTGTCATGTTAGTAACTAGTTCCTTTGGAAAGACGGTTACAATTAGAAAGTTGTATAGGCGGTGTCCTCTGGTTGTGCAAGGTCATGAGTTTGTCGCGGATCTAATGGAGCTGTCATTCCATGGTTTCGATGTCATCTTGGGTATGGACTGGTTAAGTGAGCACAAAGCAATTATGGATTGTGAATTTAAAAGGATTACCTTGAGGTTGGCTGATGTTTATGAGCTGTCATTCCATGGTTTCGATGTCATCTTGTCCAATGTTGTTTTGGCCACCCGAGTGGAAAGGATGATGCAAGGGGGTTACCAAGCTTATTTTGCTATCGTGATGAACCCTGAGGCTAAAGGTGTCCAGGCGCAGGACATTCGAGCTATTTGTGATTTTTGGAGGTTTTTCCTAAGGAATTATCGGGGTTATCGCTGGATAAAGAGTTGGAATTTGGTATTGAGTTGTATGCGGGTACAGTACCTGTGTCCATTGCTCCTTATAGGATGACACCGAAGGAGTTAAAGGATTTGAAGTCACAATATCAGGAGTTGTTGGATCATGGGTTCATTCGACTGAGTGTTTCGCCTTGGGGTGCTTCGGTTCTTTTCGTAAAGAAGAATGATGGTATGATGTGCATGTGCATTGATTACCAGTAGTTGAATAGGCTATCTGTGAAGAATAAGTATCCGTTGCCGCGAATTGATGACTTGTTTGATCAATTTCATGGGGCAGCAGCGTTTTTTAAGATCGATTTGAGATTAGGGTATTACCAGTTGAAGTTAAGGATGAAGATGTGCATAAGACCGCATTTTGTACGAGGTATGGGCATTATGAGTTCTTGGTCATGCCTTTTGGTTTGACAAATGCCTCAACTGCGTTCATGGATATGATGAATAAGGTGTTCCATGAATATGTTGACCAGTTCGTGGTGGCGTTCCTAGATGATATTCTTGTGTACTATTGTACCGAGGAAGAACACGATCGGTATTTGCGAATTGTGTTGCAAGTGTTGAAGGATAATCTGTTGTATGCCAAGCTGGGCAATTGTGAGTTTTGGCTTAGAGAAGTGATGTTCCTTGGTCATGTGGTTTCCGCGAAGGGTATTCGTGTTGATCCACGGAAAATTGAGGTTATTCTTAATTGGAAACAACATAAATTTTTTTCGGAGGTGCGTAGTTTTTTGGGTTGGCTGGCTATTACCGTCGCTTTGTAGAATGAGGTTTTGACACATGCTCCTGTGTTGATTCAACCTGAATCTAGGAAGGAGTTTGTGGTTTATAGTGATGCATCGTATGTTGGGTTAGGCTGCATGCTGATTCAAGATGGTAAGGTGGTGGCCTGTGCATCGAGACAGTTAAAGGTTCATGAGCGCAACTACCCAACTCATGATCTAGAGCTTGCAGCTGTGGTTTTTGCCTTGAAAATTTAGAGACACTACCTTTATGGTGAAAAGTGTGTGGTTTTTACAGACCATAAGAGTTTGAAATATTTGATCTCAAAAATATTTGAACCTTAGGCAACGAAGATGGTTGGAGTTGCTTAAGGATTACGACTTAACAATTGAGTATCATCTTGGAAAAGCCAACGTGGTGGCGGATGCGCTAAGTCATAAGGTTGTTGTTGAGCTTAGGGTGATGTTTACGAGGTTGAGCGTGACATGGGAAGGTGGTTTGTTGGCTGAGTTGCAGGTTAAGCCTATATTGTCGAATATGATTAAAGCTAAGTAACTGTTTGATGATTCTTTGGTTTCTCGTGTTAAAGACATAGCGGATGGTAATCCGACGAATTTTCATTTTGATGATAATGGTGTTTTGTGCTTTAAGGGTCGAATAGTGGTGCCGAAGGATTCGGAGCTTAGGCACACTATTTTGACAGAGGCGCATTCTAGTCCTTTTGCTATGCATCCCGGTAGTACCAAGATGTATTGTGATTTAAATGAGGTGTACTATTAGGTTGGTTTGAAAAAGAATGTGGCAGAATTTGTTTCTAAGTGTATGGTGTGTCAGGGGTTAAGGCTGAACATCAATTTCCATCTGGGTTGTTGCAACCGTTGAGAATTCTGAAATGGAAATGGGAGAGAATCACCATGGATTTTGTGTTAGAGTTACCTTTGACACTGGCTAAAAAGGATTCTATTTGGGTGATTGTGGATTGGCTTACGAAGTGTGCACATTTTCTGCCAGTACATACGACGTACACTTTGGATAAGTTAGCGGATTTGTACATTTCTGAGATCGTGCGTTTGCACGGGGTACCGAAGTATATTGTTTCGGATAGGATCCGAGGTTCACAACAAGGTTTTGGGTGAGCCTGCACCGCGCTTTAGTTACGAGATTAAATTTCAGCACTGCGTATCATCCTCATTCGGATAGACAGTCTGAGCGGGTTATCCAGATTTTGAAAGATATGCTGAGGTGTTGTATTTTTTAGTTTCAAGGAACCTGAGAGAAACATCTACCTTTGGTTGAATTCGCGTACAACAATAGTTTCCAAGCAAGTATACATATGGCGCCGTATGAGGCATTTATGGTCGGAGGTGTCGTACGCCTTGTGTTGGGCTGAGGTGGGAGAAAAGCATGTTTCTATACCGAATGTGTCTAAAGACACGGATGAAAAGGTAAAGCTTGTGTGTGATTGCTTGAAAGTAGTTGCATATCGGCAAAATTCTTACGCGGATTTGAGGCGTAGGGAAATAGAATATGCGGTGGGAGATTATGTATTATTGAAAGTGTTGCCATAGAAAAAGGTGATACAGTTCGGACGAAAGAGTAAGCTTAGTTTGAGGTTTATTGGACCGTACGAGGTTGTTGAGCATGTTGGTCCTATGGCTTATCGGTTGAGATTGCCTCCAGAGTTGGAGAAAATACATGATGTGTTCTATGTATCCATGTTGTGGAGGTATCGGTCGGATCTCTCGCATGTTATGCTGGTGGAGCATATTGAGTTGTGGCCGAATTTATCCTATGATGAGGAGCCAATGGAAATCCTTGATTCCAGCAGCAAAGTTCTTCGTGGCAAGACATTGAGCTTGTTAAGGTATTGTGGCGACACCGTGGTGTCAAGGAAGCAACTTGGGGGAGCAAGGCGGATATGTTGAAGCAATTTATGCATTTGTTTCCTCTATGTAAATTTCGATGATGTAATTTCTTAAGTGGGGGAGAGTTGTAACACCCCGATTTTGGGGCTATACATTTCAAAGTTTGGTTCGAAGGTCCGGTAGACCGGAATTAGAGATTCGAGTCAGTTTCGGGATTTAATTGAGTTAAATATTTTTGAAGGTGTTAAAATTGGGGAAAATATGCTAAAATCATTATTTAATATGTTAAGTTTTATGGTGAAGTCAATTTTTGAAAATGGATTTTGGAAGGGTGGCATTTTGTTAGTGACCAAAATGTAAATTTTGAAAATTGGTTTAAAAGGTGACTAAAATGAAAAGGGATCAAATTCTTAGAATCCTTAAGGAGCTATTTTATCAAGTTGTTGCTGGTGATTTCTCCTTTCAATTAAGTTATTTTAACATGTGTTTCCAAAGTTAATTAAAGGGATCTTAGATATTAAAAGTTAGTTAACCTTTTCAAGATATTTTGACGTAACTTTTCTCTCAACCTTTCTCTTCACTTCTCTCTTAGCCAAACACTCAAGTTTTCATCAAAATCCAGAGGTGAGAGATCTTTTTACTTAGGTTATTGATTTATACTTGATTCTTTCACTTTGTTTTACAAAATCTCATTGAAATCTTGTGTTTTCCTAGTTTTAAACAAGCTAATTAAGGAGAAATCTCACAATTGGGGTAAGGTCCGTGATCTCCTCTATTGAATGGTTCTTTATTGATATTCCCAAGTGTTTGATCCTTGATTCATGATTTATAAACTGATTCTTCATGTTTTATAATGTTTAATTGAATTAATTGGGTGAAATTGATAGAATAGTGAAAGGTTCGAAGTGGATCTATTTTATCAATTTTTAAAATTGATTTTAAACATATTTTGGATGTATTATGTTGTTGATAAGTTGTTTTTAACAATGGAATCCTGAAACTCTTAAATCTCTAATTGGTTAGGTTGATAGATTTGTGTTTTGTGGTAATATTTGAGTTTTATCATTGCTGAAAGTAAAAGGATGTTGGGAAAGTGTTTTTAGTTGTTAATTGATGAAGTTTAATGGTTTGAATCGTTATATTATGGTTGGGTTAAGTTTTGGAAGTGTTTAGGGATGATTCAGGTATGTTTCGGATGGCTGTTGAGTGGGCAACCTTAGAGTTGCGGGAGATTGCTGTTAGGCAATGGTTTGAATGCATTTTAATGCATTTGGCCTCTAGTTTTATGTTTTAAAAACAGGGGATAATCTAGGCGACGAAGTTCGACATTGATTGTTGCTTGCAGGGAACTCAATTCGTATTGGCGAGCAAGGCGAAGTGTATCGCTGAGTGGAAACTGGTTTAAACTCCTTTAAAAGGTTTGAAAAAGGTTGTTGGGAGTTTAGGGTAAGTATGAAACACTTACCTAATCTCGGAAGTAAGTTTCCCTTATTTCGCTATTGAATATCGGTTTAGATATGAGCATGTTGAATTCATGTTTTGGTGTTAAACATGGTTTAATTTACTACTGTTAGTGCATGGTTATGAACACATATGCAATGGATTTTATGTATATAAATGCTAGTGAGCATTGGTATTCATTCCGGTTGGGAATGGGGTATTGCTTTGGGCAATGTGGATTGCATATATGGTGGTTTGGGTTTAATGCATTGAAAAACAATAGGTAAATGGTCTTAAAAATGATATATTGGCTATGTGACAAGGTAAGAAACAATCGGATATATTTGGCATGCCATAGGATTATAAGTGCACTATAAAACATGAACAAAATCGATCGTGGCCGTGGGTCCTTGAGGTATGGCGGTTTAACAAGGTCACTCGGACTATTGGGAATCTCATTGGGTATGCGGTTTAACTAGGCAACTCAATTTGATGGTGATCTTGTGGTTTAACTAGGCAAGGTAGGTATACTTGAGGATTAACTAGGCAAGGGTAAATCTCGCGGTTTAACTAGGCGAGGGTGTGAAATCTTGCAGTTTAACTAGGCAAGGTTTGGGCATATCATGCGGTGTAACTAGGCATGGTATGAGAGATCTGTGTATCCGATATGTTGGGTAGAAGGTAGTCTATTCGGGTCACTATTAATGCCAATATATGTGAAAGTTCATGTGCTGAACTTTTATGTAATTCTTTGGGATTTAAGCATGTTTTATTTAATAATGCTTTGGGATTTAAGCATGGTTTATGATTTAATGCTTTGGGATCTAAGCATGGAATATGTATATGATGTTGCATAAGGGTGTTTATGCATGTCTCGGTTGGAGCAAGGAGAGTGCTTTGGTTATAAGCATATTTTGGGAACAAGTGTTTTGGTTTCAAATGTTTTAAATGCATCATTGTTTATGAGCATCCTCACAAGCATGTGTGCTTACGCTCTCTTTTTCTTAATGATGCAGAGTATTAAAGTTTAGGGGCTGCAAGGGCAAGGCTAAAGTGATTCTAAGACAAAGGCTATTTTGAGTATGAACTCGGTTTATGATTCCGGTTAATAAGGCAATGTGTTCGCCATATTTGGGGGGATTTGTAATTTTGTTTTTCCATGGTTTTTAAGCACGTGAAATGCTGGATCTCATGTTGGTTTGTTGTTGTTAGACTTGTGTGAATCATTGCCTATTTTGATGCCAAGTGTGTGCTTAGGAATGCATCTAGTTATTTCGGTGTGGTTGCCATGTTTTGATGATTCAAGCAAGTTTGGTATGATGCTATAATTGTGGAAATATGCTGAGTGTGTTGTATAGGTACCAAATGCGGGTTTTGGTTGTATGGTAGAATGATATTAGGAAGCATGCCTATAGATCATCAAGTTTGTATGGATGCCATGTTTGGTTGATGTTTCTGTGTTGCTTTGGTGGGAAATGTATTTTGGTGATGTTGTATAAGTGTTTGAAGCATGTATAAGTGGTTTGGTTTCCATTAAAGTGTGTTTGAACAGCAGTTTGGGACATTACAGGTCCAGGCGTATCGAAATAGGTGACCCCGTACCAGTATGGCTAGGCTATTTCAGGTATAGCATTTTGATATGCGGGTAGTTGTTTTGATACGGATAAGCCTTTTCAGGCATAGCGTTTCGGTAATCGAGCAAGTGTTCCGATACGGTCTTAAGCATTTTTGCCAAGCGTTTCGATACGCGAGCAAACGTTTCAGTACGGGTTTTAGCTACTGGAATCTGAGTTTTTGAAATCATAAGGGCATATCAAAACACTTGTACGTGTATCGGTACGGCTACCGTTAAATTGGTTATTTTGGAATCTTGAAGGTTTCTGTTTCTTTCATATTGGTCCCTGAATTTTGTAAATGTACTTGAATAAGACTGGATGATCGTTTGGACTTGAAATTTGTCATGTGAGCATGAAAATGGACTAATTGAGGACTGGTAACTTTAATTCCAGTTTTGGTCCTTAAAATTATCAGCTTTGCAATTTAGTCCCTGAAAAACATGTTATGCAATTGGTGGTTTTCCCGTGATCTGATTTCTTTGAAAATTTAACCACTGTAAGTATGAACATGTAGGATTAATAATTTGCATCTAGATAAGATAAAAAGAAAAAAAATAGACTGGTTTTCTATAATTGTTCTCCGATTTGCTTTGGCAAATCTAATGTAGTTCTCTTGATTCGGTCGGGCGTCTAGGCCGGGTCGAGGGGGTTACAATTACTACTCCTTTGTCCCTAGATTTGGATGGAGACACTATCCCTTTTTTCCCCAATACTTGAGCAATTCAAAAGCTATCTAATGGTGTAGAGAAATCAAGGAAGGCTTGTATAAATAAGAGAGGTGCTTGCTTAAGCCAGAGGTAGGACATGACAATGAAGGTGCTTGCTTGGTATTTGAGAGAAAGATGAAAATGAAGTGAAAATGAAAGGCTCAGTACACTTATGCTATCTTAAGACATTCTTTAATGTTGGAAAAGTAAACTGATGGGGTTTCCCTTCAAGGAGGGTAAACTTATTTTATTTATTACTTATTCAAATCACTTTTGCCACCCAAGCCATCATCTTTCACATAATTAAGCGAACCCTTGACATCATCTCCTAGCAATCCCACGTGAAGTGGGTGGCAAGCTAGGAGGTGACTCACCTCATAATGGAACAATTATGGGAGTGGTCCCTCAACTTCTTAAACTTTACCTAATTTTCCCCAAACTTTTAAACTTTACAATTTGGTCACTAAATTGTTTTCAAGGAGTTCAATTAGGTTCATAGTCTTTAAATTAGTCTCGTTAGAGTTCATTATGGTGAATTTGGTCACACAATTTAAGTTAATGAAATAATTAGACCTTTCTGATATAGATTTTTTGATCACCGGAACCTAATTCCGACTAGACTAGTTTTCGGGGTGTTACAATTCTCTCCCCCTTAAGAAAAAATTCATCCTTGAATTTTTACTTACAAAGATATCGAGATCGTCTTCTTCTTCCTTACCCCTCACATGGTACATTTGTGTAGAAGCTTTTGATTTAGGTCTGTATAATGCCTTGTACGAACCACTAGGCTTTCCGGAAGATCCTTATCTCGCACCTTTACCTTGAAAGAATTGAGTACGGGATAGAGGATTAGCCGATGCAAAAGTAGACTTGACGATAATTTTAGGGCAATCATGAATGAGAAGTTTGATCTCGCCACAAAAAAAGCATGCTCCAAACTTCATACGGCATTGCCCTACAAGATGCATGTGCTGACAGAAATTGCAAATTAGGAGTTACGTCTCTTGTCGAGAACCACCAATGCTATCAATGGAATTGGTACTAGGGAAGAACTGGGTTACGGATTGAGGTCTAGCAATATATTCGGAACGGGAAGGCTATGAATACACATTCTGCTTCGAACTATGATACTTCACTTTCTTAAAAGACTCAGAAGAATGGGAATCATCTTGATATCTCTTCTCAGACTTGCTTGACCCACCGGCCTTTTGAACTTTCTGAGCAACTTCAGTAGCTTTAACCCAGTTCACAAGGTCTTAGAAATTGGTGATGCCCAATGTCGTAAACATAGGGCGTAGATCATCATTCAACTAGCTTATGAGCATTCTACACTTTTCTTTCTCCTTCTTGATATATTCAGCTCTGTATCTATAGTACTTGCAGAAATCATGGATGTACTGCTCTACAGGTCATCCACCTTGCTTCAGGTGGAGGAAGATGTCACGCCTCTCAGTAAGATAGTACTCACTAATGTATTTTTTTCAAAATTCGTGTAGGAAAAACTCCCAAGTCACGCTTCTTCAGGGACTGCAATGATGGTAGTCTCCCACCAATAAAGTGATTCATCAGCTAGCAATGCAAGAGCACATTCAAGCTTGTGTTCATCGGAACACTGTAGCTTTTTAGTCATGATTCTTAGAGTATTGTCCAGCTAATACTCAGTAATTTTAGGATTATCGTCATCACGACCAGTAAAAGAATAGGCCCGATGCTGAGGTAGCTAATCTATGGGAGCTCGGGCGTTCGAGATAGCAATGATAGGAGGTTAAAAGGTCTGCTCAGTCTTCAACGAGGTCATAAATACTTTAAACATGCCAGACATGTTCCTATAGCATTTGGCTTGAGTAGATTGTACCTCTGGCTCAGGGTCCTATGCCGGAGGATTTTACAGAATTAGAGGATCTCTTCCTCTAATCTCCTCACCATGGGTTGAGGAGCTGATAACATGCTTGTCTATACGAGCCTGATTAGAGTTAGACATCTATAAATAAAGAGATCAGGTTAGCGGGCAAGTTATAAAATACAATAAATAATTCTTAGGTGGCATAATGCAATGCAATGACAATACAATAAACCTAAGTTTAGTCCTATAATCGACTAAACTCTATCTCTGATACCACAAATGTAACACCCCTTCCCGGTCTGGAAAGAACTCGGGTCGAAAAGTGTTATCAGAGAACAAAACGATGATTCGGGTCGTTGTTTACAATAATTTATGCTATAAGTTATGTATCAATAATTCATAATGCAATATTTAATCATATATAATCAATATAAGTCAACTAAATTAGAAATTGGGGCAAAAGGTGACTTAATCCAATTTTAGGAACTAAATTGTAAAATCACAAAATTACCGGATCTTATTTAAAATCAAAGTTACCAATGTGAAATTCAATGTAGGTATATCTTGCTTACAAATTTTTAGAACTATCGGAACTCAATTGTGCCCTCAGTTAGGCCTTGTAAGATTTCAATGACTAAAATTCAACATTTAGAAACTCCATTAATCACTTTTTAACTAACTTACCTGCCCCGTACCGATACTCAAAGAGGACATATTGGTACATTTATGTCATGATCGATAAAAAAAGTTACAAACATTAAGGACTGTACCGGTATGAGTTCATCCGTATTGGTACGCTATGCTAGACTCAAATTTCAGAACCAACCATGTAACCCACCCTCGACCCAGCCTAGACGCTCGACCGAACCGAGAGTGCTTCATTAGGTTTGCCAAAGTAAACCGGAGAAATGTTACGAAAAATCGGTCCATTTTTTCTTTTATCTTTTCAAATGCAAATTATTATTCCGACATGTTCATACTCGCAGCGGTAAGTTCTCAAATGAAACGAGTCACAAAAGACAATCATTTGCTTCATATTCAAAATTGAGGACTAAAACATAAATACTTTAAAATATAAGACCAAAATTGAATTTAAGGTTACCAATCCTCAATTAGTCCATTTGCATGCCAACATGATAAATTCCAGGTCAATTTAATCATCCTAATTCATACAATTGCATTCCCAATACTCAATGACCAAAATGAAAGAACCAGAAACCTTCAAGATTCCAAAATCACAAAATTAACGACACCTGTACCGGTACGCATACCAGTGTTTCGATACGCCCTCATGTTTTCAAAAACTCAGAATCTAGTAGCTAAAACCCATACCGAAACGCTTGATCGCGTATCGAAACGCTTGGCAAAAATGTCTATGACTGTATCGAAACACTTGCTCGAGTACCGAAATGTTAAGCCTGAAAAGGCAGGCCCGTATCAAAACACCCTCTCACGTATCGAAACGTTATGCCTAAAATGGCCTAGTCGCACCGGTACGGGGACACCTGTTTCGATACGCTTGGACCTGTAATGACATTTTTAGCTGGTTTTTAACACAAAACTAGATGCATTTAGGTCCTAGCAGCTTGCATACATACATATAAGCATCCAACATCACATTTAACAACACTTACACCAAGGTTTAACTACACACAAGATTATGCCACCCCAAAGATTGATCTAGAGGCATGCTCCCTATAACTCACCACCAAGCATATCAAGATGCTCAATTAAGCATTTACAAGCAAGAACACCATACCAACAACACATCAATACCATACACAACATGATTAGCTCATCAAATCATGTCATCCAAGCAAAACCATCTAGATGCATACCTAGGTAACCATATAACATCAACCATAGGTAACGATGCACGATATGTGAAACATCAACAATCAAGCTCCAAAATCACAGCATTATACATGCTCAAAACCAGGGAAAACGGAATTACGAATCCCAAAAATCCATGGCGAACACATTGCCTTATTAACCGGAAACTAAAATCGAGTTCATACTCAAATAGTCTTGTCTTCGGATCTCTTAATCCTTGCCTTTGCTGCCTCCAAGCTTTAATGCTCTGCATCATTAGAGAAAAGAGAGCGTAAGCACACTTTTTTAGTGAAGATGCTCTTAAACGATGATGCATTTAAAACCCTTGAAGCCAACACTTGTTTTCAAACCATGCTTACGACCTAAGCAAATTCCAATAGTTTTAAATCAAAACATGCATATCAACCATATGCAAAAAAAAAATATATATATATATATACCACATGCTTAATCCCAAAGTATCAAAAACAAAACCATGCTTATATCCCAAAGCATTTGAAATAGTTTCAACATTAGAATTCTCATATATTTGCAATTATCGACCACTATCCCTGATTAGCCGACCGCTAATCTTTACTTAACCGGTTAATTTTACACATCAGATACACGGATCTCCTTTAATGATCGACCATCATCAAGACTACCCCATGCTGACCGCATGAATTTACAACCTTGCTGACCGCAAGCTTTACATCAACAAGGGGAACCAACCGCTCAACCCAAGTGATAACATCATAGTTCGAGTAGCCGACCGCTATACCTCAAGGACCCTTAACCCACGATCGATTTTTAACCATATTATAGTGCACTTTATCCTATGGCATGTCAACTATATCCAAATGTTTTCTCACCTTGTTACATAGCCAATATATCATTTACAAAACCATTTACTCATTGTTTTACAATGCATTACACAAAATCCCCACATAAGCAAATCACATTGCCATAGCAATATCATATTCCCGACCATAATAAAAACCAATGCTCACTAGCATTCAATATACTTTTAAACCATTGCATATGTACTTTAAAATCATGCATTTACAGTAAGCAAAATCAACCATTTTATGACTAAAACATGAATCACACATGCTCATATTCAAACCGATATTAAAGATCAAAGGAAGGAAACTTACTTCCAAGTTTAGGTAAGTGTTTCAAACTTAACCTAAACTTCCAAAACCACTTTCAAACCCTTGAAAGACTTTTAAGACCGTTTCCACTCACCGATTTCACTTCGCCTTGCTAGCTACGCGAAAGAAGCCCCCGGCAAGTCTAAAACCACCTCAAGATGCTACGCCTTGATTATCCCCTGTTTTGGCCACACAAAACAAGAGGAAACGTGCATTAAAATGCATCCAACACTCTGTTTCAACCCAAAATCCCGTAGCTCTCAAGATGCCCACTCAAAACTCATCTGAAACTTACTGAAATCAACCTCAAACACTACTCAATCTTAACCTAGCCATATAATAACGATTCAAGACATCAAGCTTCATCAATTGATATCTAAAAACTCATTCACAACATCCTTTTACTTCCATCAAAGATTAAACACCTTAAACAACCCAAAAACCCTTAACTAACAACCTAAACCATTAGAGATTCAACCAATTTCGGGATTCCATTATTAAAAAGAACTTATCCACATAATATTAAATCCAAAATAAGATTGAAATCAATCCACAACACTGGAAATACAGATCCAAATCGAAAATCACAAGATCCTTCAATTAAACCTCAATTAAGCTAAAATCTATAATTAATTAATCAAAACCTATTAGAAAACATATGTAAAGAGCCAAGAACTTGGGAATTTCATTAAAGAACCTTTCATTAGAGGAGAAGAATGAAACTTACATCCAATGAATGAGTTTCCCATTAATTGGATGTTTTTCCTCTTGAAAAACAAAGAAATTCAATGAGATTTTTGGAAAACAACTTGAGAAATCATTTAGCAAATCAATGAGTTAAGAAATTAAGATCATTACCTTAAATCTCTGATGGAAAATAGTGTTTGGCTAAGAGTGTTTTGAGAGAAAATGTGAGAGAATGAAAGTTACGTCAAATTATGTTTTGAAAGAAATAACTACCTTTTAACTAAATCCTTTTTAATTCTTTTAATTAAAACTTTTTTAAAATAATCTTAATTAAGAGAAAACTCATATTAGGCCAAATGGTAAAATAGCTCCTTAAAGATTCTAAGTTTTGACTCTTTACAAAACAGTCACCTTTTAAAAACAGTTTTCAAAATTTGCATTTTGGTCAGTAGCCAAAATGTCACCCTTCCAAAGCTCATTTTCCAAAATTGCTTTCACCAATATTTTTAATATAATAAAATTTGATTTTAAATATTTTCCCATATTTTTATCTTTCAAAAAAATATTCGCTCTCAAATCTGATTCAAATCTCTAACCTGGTCTACTAGACCGTCTAACCAGTCCCAAAACCGCTAGGCCCAAAAATGAGGCATTACAACTCTCCCCCTCTTAAGAAATTTCTTCCTCAAAATTTACATGGATGAAAAAAATACAGAGATTGCTCCAACATATCTGCCTTGCTTTCCCAAGTGGCTTCCTCGATACCTCAATGTCGCCACAAGACTTTAACCAGTTTTATCGTCTTACCACGTAGAACCTTGCTGTTGGAATCAAGGATTTCCACTGGCTCCTCATCAAAGGATAAATCCGGTCTCAACTCAATATGCTCCACCAGCATAACATGCGAAGGATCCGACTGATACCTCCGTAACATGGATACATGAAACACATCATGTAATTTCTCAAGCTCGGGAGACAACCTCAACCGATAAGCCACAAGACCAACTCGTTCCACAATCTCATATGGTCCAATAAACCTCGGGCTAAGCTTACCCTTACGTCTGAACCGCATCACCTTTTTTCCGCGGTGACACCCTTAAGATCACACGATCACCCACCGCATATTCAATTTCCCTACGCTTTAAATCCGCGTAAGATTTCTGCCGATCTGCAGCCGCTTTCAAGTGTTCACACACAAGCTTAACTTTCTCATCCGTGTCTTTCAACACATGTGGCAAGGAAACATGCTTTTCCTCTACCTCGTCCCAACACAAGGGTGTACGAAATCTCTAGCCATACAATGCCTCAAATGGTGCCATATGTATACTCGATTGGTAGTTGTTGTTATAAGAAAATTCCACCAACGGCAAATGCTTCTCCCAGTTTCCTTGAAACTCAATAATACAGCATCTTAGCATATCCTCCAAGACTAGAATAACAAGCTCAGACTACCCATCCGTCTGAGGATGATACGTGGTACTAAAACTCAACCTCGAACCCAAAGCCTGATGTAAACATTTCCAAAACCTTGATGTGAACCTTAGATTCCATTCAAAATGATCGACTTTGGTACCCTGTGCAAACGTACAATCTCAGAGATAAACAAATCTGCTAGCTTGTCCAAGGTGTACATCGTATGCACTGGCAGAAAATGTGCACACTTCGTAAACCGGTCGACAACTACCCAAATGGAATCCTTTTTAGCCGGTTTCAACGGTAACCCTGACACGAAATCCATGGTGATTCTCTCCTATTTCCACTCCAAAATTCTCAACGGTTGCAATAACCCGGATGGAAACTAATGTTCAGCTTTAACCCGCTGACACACCATACACTTGGACACAAACTCTGCCACATCCTTTTTGAAACCAGCCTAATAGTACATTTCCTTCAAATCACGATACATTTTGGTACTACCAGGATGCATAGCAAAAGGACTAGAATGTGCTTCCGCCAAAATAGTATGCTTGAGCTTCGGGACTTTTGGCACCACTATTTGACCCTTGAAGCACAAAACTCCATCAAAATGAAAATCTGTCGGATTACCATCTGCTATATCCTTAACATGAGGAACCAAAGAATCATCATATGGTTGCTTAGCCTTAATCAACCGTGATAATGTAGGCTTAACTTGCAATTCAGCCAACAACCCACCTTCCCGCGTCACACTCAACCTTGCAAACATTGCCTTAAGCTCAACCGCCACCCTACGACTCAATGCATCCGCAACAGCATTGGCTTTTCCAGTATAATACTCAATTGTCAAGTCGTAATCCTTAAGCAACTCCAACCACCTTCATTGCCTAAGGTTCAAATCCTTTTGAGACATCAAATACTTCAAACTCTTATGATCCGTAAAGACCACACAATTCTCTCTATAAAAGGTAGTGTCACCAAATCTTCAAGGCAAACACCACAGCAGCAAGCTCCAAATCATGAGTTGGATAATTGTGCTTATGAACCTTAAACTGCCTCGACGCATAGGCCACAACCTTTCCATCCTATATCAGCACACAACCTAAACCAACATGCAATGCATCACTATAAACCACAAACTCCTTCCCAGATTTCGGTTGAAACAACACAGAAGCATGTGTCAAAAACCTCATTCAACTTCTCAAAACCCTGTTGTTGCTTCTCCGTCCAAACGAGAGGAACACTCTTTTGCAGCAACTTTATCAATGGAGCCGCAATACTAGAAAACCCTTCCACAAAACGGTGATAATAACATGCCAACCTAAGGAAACTATGCACTTCTGACACGGTCTTAGGCTGTTTCCAATTGAGAATAGCCTCAATTTTCTGTGGATCAACACGAATTCCCTCTTTGGATACCACATGTCTGATAAACATCACATCCTTGAGCCAAAACTCGTATTTACTCAACTTGGCATACAACTAATTATCCTTCAAGACTTGTAACACAATCCGTAAATGCTGATCATGCTCCTCCCCGGTACAAGAGTACACGAGTATATCATCAATAAAAACTGCCATAAACCGATCAAGGTACTCATGAAACACTCTATTCATCATGTCCATAAAAGTCATTGGGGCATTTGTCAAACTAAACGTCATCACCAAGAACTCGTAATGCTCGTACGTCGTACAAATGTCATCTTATGAACATCTACATCCTTAACTTTCAATTGACAATACCCCAACCTTAAATCTATCTTCAAAAACACTGCTGCCCTGCGAAATTGATCAAACAAGTCATCAATCCGTGGCAACGGATACTTTTTCTTCACTGTCAACTTATTCAACTGACGATAATCAATGCACATACACATCGATCCATCCTTTATTTTCACAAAGAGAACCGGAGCACCCCAAGGAGAAACACTCGGTCGAATGAACCCATGATCCAACAACTTTTGAAGCTGTGATTTCAACTCTTTTAACTCCTTCGGTGCCATTCGATAAGGAGCAATGGACACCGGAGTTGTACCTTCATAAGTTTCAATACAAAACTCTACCTCCCTATCTGGAGGTAAACCCGACAACTATTCAGGAAAAACTTTCAAATAATCACAAACAGCTCGAATGTCCTGCACCCGAACACCCTTACTTCTGGATTCATAACAATATCCAAATAAGCTTGGCAACCATCAAACATCATCTTCTCCGCTCGGATAGCCGAAACAACATTGGACAAGAATTTTACAATCTTACCCACCACCACGACTTCATAATCATCGGTCAACTTCAGAGAAATCCTTTTGGACTCACAATTCACCACTGCCTTGTGCTCACTTAACCAATCCATACCCAAGATAACGTCAAAAACATGGATTGGCAACTCCATCAAATTTGCGGCAAACTCATGACCTTGCACCGCCAAATGACAACGCCTATACAACCTTCTACTTGTAACCGTCTCCCCAAAAGAACTAGTTACTAACATGCCAACATCCAAGATCTCAACAGGAACATTTAACAACGATGCATGCTCACTTAGGATGTATGAATGAGTAGACCCTGAATCAATCAAAGAAAACAACGACAAAGACTGTAAGGTGAAAGTACCTGCGATCACATCCGTGTCGTTACACCCCTCACGATGAGCATAGATACGTGCTGGTCTACCATTCTCTGGTTGTACAGCAACAGCAGGAGCCACAGCTTTCTGACCATCTTCGCGCATCTGAAAATTACCCCTGCTTAGGCCTCGGCCTCTAGCAGGTACAATAGCCCGAACCGGTGCATCACCTACAGCACGAGGGCAGTCACGCTTCACATGACTAGGAGATCCACATATCCAGCAACTCATGGTATTTCCCCAACACTCACCTGTACCGCAACGCTCACACTCAGCTA
Organism: Hibiscus mutabilis; assembly: GCA_019671005.1. Classification (NCBI taxonomy): domain Eukaryota; kingdom Viridiplantae; phylum Streptophyta; class Magnoliopsida; order Malvales; family Malvaceae; genus Hibiscus; species Hibiscus mutabilis. The sequence goes on along the minus strand of CM033743.1, from coordinate 32,548,168 downwards.
CTATACGAACACCTTGGTTACTATGGCCACCACCATGCTTGTGATTCGACTTGTGCCTCTTATCTCAAAACCTCCTATTCTACTTCCCAGAATAGCCAGAATTAGCTCCTCGCTTATTCGAGGCCATGCCCGAACCTTGTCCCAACACCCTTAAGGACTGCTCAATATCCTTAGTGCGGTTTACAACACATCAAAATCTATGTAGTCTGCCGCCAACAGGTATGTTTTGATATCCTTCACTAACCCATAGCAAAACCTGTTGCACCTCTCAAGATCATCCGGAACCAACTCCGAGGCATGCTGACTCAAACGGATGAATTTCACCTCATATTCTGCCACAGACATACCGCCCTAAACCAAGGCCATAAACTCATGTTTCCTCGCATCCAGATACTGAGGACCAAGATACTTCTTCTTGAAAGCTCTTCGAAAGAACTCCCAAGTTACATCTGCCTCTGGAACATTAGCAATTGTGGTCAATCACCAATGATAAGCATCACCATGCAACAGCGACACTGTACAACCCAACTTATGCTCGTCATTACAGCCCATTTGATCCAGAATATGGATCGTACTCTCCAGCAAACCCTCGGCTGCCTCAGGGCTCAAACCCCTGAACTCAACACCTTCTAAACTGCTGAGAGGCTCCAAAGGTAACCTAAGGTTAACCGCCACAGTAGTGCCGGTGTCTGTGCATGCACTCTAGCCATCGTTACTTGAAAAGCTCTCGTTATTGCCTGAACTAACGGAGTCAGATCACCAAATACCAGCACTTGATGAGCCTGGGGCACACCACTAGCCCCAGCATCGACCGGTGAAACCAACGGAGGAGAAAGAGGTAAAGCATTATTGGGATTCTCTACCTCAACGTTATTCTGCCCGATTCCGGCATTACCAGCCATAGAATATGTCTCACGTTGAGCCATGCTAACAAAAGTATCAAAAGAAATTAAAGTCAGGCTAACACAAGGCAAAGGATCCAAGACCATCTTATAAAACATTTTAAAACCTCGGTAATAGGCAATGTGTTCCCAGTTCATACCCCAACATAACACAAATCAATCACCGTACATGTGCACAATCACCGTGCATAACCAACAATGATATATAACCAAACATCAACAGCCAACCTTTCAAAACTTGGCTCTAATACCAACAAATGTAACCCCCCCTTCGACCCGGTCTAGACGCTCGACCGAACCGAGAGTGCTACATTAGGTTTGCCGAAGTAAACTGGAGAAAGGTTACGAAAAGTCGGTCTATTTTTTCTTTTATCTCGTCTAAATGCAAATTATTATTCCTACATGTTCATACTCGCAGTGGTAAGTTCTCGAATGAAACGAGTCACAAAAGACAATTATTTGCTTCATATTCAAAATTGAGGACTAAAACGTAAATACTTTAAAATACAATAGCAAAATTGAATTTAAGGTTACCAATCCTCAATTAGTCCATTTACATGCCAACATGATATATTCCAGGTCAATTTAATCATCCCAATTCATACAATTGCATTCCCAAGACTCAAGAACCAAAATGAAAGAACCAGAAACCTTCAAGATTCCAAAATCACCAATTTAACGGCACCTGTACCGGTACGCGTACTAATGTTTCGATATGCCCTCATGTTTTCAAAAACTTAGAACCCAGTATCTAAAACCCGTACTGAAACACTTAATCATGTATCGAAACGCTTGGCAAAAATGTCTATGACTGTATCGAAACACTTGCTCGAGTACCGAAATGTTAAGCCTGAAAAGGAAGGCCCGTATCAAAACACCCTCCCACGTATCGAAATGCTATGCTAAAAATGGCCTAGTCGCACCGGTACGGGGACACCTGTTTCGATACGCTTGGACCTGTAATGACATTTTTAGCTGGTTTTTAACACAAAACTAGATGCATTTAGGTCCTAGCAATTTGCATACATACATATAAGCATACAACATCACATTTAACAACACTTACACCAAGGTTTAACTACAACACAAGATTATGCCACCCCAAAGACTGATCTAGAGGCATGCTCCCTATAACTCACCACCAAACATACCAAGATGCTCAATTAAGCATTTACTAATAAGAACACCATACCAACAACACATCAATACCATACACAACAGGATTAGCTCATTAAATCATGTCATCCAAGGAAAATCATCTAGATGCATACCTAGGTAACCATATAACATCAACCATAGGTAACGATGCACGGTATGTGAAACATCAACAATCAAGCTACAAAATCATAGCATTATACGTGCTCAAAACCAGGGAAAACTAAATTACAAATCCTAAAAATCCATGGCAAACACATTGTCTTATTAATCAGAAACTAAAATCGAGTTCATACTCAAATAGTCTTGTCTTCAGATCTCCTAATCCTTGCCTTTGTTGCCTCCAAGCTTTAATGCTCTGCATCATTAGAGGAAAGAGAGCGTAAGCACACTTGCTTAGTGAGGATGCTCTTAAACGATGATGCATTTAAAACCCTTGAAGCCAACACTTGTTTTCAAACCATGCTTACGACCTAATCAAATTCCAATAGTTTCAAATCAAAACATGCATATCAACCATATGCAAAACAATATATATATATATATACCACATGCTTAATCCCAAAGCATCAAATACAAAACCATGCTTAAATCCCAAAGCATTAGAAATAGTTTTAACATTAGAATTCTCACGTATTGGTAATTATAGTGACCCCGGATAGTCAACCACTATCCCTGATTAGCCGACCACTAATCTTTAGTTAACCGACCGTTAACTTTACACATCGGATACACGGATCTCCCTTAATGACCGACCATCATCAAGACTACCCACATGAATTTACAACCTTGCCAACCGCAAGCTTTACATCAACAAGGGGAACCGACCACTCAACCCAAGTGATAACATCATAGTCTAAGTAGCCGACTGCTATACCTCAAGGAGCCTTAACCCACGATCGATTTTTAACCATATTATAGTTCACTTTATCCTATGGTATGCCAACTATATCGAAATGTTTTCTCACCTTGTCAAATAGCCAATATATCATTTACAAAACCATTTACTCATTGCTTTACAATGCATTACACAAAATCCCCACATATGCAAATCACATTGCCATAGCAATATCACATTCCCGACCGAAATAAAAACCAATGCTCACTAGCATTCAATATACTTTTAAACCATTGCATATGTACTTTAAAATCATGCATTTACAGTAAGTAAAACAAATCATGTTTACGACTAAAACATGAATCACACATGATCATATTCGAACCGATATTAAAGAGCAAATGAGGGAAACTTACTTCCAAGCTTAGGTAAGTGTTTCAAACTTAACCTAAACTTCCAAATCCACTTTCAAACCCTTGAAAGACTTTTAAGACAGTTTCCACTCACCGATTTCATTTTGCCTTGCTTGCTACCGCGAAACAAGCCCCCGGCAAGTCTAGAACCACCTCAAGATGCTACGCCTTGATTATCCCCTGTTTTGGCACACAAAACCAGAGGAAACATGCATTAAAATGCATCCAATACTCTTTTTCAACCCAAAATCCCGTAGCTCTCAAGATGCCCACTCAAAACTCATCTAAAACTTACCAAAATCAACCTCAAACACTACTCAATCTTAACCCAGCCATATTATAACGATTCAAAACATCAAGCTTCACCAATTGATATCTAAAAACTCATTCACAACATCCTTTTACTTCCAGCAAAGATTAAACACCTTAAACAACCCAAAAACCCTTAACTAACAACCTAAACAATTAGAGATTTAACCAATTTCGGGATTCCATTATTAAAAAAAAACTTATCCACATATAATACAACCAAAATAATATTGAAATCAATCCACAACACTGGAAAAACATATCCAAATCGAAAATCACATGATCCTTCAATTAAACCTCAATTAAGCTAAAATCCATAATTAATTAATCAAAACCTATTAGAAAACATATGCAAAGAGCCAAGAACTAGGGAATTTCAGTAAAGAACCTTTCATTAGAGGATAAGAATGAAACTTACCTCCAATGAATGAGTTTCCCCTTAATTGGATGGTTTTTCCTCTTGAAAAACAAAGAAATTCAATGAGATTTTTGGAAAACAACTTGAGAAATCATTTAGCAAATCAATAAGTTAAGAAATTAAGATCATTACCTTATATCTCAGATGGAAAAAGAGTGTTTGGCTGAGAGTGTTTTGAGAGAAAATGTGAGAAGAAAAGTTACGTCAAATTATGTTTTGAAAGAAATAACCACCTTTTAACTAAATCCTTTTTAATTCTTTTAATTAGAACCTTTTTAAAATAATCCTAATTAAGAGAAAACTCAGATTAGACCAAATGGTAAAATAGCTCCTTAAAGATTCTAAGTTTTGACTATTTACAAAACAGTCACCTTTTAAAAACAGTTTTCAAAATTTGCATTTTGGTCACTAGCCAAAATGTCACCCTTCTAAAGCTCGTTTTCCAAAATTGCTTTCACCAATATTTTTAATATAATAAAATATGATTTTTAAATATTTTTCCATATTTTTATCTTTTGGAAAAATATTCTCTCCCGAATCTGGCTCGAATCTCTAACCCAGTCCACTAGACCGTCTAACCGCCCCAAAACCACTAGGCCCAAAACCGGGGCGTTACAGACCACCTGTACCGAAATGCCTAGGGCTGTATCGGTACGTGAATCTTGACCGTTAAAAATGGTTAATATTTTTAAATCGTACCGATGCTGGGTATTGATACGCCTAGTCAACGCCTAGAAGGTCAACTTTAAGGATCGATACGGTGTTGGTAAGGTGATACATTAATTTTCCAGTGGCTAAGACCCGTACCAATACGCCTAGATACGTATCGATACACCAATACTGACCTGACCAAAAATGCAAGGCCGTACCAATATGCCATCACCCGTATCAGTACGCAAAGGCCTGTAATGATAGATTTTATTTGGTTTATTATCAAATTGCCCAACCAAAACATGTCCAATTACACTAAAATTTTACCAGCAAGTCTATATAACTTAAAACTACTATCATGTATAATTTTAGAAATATGCATTTATAGCCACTTTTAACCATTTTTAGAAGGTCAAGTTTTAACCCTTAAACTTATACATGCCAATTATTTTGTACATATCAAAAGAGGTAAAAATGACTTGTGCAACACTTATGCCACCATACTAGGAGTCTATAGAGTTGATATACTTTACTTTATCAACAAGGTGACTTGCCAAAACCTTCTCCAACCCCGATCTCGACCTCGAATCCTTTTAACTTGAAATGCATGAAATATAGATACATTAGGCATACTTTGCCTAGTGAGGTAGTCATAAACAATGTATTAATCAAGAATTGCACTCTAACATGCTTTATTATCAATGATAATAATGACATGGACATGTATTCCAAAAGTAAGTTTACACAATATTAATGACTAATGCAACAACAATAATCGATGCAATAGCGATGTTCAACAACAATATTCAATAGCAATATTCAATAGGTTTCCTTCGATCGATGTAAGGTATATGGATACGTAAATTCCTACGCCGCACCAAAAACAATAATGGTCTAGTCCCTCTGTCGCACCAATATGACCAAAACACAACATCCCTTCGCTGCACCACAATAAAGGTCGTAGCCTACTCGTACCAATGAGCTCATGAATTCTATGGCATGCCAATTGTATCCAATACTACTCGAATCCAAGGTTCAATATCAATAGTTCGGTAACAATAATTTCAATGACAATGGATCAATAGCAATAGTTCAATAGGCATGTTTCAATATCAATAAGCAATAGCAATGATTCAATACAACATCCAATGACAATAAATCAATATCAATGATCCAATGGCCTTATTCAATACTCAATGATTTCGATAACAATAACAGCGATGCTTCGGACAATGAATCGATGAATTACTTACCAATACTTACCCATATGGCCATCAAAAATGTTCTTATGCAATAACCTTAATACACAGTGTTAGCAATGCAATAATCGATATTCAAAGATTCGGGAAAGGCACCTAGCCTATTCTCGAGACTCTGAGTACACTCACCTTAATTTTTTGAAGCTCCTACAGCTCTCGGATTACTACTCCTTTGTCCCTAGCTTTGGATGGAGACACTAGCCCTTCTTTCCCCAATACTTGAGCAATTCAAAAGCTATGTAATAGTGTAGAGAAATCAAGGAAAGCTTCCATAAATAAGAGAGAAGTTCTTGCTTGAGCTAGAGGTAGAAAATGGCAATGGAGGTGTTTGCTTAGTATTTGAGAGAAAAATGAAAATGAAGTGAAAATGAAAGGCTCTATACACTTATGCTATCTTAATACATTATTTAATGTTGGAAAAGTAAACTGATGGGGTTTCCCTTCAAGGAGGGTAAACTTATTTTATTTATTACTTATCCAAATCACTTTTGCCACCCAAGACATAATCTTTCACATAATTAAGCCAACCCTTGACATCATCTCCTAGCAATCCCACGTGAAATGGGTGGCAAGCTAGGAGGTGACTCACTCAACTTCCTAAATTTACCTAATTTCCCCAAACCTTCAATTTTCACAATTTGGTCACTAAATTGTTTTCAAAGAGTTCAATTAGGTCTATAGTCTTTAAATTAGTCTCGATCAGAGTTCATTACGGTGCATTTGGTCACAAAATTTAAGTTAATAAAATAATTAGTCCTTTCTTATATAGATTTTTTATCACCAAAACCTAATTCTGACTAGATTGGTTTTCGGGGTGCTATAGTACTTGTTCACACAACCCTAAGTACACATCCCCTTATATAAGTACCATAGTACTGACTCTAGGACATATGGATTCCTTTACAACAATCATAAAGTAATACAAGCTCTCCAAGCATTCATACACCTCACCAAGAGATAAGTGGCACCAAGCCAAGCTATCAAGAAAATGCCCCTAAGCATGACTGTTGGAGTATGCCGAAAGACCAATCATGAGATGGTTGTAAAAGACATACTTATTTTATTATGTTTGTTAATATAAAGCCATTATTATTTTTTCAGTCTTATTATGTGCATATATAAATAAACAGAATTATAATAAAGTCCTTAGAATAATATAGTTATTCTTGAATGTCCTTAGTCGAGTATTATTATGGGCATGGACAACAATAATATATTAAGACTAATATGTAGTTGATTGATGACAAACTGTTGTCATTGACATAAAGATGTCAAAATCAATACATAAGTATGTGTTAGAGAACGACATATTGGACTGACCCGCTGTAATATCCCAAATTTTGGCTAGTGACCAAAATGTAAATTTTGGAAGTTTTGTGGTTAAAGTATAAAATTTGGAAAAGTTTAGGGACTAAAGTGTAAATTTCTCCAATAAGTAATTTTATTCAGTATAAGAGTAAATCGGATCGAAATAAGTACCTTGATATCGATTTTAAGAATTAAGAAGCCGCAGAATGTACCAAATTTGGATCGAATAAAATTATTAACCGTGCTCAAGCTAGGGAAATACTAGGATGGGTAACCTCTAGGAAGGTCCCATAAAAGTGTTTCTAATCGATATTTTGGACTCAGTAAAAGTAAAGAATATTCGAATGGATTATTGATAAAGGATTTCTAAGAGAAATTTTATTCTATGGAGAATTTTCGATAATTATCGGAATAGTAGACCGAGTTAGGAAAATTCAGTTTAAGTTCTTGGAAAGGAAGTTTTTATGAGATAATAGAGTTTATTTCCCAAATATGGAAATATGAAATTTTTGGAATAAATCTGATAGCTCGATAAAGGTAAAATCGCATTAGAAGTATTTTATGAATATCGGAAAATTGGATCAAACTTGAATTTCAGAGGCGGATCCAAAAGCCATGGAAAAGTCATAAAATATTATTTTATTATTTTTGGTTGGATTTTACCTAGATTTAGTTAGATTCTGATAAAGTGACTATAAAGCAATAAAGCTCAAAGAAAGAAAATTTAGAAATAGTATTGAGTGAAATAGAATATTTGGATCGAATAAATGTCATAAATAAAAATCTAAGATATTTTGGAATTAGGCTGGTTGGAATGGAACCAATTTGGTTCAATTTTAATGGGGTGGCAATTTTTAAGACTTGTTGTAAATAAAGTTTAATTGGAGGGCAAATTAGTCTTTTGACATGGATGACATTTTTGAAATATTTTGAAACTTTGAGGGCAAATTTGAAAGGTGAATAACACTTGGAATAGATCATGGTCATTGATTTTTAATGAGATTGAATCTTGGCCATTGAATTAAAAGGGCATTTAAGTAAATTCACTATTTAAATGAATTTAAAATTCATTTAATAAGTTACAAGTGTAAAAATAAGAGTTAAAAAGATGAGAAAATGCTCATCTTTTCCAGCAATTTACGTGGGACTAGAGGAAAGAAGAAAAAAAGTTCAAAGCTCGATTCAAGCTCTGAAACTCGATTTTCAGGTAATATCTTCAAATACAAAGTTGTTCTACTCTTCAAGTTCTATCTTTTGATATCAATAATTCATGGAATCCATGCTTAATTGATGAGAATTTACATGAGAAAGAAATTAGGGTTTATGGATCAAATTGGGGCTTTTGAGATTTTATGATTCCATGATTGAATTCAAGTTGAAATCAAGCTAGTATGATGTTAAAATCATGATATTGAGTTGGGATTTAAGTTTTACATGTTTTGATTATTATGAAGATGATTAGGTTTTATGGATTCAAATTTAATTTAGGGTTTGTGATGTTGGAGTTATGATTTAGTAGGCTTGATTTGTTGTTTGAAAGCAAATCACTAAATTAATTTAATAGGGACCAATTCGGCAATCTCAAAAGTTAGAGGACCAAATCTGAATTTGTAATTGGTTATTAATTATGTTGAAGATGTAAACGATTTAGAATGTTAAACCGATGTAATGATGTTTTGAAAATTGATGTGACCATTGATTAAGTCTGATTTTTAGTTGAAATAATAGAATTCAAGTAGTAATGTTAAATTAAGGACTAACTTGCAAAGTTAAGAAGTTTGAATCCCCACCTTTGTATTTTAGTGACTAATTTGAAAAGAAGGAAAAATTAGGGGATCAATGTTGAATAATTATTTGATGAAAAAGGGTGATAAGTTGATGGTTTGAATCAAGTATTGGGACTAAATTGAAAAGTAGAGAAGTGAGAAGAAGTTAATATAAAGTTTGAAATTAATTATGGAAGTTGTGTAGGAAAATTGGTTTTGACAGTAAGTTTGAAAATTCACCATAAATTCTACAAAAATGATTAGATGGTGAATTTTAAACCGATGTAAAGATTTGTTCGTCTAGTTTCGTTTCCAACAAAGGGAAACTGATTTTGAGTTCCGAGTTAAAAGATATGAATTTTTAAGTGACGAAAGGTCAGAAAACAGTATAGCAGGCTGTTCCGAAATTTAATACTGGAAATTGACTTTGAAAATTCGGCATAAATCATACAAGTTGAATTTGGGCTATTAATTTATATGGTTGAAAAGCTTATTGAATATAGTTTCTTTTAAAACAAATAGAATCGAATTCCGAGTTGTAGATTATTTTATAGAAATATTTCTTTAAAGGTAGTGCAATCTGCAAGAAAATGAGAATTGATATATTTTGTATCTAAGGTTAATTAGTAAGGTTAAAAGGGGTTAATGGAAGTTCAAATTGGTCACTAAGGACCATAATGAGTTTTGAATAATAGAAGGAAGAAAGGAAGATGTTTGAAAATTTTGTATTCGAATGAATATATTGGACAATATGTCTAAGATATTGTTAGATTGGGATCTAACAAATATTTTATTTATGTGATTTATGAAGTTAAGTTCGAATCAAGGGAGGTTCGAGGTACTATGAAGGAAAAGATCAATGGTACTTAGTGAGGCATACTAATAAATGGCCCAGGTGAGTGCAATTGCATACATATCATAATATATTGACATTTTATACATAGTTGGGATGGCTTGAGATGAGCCTACCCTAATTTTTATTGTTATAATATTTATGTCATTGAGCATATGATTGACATATATGAATATGTCAAGAAATGGAATATAAAATGCATTGATTACATGATTATTTATATTGGTAAGTTGAAATGTTGATATATATTGATATATGTTGCCATTGACGAAATAAGTTGTTTACCATCTACAAAAGGATATATGGAAAGATAATGAAATTGATTTATTGCCCAAGATTTACTATAGAGAGTTATAGTATAGTGGCATGCCATTAGAGGTCTAGTAGTCAAGGACTGTGTGTAGCTACACACCGATCTTCGGATCTATATGTTTACCGGCACTCATGTGTCTATATGATATCGACAATCATGTGTCTATATGATGCCAACACTTATGTGTCTATATGTTACCGACACTTTATGTGTCTATATGTTTATCGTCACTTCGGTGACTAGTACTCTGGGAGTACCGATCTCGCATACTTAAGTTTCTCTCTATTTAAAATTCTTGGGCTAAATGAGTAAAATGAATTAAAGGAACATGATGATAAGCTTGAAAGCTTACAAATAGAAATGGCAACGATATCGGTAAGATCTAATCTTATCACTTTGATATATGTTGTTACACATGAAATTATTTATGTTTATACACATAAAAATGGTAAGATGATCATATGCATTATTAATCATTTAAATTAATATTTATGTCAATATTGCACTCTATTAAGAATTATTGCCTCACTAAGTTTCATACTTAGCGTGTGATTGTTTCACACGTAGGTTAAGTTGGAGCACTTGAAGAGGAGTCGAGCTTGCTGATCAAGCTTCAATATGCACAACATCAGTAAGATATTCTAGCTTATGATAATTTCTAGTGGACATGTAATTATTTACCTGCTGGTAGTATATGATGCATTAAATTAGATTAAATGATAGATAATTGATCAATTCTAATAATGAATCATTTATGGATAAAGCAAGATAAGGTATTAGTAATATGAAAGAATAAACTAAAGTAGAAAGGAAGCTTACTTTGTTAATATGAATAACCGGTAAGCTTAAAAAGGTAATAAATCGTGTTTAATCAGTTTAAATTTTATTTATCGGTAATCGCATAAGGATTCACAAATCAAGAAAGGGCCTAGGCAGTGAACCTATTTTTCACCCCGAATTACATTATCATTTTAATAACTGACTAATATGTTTTACAAACTAATTCAGGGTCGAAACTAGTCAACTGCATATAAGATATGATTTCAAGAAAACCGAGAAAAGGGTTAGACTAATAAAGATAAGATTTATATGTATAAAAAATTGTTAGTCGGGATTTCTTTAAACGACTCCGTAACATCTTTAATGCATATTCATTTTACGAGTATACGTTAAGGGTGTTACACCCGCTATGAGCATGTTTCTTGGACTATTATGTGACACTCACAACATTGCTCAGAGTGATAACTACTTGTATGATCCTTAGACTTGAGATCATCATTATTTTAACATCGTGAGCGACATATTTTGATGTGGTCAAATGTGTGTCGTAACTGACTACACTATAAAGACTAATATTGGATACGTCGCAATCTATGTATTGGAATATGGTTGATCAAGATAGGAATTGTCCCTCCTACATAATAGGAGTAATATCATAGGCCACTTGATTGAGTGAGACTAGAAAATGCATGGCCATGCTAGAATAAATTGATATGAGATATCATAGTTATTCGTTTATAATAGTCTACACAAAATATCAAGAAATATTAGATGGACTATACAAGTGTGACTATTCTATGACTTGTGTCCGATCTAGATATGAGGACAAAATGATGTAATACATGAAAAGAGTTAATCACGAAGGTTATGTCGAACCACGACTTCCTGCAACTTAGGTAGCAATGATGCATTGCTAGATGCCACTCATTGCTTGTAATATTAGAATTGTTATAGATATTACCACTAATGTTACATGAACCTACAAGGGTCACACCCTATGATTGAAACGAACAAATATCGACTTGATAGCATGTGTACAAACTTGTTGTACACGTAATAAGTAAAAAACTAAGATTGTTATAATTATTGTAATTATAGATAATCTTGTTTATATATTTTAATACTATATAATTATTGTAATTATTAAATACTATTAAAATATATATATCTCTAAAGAAACCTAATTAAAGTAGAATCAGATTCTACATATTTAATTATGTTTGATTAAATTATTGTATATTTAATGAATTCGAATTTAATTAGAATTAGGTTTTTGAATGCTATATAAAGGCATAAGGTCTAGCAGCCGAAATATGCCTTTTGCGAAAAACCTGTCTAACAGTTATAGAAGTAAAATATTGTTCCTTTCATTCGGGTGGACTGAGTAGAGGTCAGAACGTTGTTGTGACGACTTGGATTCAATATCGTGCTAGAATAATTGGATTCTCCTAACTCCCTGCAAGTTTGTAGATTTATTTAAGGTAACGTTTCATCCCTTTTTACCCTGAATTCGTTCCTCGTACATGGATCACTGGAGGAATACGTCGGATAATTTTTTCGCTGCGCCATAGGGTGTACCGGCATTTCCCAACAGTGGTATCAGAGCCACTTGTACGATACGGATTCGGACTTAAATACTTGGATGATGCTTTTGTATGATATGTGTGTTTTGTTTTTCTGTTTGGACGAGTATACGATATTTGTACGAAACAAAGAAATTGAATCCAGTCACGGTTAATATGTTAATCTGTTTTAAATAAGTTTTTACAATCGATGGTTAAACGTTAATCACATGTTTGTTGCTGTAAGGTTTTAATGTTCGTATGTTAATTGTTAACATGATGAACATGTGGTTCTGATAGCAGATCATTTTCGGTAGAGTAACAATGGTTGTTCAAGTGTGAAAAAACTTAGGGATTGAAAAATCCCAAAAGCACGAATCTGTTGATAAAAGTTATCAAATTGTGAGATTTTTCTATAGTAATCGAATGAACTATTTTGGTAATTATAATTAACAAGATAAAACATGTTTATGTTTTGGATAATATGCACGGTGTTTGAAATACATGGTTATAACCAAATAGCCCATTTACTTTGGTTTTATATTTATAAATACGGCCTGCGTGTCGTGCCTTTCTTTCATCTATTGTAATTCTCTTCTCATCTCACTCCCTTGTATGTAAAACGAGTTTCTGAAAATTGTAATATTTGCGGAAAAAACGTGGATCACATGAGCAGAATGATGGGCCGATCAAAGGTAGATTAGATGCTTGAGAAGCAAGCTCTATCTTTAGTTTATTTTGGTTCTCCCATTGGCTTGGGATGGGCCACCTTAGTTTCACAAGCTATAACCATTGCATTTATATTTACTGCTTTACATATATGTGTTACAATGTATGTTTTAGCATGATGGTAATTGATTAGATCATACTTGAATAGTGAGATTAATATAATAAAAAGCCCTCCATATTTAATAAAAATAGCCATCCAATATTTGCCCTCGTTAAAACCTCGATTGGTACTATGTAGGTTTTGCCAAAGCGAGTACTTATATCTATCTTGGTTAAACGCGAAGAATAAGCAAGTGATATTCACTGGTTGTAATATTGGTTAAGCTAGGTTGTCCTAATGAGATTATAAACCTAAAGGCTAATGATTTGGATAATCATGAGATGGTTAGGAACAATAGTTGTTCGCCAAATATAGGAATTACATGAAATGTAATTAGCAATTGTTGCTTACCTAACTAATTGAATTCTAGGAGTAAAGCCAAAGCTGACTTAGGATGAAATGAAATATGGATCCTTACCCACTAGAAATACTTTTTAGTAAGTTTTTCAATTTTGAGGGTTTTTAATAGTGGGAATGTTATTACCTTATAAACATGATAAAAGGTACTTATAAATCATATTTTATTGTTGTAGATTTGTTATGGCAAACTCAAACTCATTATCATTGCGATCCATCCTTGAGAAGGACAAATTGAATGACTTGAACTTCCTTGACTGGTTCCGTAACTTGAAGATTATCCTCAAGCAAGAACGGAAATTACAAGTCATCGAAGAACTTGTCCCTAAAGAGCCAGCAGATGATGCCTCCAAAGATGAATTGGAAGCCTTTGAAAAATACTCAAGTGACATGGTAGATGTCGGGTGTTTGATGCTTGCGACCATGACTCCTGAGCTTCAGAAGCAACATGAGGACATGGTTCCCTATGAGATGGTTAAAAATCTCAAGGAATTATATGAGGGGCAAGCTCTTCAAAAGAGGTATGAGACCTCTAAGGCTTTGTTTTGATGCAAGATGATGGAGGGAACTCCGGTAGAAACTCGTGTTCTCAAAATGATAGGGTATATTCAGACCCTAGAAAAATTGAGCTTCCCTCTAAGTGTTGAATTGGCTACTAATGTTATCCTACAATCATTGCCGGATAGTTTTAATTAGTTTGTTCTTAATTTCAATATGAATGAAATTAACAAATCGTTACCCCAGTTGCTTGGTCTGTTAAGAACAGCAGAGAACAACATGAAAAAGGTTGGCTGCAAGCCCATTCTGATGGTCCGAAAGGATAACAGAAAAGGAAAGCCCAACACCAAGCCAAAGCCGCATTGAAACCCAAAGGAGGAGTTGCAAAAAAGGAAAGTGTTTCCATTGCAACAATGCTGAACATTGGAAGAGAAATTGCTCTGTCTATCTTTAGGACATCAAGAAGGCAAGAGAAAATAAACATTCCGGATAAGGTATTTATGTTATTGATAGAAATATATCAACATCTACTTCTTGGGCATTAGATATCGATTGTGGTTCTCACATTTGTACTTTTGTACATGGACTAAAAAGGAGTAGAAAATTGGCAAAAGGAGATGTGGACCTACGAGTGGGAAATGGAGCAAGAGTTGCTGCATTAGCTATAGGAACATATACTTTGCATTACCAAGTGGACTTGTTTTATATTTAGAGGATTGTTATTTCGTACCTAGTTTGACTAAGAACATTATTTCAATTTCTTATTTGGACAAGATTGATTTTGAGATTATTATTAAGAATAATAGTTGTTCATTTTATCTCAATAATGTTTTTTATGGTACGGCACATTTAATAAATGGCCTCTATATCTTAGATCAAGACAATTCTATGTATAACATAAATGCGAAAAGATCAAAAACAAATGACTCTAATCAAACTTATCTATGGCATTGTCGTTTGGGTCATATAAGTGAGAAACGCATATCAAAACTTCATAAAGATAGGTTTTTGGATTCTTTTGTTTTGAACAATTTAATATATGTGATCATTGCTTAATGGGAAAAATGACCAAATCACCGTATGACGGTAAAAATGAGCGAGCAAGTGATTTATTAGGTCTAATACATATTGATGTATGTGGACCAATGAATACGCAAGCCAGAGGAGGGTTTCAATACTTCATTACTTTCACTAACGAATTCAGTAGATATGGGTGCATTTACCTAATGCATCATAAATCTGAAGCCTTTGAAATGTTTAAGGAATTTAAGAATGAAGTACAAAAGCAACTAGGAAAGAGTGTCAAAGCTCTTCGATCAGATCGAGGAGGAGAATACTTAAGCTTAGAGTTTGATGAACTTCTTCAAGAATGTGGGATTGTCTTACAACTTACACCTCCTAGTACTCTACAACATAATGGAGTCTGTGAAATGAGAAATCGAACATTGTTAGACATAGTTCGATCAATGATGAGTCATACTGATCTTCCAAATTCTTTTTGGGGACATGCGCTAGAAACTGCTGCTTTCACACTAAATCGTGTTCTATCTAAATTAGTTTAAAAGACACCATATGAGATATGGACTGGGAAGCGTCCTAGTATGTCTTTTATGAAAATTTGGGGTTGTGAAGTTTATGTTAAACATTAGATGTCTACAAAACTCAAACCCAAATCTCATAAGTGTAATTTTGTGGGGTATCCTAAAGAAACTAAAGGATATTATTTCTTCAATCCATTTGAGAACAAAGTGTTTGTTGCTTGAACAAGAGTCTTCCTCGAAAGAAAATTTATTTTTAGAAAAGGAAGTGGGAGAAATATTGAACTTGAAGAAATTCAAAATCAACCACAGATCACTAAACCAGAGATTGAACAACAACAAGTTCCACAAATAGTTGAGGAACATCCAGTCATTCTTGAAACACAACCACTGCGGAGATCCATGAGAGAACACAATTCACCTGAGAGATATGGATTTCTCATCACATTGCATGGTGATGTTCTTCTCATTGACCAAGATGAGCCTAGGAATTATTAGGAAGTAGTGGCAAGCCCAGGCTCTGGGAAATGGCTAGAATCTATGAAATCCGTGATGGATGCCATGTCAGAAAACCAAGTATGGACTTTGGTTGACCCACCTAAAGAGATAAAACCTATATGGTGTAAATAGGTTTTTAAAAGGAAGACCGACATGGATGGCAATGTACAAACATACAAAGGGCGATTGGTCGCTAAGGGATTTTGTCAGATTCATGGTATAGACTATGATGAAACTTTTTCTCTTGTTGCAATGTTTAAATCCATTCAGATATTGCTTGCAATAGCTGCATTTCATGATTATGAAATATAGCAAATGGATGTCAAAACCGCTTTCCTTAATGGAAAATTAGATGAGGATGTGTACATGACACAACCTGAGGGTTTTGTCGATCCAAAAGATGCCCAAAAGTATGCAAGCTACAAAGATCCATTTATGGGTTGAAGCAAGCTTCTCGAAGTTGGAATCTTCATTTTAATGATACAATCAAAGAATTTGGTTTTATTAAAAATAAAGATGAGCCATGTATTTCCAAGAAAACCAGTGGGAACACTGTCACATTCTTGGTATTGTATGTGGATGACATACTAATAATAGGAAATGACATACCTACCTTACAGTCTGTAAAGACTTGGTTAGGAAAATGTTTTTCTATGAAAGACCTAGGTGAAGCAACCTACATATTAGGAGTTAAGATCTATAGAGATAAATCAAGACGACTCCTAGGACTAAATCAAAATACTTACATAGATAAAGTACTGAAAAGATTCAGTATGGAAGAATCTAAAAGAGGATTCTTACCTATGAGACATCGTATTTCACTCTTAAATGAAATGTGTCCTTCAACGCCTCAAGAAAGAGAGCGAATGAATAAGGTTCTATATGCTTCGGCTATTGGATCTATCATGTATGTCATGCTATGTACACGTCCAGATGTATCATATGCATTAAGTATGACAAGTCGATACCAAGTGGATCCCGGTGAAGGTTATTGGGTTGCAGTCAAAAACATCCTTAAGTACTTAAGAAGAACTAAGGATACATTTCTTATGTATAGAGGCGAGGAAGAGCTAAGTATAAAAGGTTATACTAACGCAAGCATCCAAACTGATAAGGATGATTCTCGATCGCAATCGGGTTTTGTATTTTGTATTAATGGATGTGTTGTAAGTTGGAAAAGTTCAAAGCAAGATACAGTAGCAGATTCTACAACAGAAGCCGAGTATATTGCAGCAAGTGATGTTGCAAAAGAGACTGCTTGGATCAAAAAGTATATATCTGAAATAGGGGTTGTGCCTAGCATATCAAATGCTATAGACCTACGTTGTGACAACAACGGAGCCATCACACAAGCAAAAGAACCCAGATCTCACCAGCGATCCAAACACATACTTAGGCGTTACCATCTCATTCGAGAAATCATTGATCGAGAGGACGTAGAAATATGCAGAGTAGCAACGGATGACAATATCGCTGATCCACTGACAAAGCCTCTGACACATCAGAAGCATGATCGTCACACTAAGTCTCTTGGTATTAGATACATGAGTGATTGGTCTTAGTTCTAGGGGAGATTGTTGGAGTATGCCCAAAGACCAATCATGAGATGGTTGTAAAAGACATACTTATTTTATTATGTTTATTAATATAAAGCCATTATTATTATTTTGTCTTATTATGTGCATTTATAAATAAACTAAATTATAATAAAGTCCTTAGAATAATATAGTTATTCTTGAATGTCTTTAGTCGAGTATTATTTTGGGCATGGACAATAATAATATATTAATACTAATATGTAGTTGATTGATGACAAAGTGTTGTTATTGACATGAAGATGTCAAAATCAATACATAAGTATGTGTTAGAGAATGACATATTGGACTGACCCGCTATGAGCATATTTCTTGGATTATTATGTGACAGTCACAACATTGCTCATAGTGATAACTACATGTATGATCCTCAAACTTGAGATCATCATTATTTCAACATCGTGAGTGACATATTTTGATGTGGTTAAACGTATGTCGTAACTGACTACACTATAAAGACTAATATTGGATATGTCGCGATCTATGTAGCGGAATATGGTTATCAAGATAGAATTTGTCCCTTCTACATAATAGGAGTAATATCATAGGCCACTTGATTGAGTGAGACTAGAAAATGCATAGCCATGCTCGAATAAATTGATATGAGATAGCATAGTTGTTCATTTATAATAGTCTACTCAAGATATCAAGAAATATTAAATGGACTATACAAGTGTGACTATTCCATGACTTGTGTCCGAT
This sequence comes from Hibiscus mutabilis, assembly GCA_019671005.1. Lineage (NCBI taxonomy): Eukaryota > Viridiplantae > Streptophyta > Magnoliopsida > Malvales > Malvaceae > Hibiscus > Hibiscus mutabilis. The sequence goes on along the minus strand of CM033743.1, from coordinate 32,529,624 downwards.
CTAGATATGAGGACAAAAGGATGTAATACATGAAAAGAGTTAATCACGAAGGTTATGTCGAACCACGACTCCTTGTAACTTAGGTAGCAATGATGAATTGCTAGATGCCACTCATTGCTTGTAATATGAGAATTGTTCTAGATATTACTACTAACGTTACATGAACCTACAAGGGTCACACCCTATGATTGAAACGAACAAATATCGACTTGATAGCATGTGTACAAACTTGTTGTACACGTAATAAGTAAAAAAAACTAAGATTATTATAATTATTGTAATTATAGATAATCTTGTTTATATATTTTAATACTAGATAATTATTGTAATTATTAAATACTATTAATATATATATATATATATATCTAAAGAAACCTAATTAAAGTAGAATCAGATTCTGCATATTTAATTATATTCGGTTAAATATATTGTATATTTAATGCATCTGAATTTAATTAGAATTAGGTTTTTGAATGCTATATAAAGGCATAAGGTCTAGCAGCCGAAATATGCCTTTTGCGAAAAACCTCTCTAACAGTTAGAGAGGTAAAATATTATTCGTTTCATTCGGGTGGAGTGCGTAGAGGTCGAAACGTTGTTGTGACGACTTGGATTCGATATCGTGCTAGAAGAATTGGATTCTTCTAACTCCCTGTAATTTTTTAGATTTATTTAAGGTAAAGTTTCATCCCTTTTCACCCCGGATTCGTTGCCCGTACATGGATCACTGGTGGAATACGTCGGATAATTTTTTTGCTGCCCATGGGGTGTACTAGCATTGCCAACAATGACACCAACCAACATGATTATCTATCGATTTATCATCAACAGACCTTCAAGTGCCCACCCGGCACACCAGGACAATATCAATCACATTACCAACCTCTATGGTTACTATCCTAAAAGAGTCGCTCAAATAAGTTATTGAATTGTTACTCATTTTGTTCGTATAGAGGGATAAAATCTCAATTCTCAGTTCTATAGCTCATCTTATCTCATTAGGAACCCATTAAACCATATTCCATAATTTTCCAGCCGTATCGGACACTATTTTGATATTTTTGGGCAAAATGCCCAGTGGGTACCGGTACTCACAGCATACAGATACCAAAAGGGCTTACTGGAATTTCTCCAAGCCTTTGCAAACCGGTACGGGTCGACTCGTACCAATAATGCTCTACATGGCGTACCAGTACAGGTTGAACACCGTACTGGTACCCCTCTCTACTCAACTCAATCGAACAATGTTCTTTAACCCAAAACACTTAAGATACCGGTACGGGCTCCCCATGTATCGGTAACGAAGCCCATAAATAGCTTTCTAGGCTCAAAAAATCACTTTCAAAACCCTCAAATCGTAACCACAACCCCTTAACTCAATCCTACGTCTTATGGAAGTTATTTAGGGTGGTTTGCTACCATTTTTACATGTTAATAACATCAATCCCGGATTATGCCATTAAAGGGTCTCTAAACACCCAAGCAACCATAAGCTCCAACTCTAGCAACCTTAAACCATAGAATCAAGCAAGACAATCACTTTATGATCTTTAAGAAGAATAGGAGTCGGAGATGTACCAACCTTTAACAACCAATCCTGAATGCACTCTTACCCTAAGCTTCTTCAACTTCCCTCTTGGTTCAATCTTGAAGAAAACCCCCAAATCACCTTCTCTTACCATACCAACATGAAAAATGAAACAATACTTGAGATAACAGCTAGGGATAAGCTTAGCTACGAATTTATAACCTTAAACCTTAAAGAAAAGCTCCAACAAGATTTAAACCCAAAGCCCATCAATGGAAGCCTACCTCTTTATCACCGAAAGTATACTTTTCTAGAAGCCCATGAAGAGGAGATTAACATACTCAAATTTTGAACCTTGGTTGGAAGAAATGATGCATGAAGGTGGGATTTTTAGATTTGAAACCAAGCTTGAAAAATGGAAGGATGTATGGGAGAAAAAAGATGAAGAGGATGGGGTGATCTCACCTTTTCTCTCTTTCACGTGAGTGACAAGGGAAATAAAGGGGTGGTCAGCCCTTTTATGCAAAAAAGGGTATATTCGCATCATCAAACCCCTACTTTCTTCCATTTTACAAAACGATCACTTTTTAAGCCCAATCAATACATTTCTCATCAATTAAAGCCCAAATTCGTCCAAAGGAGTCCAATTACTCAAACCAACATGAAGGTCCATAACCCGGGTCAATGTCTAATCCTTAACTTGAAAATTCAGGTCATTACAGAAGGGAAACCAAAGGCTCGGCGGCAGAGCGTGGTGGCACACGTCTTATATCAGGGAAGCTGAAGGGCCTGGTGGAAGCTCGAACGGCGGGCGTGTGGTCTTCACGCACAAGTGGTGATCCACTTGATACCTTCTCAAGCAATCTAGACCGTTAGATTTCACCCAGACCTAATAGTGAGGAGCAGTGCGACGCAAAGGATAAAGGGCTAGGGTTTTCAGGCGTTGATCTGGACTATTGGATCATATTTGATCCAACGGTGGAGGCTTGGCTGCACAAGAAAGAAAAAGATTAAGGTCTAGGGTTTATTTTAGTTTGGGCCAAATGGGTCACTGATGTAAATGGACTCTTTTTGTTAAATGAACTATTATTTTAATTTATTGGGTTTTATTAAATGGATTTTATTTACAAACAAACAATAATGATAGAATAAGAAATGATAAAACCGAATAAAAAATAGTAAATGAAATGAATAAAAAATAATAAATGAAATGAATAAAAATAAAAATAAATAAAGAAAAAAGAAGGGGGGATAAAATGAGACACCCCTAAAAGCTGTCAATCAAAAACGATAGACTCCCTCCACCTAAAGCAACATACGAACGTAACAATCCTTGAGCGAAAACTGAATTCCACTGCATTTGACAACTCCTTGCAATGGTAAAAACCTTAAAAATTCAATAGGCAACCTTCAAAATAAATACTTTAAGTAAACACCGGTATGAGCACAAATTACTAACAGAGGTCGACTAAGTAAACGCTGGACTCAATATGGGATGACTAGTGTTAATAGCAATCCGGTTGGGCGTGGGATGATTAATATGGGAATATCATTGTTATTTCCTCGGGTCCATCGGAGAATATTGGTTTAGTGGAGAAGTGGCAGAATTGGAGCCTGGGGATTTGAACAGTGGGTAGTAAGACATGGGTAAAGATTGAATCAGATTATGTGATGCTTAGTACTAAATTGATATATATTTTTAGATCAAATTGATAAAAATTTTAAATATTTATGATCAAATTGAATTAAATTATAGAATTATATTAAAATTAGGACCAAATTGATAGATTTTTTAAACATTAAGGATTAAATTAATCGAATTATTTTGAATTATGACTAAATTGATTGAATGAGTAAATAATGTAGCTAAATTGATAACATGTATACATAATGAGAACAAAATATATAATTATACGAAATTAGTGATGCGCGTCACCATTCTAAAATTTTCCTTCATTTTATTCATCATAATCAAAAATTATAATTATTTTTTTCAATAATGTCGTTTTTAAATTTAAAATTTGAATTTTTATGGGTAAAACGTTTTTTCTTTACAACATTCACTTACCTATTTCTGTATTTCAAATAAGCCACGCCATCTATTTCTTTGTTAAAAAAAAGCCACACCATCTAATAATTAAAATTGATCAAAGGACTTAATTGTTCAATTTATTTGTTTGAGGGTTTAATTGACCCAATTTCTCAAGTACAAAGACTAAATTGCATTTTGAAAAGAAATTAAAGACTTAATTGAAAATTTTTCATCAAAACTTTAGAAGCTTAAGACACTTGGTAAAATGAGTTTGAATATCTTTAAACACACAATTATCTTTACCTTAAATATTAATTACTGGTAGGAAGAAATCAACAGGCAATGCAACATTTACTCTGTAAATTGCGGAGACACCAAACAAAGGCAACAGAATCAACAACAAAAAGATCCAAAGAACCATTACAGGCAGTGAGAAATTGCATCAACACACTCCACAACGCAAAAAAAAATGTTCCAGTTCAGAGCACAACAAAAACATCTAAATAGCCCATACAAACTACAAAAACAAAAGGCAAGCATATTCAATCTGGTTTAATCCTCTGCCTCATATTCCTCCTCTTCCTCATCCGCAGTAGCATCCTGGTATTGCTGGTACTCAGAAACCAAGTCATTCATGTTGCTCTCGGCTTCCGTGAACTCCATCTCATCCATTCCCTCTCTGGTATACCAGTGCAAGAAAGCCTTCCTACGGAACATGGCAGTGAATTGCTCACTCACCCTTCTGAACATCTCCTGGATTGAAGTAGAGTTCCCAACAAATGTGGATGCCATCTTCAAGCCAATAGGAGGGATGTCACAAACAGTGGACTTCACATTGTTTGGAATCCATTCAACAAAGTATGATGAGTTCTTGTTTTGGACGTTGATCATCTGCTCATCGACCTCTTTTGTGCTCATTTTGCCACGAAACACAGCTGATGCTGTGAGGTACCGACCGTGTCGAGGATCAGCTGCACACATCATGTTCTTGGCATCCCACATTTGTTGCGTAAGTTCAGGGACAGTGAGGGCCCTGTACTGCTGGGAACCACGAGAGGTGAGAGGTGCGAATCCAACCATGAAGAAATGTAGCCGGGGGAATGGTATAAGGTTTACAGCAAGTTTGCGGAGATCAGAGTTAAGTTGACCAGGGAAGCGAAGGCAGCACGTTACACCACTCATGGTGGCAGAAATTAGATGATTGAGGTCTCCAACTGAACATCAAACATAGAAATTTAGGTTCCAAACAGAGAAGGATGCAAATGTCGAAGCAGTTGGCTTGTATTATATTTACAAGCCCAAATTTCCTCTTTTCTTTTTTCCTTTTTTATCGAAGATCCAATAACAAAAAGAAGAAACAAGCTCTGTTTTTATACATAACAAGTCAAATTTAAAGCCCCATTCAACAAAGTGCACTATTACAGTTAGCCAAAGCGCTATAATCACTTAAATATTGTAACAGGGTCTATGAAAGTGAGGCTCGTGTGAAGTTGACACCAAATTACTTGTGCAAATGGATAACTATTGCATCAATGAAAACAGGGCAAGGAATGCAGCAGCTCAACAAAATGTTAGCATTAACAAAACTTATCATAAAATTATCACAGCGAACCATTTGCAACCCTACTATCATTAGGATATATATAACTTATAAGCTTTTTACCCATTATATAATTAAGAACAAGCCCAGGCATTTCCAAAAATGCAATCAAATTCTTAATATGATTTCTTACTTAGGTAAAGTGCTATAGAATGTGATAACCACCTGAACCCCAACTCCTTTCATAAAACTATGCAGTGGCAGAGAAGAGAATCTAAGATCAATATTGCTCCTATAACCTATTCTAGTTCAACCGAGCCATCAACACACAAAAAAGACAGGCTGATACATCACAGTTTAAAACCCTCCCAAATTGGAATATAAATGAGAAGTTTATTGACCTTATATCAAAGCAGAACATTGATATCCCCTTACCAAAAGTCATTGCTCCGGTTTTAGTTGGGAAATTAATGGAAAAAAATAGTACTTCTAGATGGACAAAGTTGGATTCATCAAAACAAAACAAATTATCAGCTAAATCAAGTACTAAGGCTTTGCTTGGTATGAAGGATGGAAAAGAGAAAAGATGGAAAATTAGCTAATCAAATGGTTAAAATTCAAAGTATGAAAGTAGTTTTGAATCTTAACTATTGGATTAATTAATTTTCCATACTTCCTACCAAATAAGGCCTAAAAGCACTCCCAGACAATTACCCTAATTTCCTGCAGAAAATACTAATAAAACATCAATCTAATTAACATCTAGGTGGTTGCCAAACCAATACTACATTAAATACCTTAAAACAAAGTAAATTGTAAGAATCCAATGAGCGGTTTCCATCTCATTTCTTACCAGCCAAACATACTCAAAGAGTCAATAGTTTGAAAACAGCAAACCATAATTCAATTTGCAAGAAAACCAAAAAAAAAACTTACAACTTGGAGTAGTGAGCTTTAGGGTGCGGAAGCAGATATCATAGAGAGCTTCATTATCAAGAACCATACACTCGTCTGCATTTTCCACAAGCTGATGAACTGAGAGCGTTGCATTGTAAGGCTCAACAACAGTATCCGAAACCTTAGGAGATGGGAAAACCGAAAATGTAAGCATCATTCGGTCCGGGTACTCCTCCCTTATCTTGGATATCAACAGCGTTCCCATTCCGGAACCCGTTCCTCCTCCCAATGAATGGCATACCTGAAACCCTGTAACCAAACAGATCGAATTCAAGATTGGCCAAAGTTAAAACCTAACAACTAAAGAATCCTTTATATTCGAAAAGGAAAATGCAAATGATAACCTTGCAAGCAATCACAATTCTCGGCTTCCTTTCTGACGACGTCAAGAACGGAATCGATAAGCTCCGCTCCTTCCGTAATGTCCTTTAGCCCAGTTGTTGTCCGAAAACGAAGTTGTCGGGTCGGAAAATTTGTCCGTACGGACCGGATCTCACGCTATCCATGGTGCCGGGTTCTAGATCCATTAAGACTGCGCGGGGAACAAAACGTCCGCAACTGGCTTCGTTGTAGTAGACGTTGATTCGCTCCAGCTAGAGCTCCGATTCGCCGCCGTATCGACCGGATTTGGTTACGTGGCTCCTTTTTGTTGGATAGTCAGATCATGAGTTTGGCGTCAGCCTTACCAGATAATTTTTAATGGACCCTAGGCCCACGGATTACTAACATTTTTGTGTGTTAAAATGTATACAAAAGTAATGCAGAATGGGTAATTATTTCATAGGATGGTGGTAAAAATTAAAAGTTTTTACAAGTGTCTTAGTTTTAGTATTTAGGGTTTAAGGGTTTAAGTGTAAGGATTTAGAATTTAGGTATAGTGGTTAAAATTTAAGGTTTAGAGTTGTAATTTAGGGTTTATAAGTTAAAACTTAAATCCTAATTATTACTCTAAAAACTAAACCTTAACCTCTAAACCCTAAATTCTAATCCTGAATTCTAACAACTATCTCTAAATTATAAACTCCTACACCTAAACTCCTAAACCTTACGCCCTAAACTAAAACCTTAAAACTAAGGCACTTGTAGAAACTTTTAATTTCCACCGCCAATGTATTGAATGTAAATCCATGTAGAACACTTAACTCTTTTAGGTAAAAAGTGCTTGCCAGTTTGGTTTTAAAAGTATTTTTTTAATTTTAAAATTCTAATTTTTTAGTTTTTGCAAAAGCAATTTTAGATAAAATTACTCATTTGTACTCATTCAAATAATTAATTCTTTTATATTTTTAAAAAAATGATTAAAATAAATATTTTATCAACTAAAGTACATTTTGACAACAACTTCAAACACTCAAATATTAAACTAAACAATCTAAAAATATTTTTCGAAAATACTTTATCATCATATTTTCAAAAACAATACCAATCTGATCTTTAATTTTAACTAAATAATAAAATAGTGGGCTATTAAATTACATATCTAATAAAAAAAATTTAATATGCATCTTTGTTACACGATTTAATTCGTGACATTCATTCAATTTATATAAAATTTCACAGTTATTAAAATACCATAGAAAAATTGATTTAAAAGTTTGAAAGTGTGCAGCTTTTTCTCTATTGCAGTTGAAGTTTGAGTCCCATTTTCGGATGCCTGCAAAAGAGGAGAGCAGGAGAGCACATGGTGCAAAGGTGTTGTGTAAATGAAGCTAGTTGTTAATATGTTTTGAAACTTTCATTTCAATACGGAGAGGGACTGAAAGGTAAGGTGCAATTAAACCAGGGACGGAGTCAAAAATTAAAATCGAGAGATAAAGTATAATTAACCATAAAAAAATGAGGGGTAAAATTCTAACGAATAAAAAATTGGGTCCAAATAGATAAAAAAATCTTATTACATTTTTAGGGTAAACTATAAAAATGGTCATCGAACTTTTAGAACGCTTTTATTTTAGTCATCAAACTTCTAAAACTTGCGTTATAGTCTCTTAACTTTTAGTTCGTTTCCAGTATGCCCCTCCTATTAGAAATTGACGTTGGGTTTCACTTTTTCATGAATAAATTAATGGGTAAACTACATCATTCATCACTCAACATTCTTCTCACTCCTAGTTTAGTCACTAGAGTTTAAAAATTTTCAATTTAATAACTTAACTTTCAAATTGTTCCTATTTTGGTCAATCTCGAATGACATGGTTATACAAATTCAAAATTTTGATTTTGGTTAACCATTTTTTAAAATAAATTATTTCGAATAGATTATAATTCACAATTTTAAGTAAAATTGGTTAACCAGTCTGATAAGTTATATACAATATCTATAAATTTTATGACTAAAATATCTTATAGTCTAGTGATTTTGACACCCTTCTGATTTTTTAAAGGCGTTTTGACTCTGAGTAGGATTACTAGGTGTGAACTCTCAATTTTTGACTTTCTAATTGTTTTTAACAATTATTAAATGTATCATGTTATCATATTTGATATTTCAACAAGCAAAGTAAAAAAAGACATTAACCGAATCAAATATTTCAGTTAACTGGTCAATCGATTATCCGATTTAATTGGTACAATATAAGATCGAAAATTGAATAATCCAAATTTACCAATAAATCAAAATATTTTTTAAGGATTAATCAAGCCCGATTTAGATACATATTTTCTTAAACAAATTATTTCGATTCAGTTACAATTCACAGTTTTAAGCAAAATTGATTAATCAATCTGGTCAGTTATATACAATATTTGTAAATTTTGTACATTAAAATATCTTATAGTCTAATGATTTTGTTATCCTTCTAATTTTTTAAAGACGTTTTGACACTGGGTTGGATTACTAGGTGTAAACTCTCAATTTTTTACTTTTTAGTTATTTTTACACTTTTCGAAATCGAACAATTACTAAATTTACTATATTATCATATTTGATATTTTAATAAGCAAAGTAAAAAATCTATTACCTGAATCAAATATTCTGGTTAATTGGTCAATTGATAATCTGATTTAAATGGTGAATATAAGATCGAGAATTGAATAATCTGAATTTACCAATCAACCAAAATATTTTTAAGGATTAATCAACATTTTCAATTTGTATAATTTTGTCATTCGAAAGTAACCAAAATAAGAACAATTCGTAAGTTGAATTATTAAATTAAAAATTTTAAACTCTAGTGACCAAAGTAGGAGTTAGACGAAAGTTGGGTGATGAATGGTGTAGTTTACCCATTATTCTATTCAGGAAAAATGAAACAAAATGTCACGGGAGATACCATACTGAAAAACGAATTAAAAGTTTAGAGACTATAACGCAAGTTTTCAAAATTTGATGATTAAAATGAAAGTACTCTAAAAGTTCGATGACCATTTATATAATTTACCCTATTTTTGAATGTAAAAAAATTTAGGAGGTCATATCCCAAGCATTAGGGTAATCCGTCCCTGTATTTAGGAACGGTACAACAAAATCTAAAATCAGCAGATATTAAAAAGTGATATCTATGATATCGAGTCGAATGGAGTCGAGGGAATCAAATTCTCTCATCGAGGTGAGTAACAATATAATGATGGCAAGGTTGTGGTAAACTTGTGATATATAGAATGTTGACAGCCTGGAAGGGGGGTTGAACGGATTCTTATTCTTTCATCATGTGAGCACAGAAATATATAAAAAGATTGTAATTCTTAGGCAAGAAGCCTTGCATGCCTTGGAAACTAAGCAAACATTCACCCTCTGGGCTCATTCCAAATATTTCAATCATTTCCCTCGTCTACTATCAATTTTCTTTTTAAAAAAATATTACTATTTTTATACTAAGTTGCTTTAACCTCAATCCGCCATTGATGCTTATATACAAGTTGTTCACCTTGAGAAACAATGATCTTTTTCTTGAGCACTCTAATTTAATTACATTGCAATATCTTAATTTAGTTTTAAATTTAGATAAACGCATGCACATGCATACTTACATATTACATTGCTCCAATCTGAATCACTTAAAAAAACAACGTTATCTTTTAACATTGATACCACTCAATGGGTTCACCTATACTTTATCTTATATTTTTAAAATTTTCACTAATGAACTCACTGTTATCAAATATTTGTATAATTACAGTTTTAGCCCCTCTAGTGTGCCAAAATTAAAGGTTTAAACTCTGTTTTTTTATTATTCTTCCGGTTCCAAGGACTTTGCACTTACATGTTTAAGCTCTTTAATTTGACATAATTTAGTTCTTTCTAATTTCCCAATATAATTAGTAGGTTCAAATCAATAATATTGTTAGTTGTTAAAGTGATGTTGTGAAATTATATAATTTTATCCAATTACATATTTAGGGACACATGAAAATCCAACATTCAATAATAAATTTTCAGCTCAAATGAATGTTTAAAGTTGTTTTAAACATAAAATTCCATGTCAACACTTTAGCAACAACTAACGTTATTATCGATTTAGATATACTAGAATATTATAATAATAAAGAGACTGAATTATATCAAATTAAAAAAATAAATCCCAAATTTCAACATAACAAAAAAAAAACTAGAATAAAAATGTTCATTTTGCACCACCTATGCCAGAATTTGAACTACAATTCAAGGATGAAACATAAAAGAAATGGTCTTAGAAATTATCTGAAAAACAATAAGTTTTAAAGCATTAATCTAATCATCCAGGCCATCAAATCGCCACATCTTGTCTTGGTATCACTCTTCAACAACCATAACAAGGGATAAGGCGATGGTGTGAAAATTATAATGGATACAAACTGGGAGATATAAATGAGTTTATATCATTGTGCTAAACAAAATTTGATGTAATTCTGAGATATTATTTTACCAACCCAAACTCAACTACAGCAATATATACATATTGCATTCATGACGTTTTTGTATAAATCCATTTACAATATAGTTATGATTCTAGGTTGATATTTGAATTTGTTTTCAAGAAGTATGCTTATTTAGGCTTTAAAACTTAAAATTTAAAATCCATAACTCTAAATTCTAAGTCTAAACCTTAAATTTAAAACACTAAAACATAAACCCCTAAATCATAAACTTGTAACCTCTAAAATAAGAGTGAGTGCATCAAATATTTAAAGGCGTGAGAGTTGCAAGGGTGACAACAAGCATGCTGGGAGACTAGAAGATTTCATAGAACTGGTAAGGTAACTCTTTAAAGTCTAAACCCAAGAAAATTTATCTAAATACTTCATCCTAGTTCAGAAATTATTCCTGTTTTTACCAATGGCGGTTTTGGTTAATTATTCTTTTACAATTGCTACTATTTTCAGATGTAATTGGCTTGTACAATTTTCTTTGCTATATACTTACCTAAATAATCGTATCCGTGGAAATATAGAGCTTCGATCTCTGCCCTCTGACCCCTCTGCATCATTAGTTCCAATTCTTGCCTGTAATTATCCTGTAGAACACCATTTTGTTTCCGAGAAATAAAACAGTAAAATAAGAATACTGTATTAAACACAAGATCGAAACAGAACAATATAGAATATGAAGACAATAAGTAATTATCTCGTCTATTGACTGATACAGGGTATTGCTTTGCACCTGTAAGATTGCTGAGGAAAACAAGCTTGTAGCGATTTGGAGGTCCCTTGGCTTTAGGGGAGCTAAAGACGGTGCGGGTATCAGTTGTAGATCATCTCCCCGCAGTCCCAGCCACTTCACGTTGCAAGCTGAATAGTGCATACAAAATATTACAGTTTTTAAATCGTAAACAAGAAGGAAATCGGGTGCAAACTGGAATGTGACTGCAAGAAAATACCATATCTATATGCCTCTAGGCCCATCCCTATGCTTCCATACTTAAAAGTAGACAATATAGCTAATCCAGCTGGATTCCTGTAATGGTTCAAATTTGAAGTTCATCAGTGTCCATGGTGCACATGTATGAGAGAATGAAGAATCCAAGTGCGAGTAAGGATCATAGATTTAAATTGGGGATGAGGCCGCGTTATGTTTATTGCGGTTGCGGACATAACGGTAGCTATTGTGATCACTACAGACAACACGATCGCCTATAGCAGCCGCTATTGCGGTTGTGGACCTCAAATTAAATCCATGGCAAGGATAAAGGGCAAAAGACGAAAGACTAAGCAGAACAAGTCCTCGGTTCTTATATGTGAGCCATACCAGTCAACAAGCGCTAAAATGGGCAATTCTGGAAAAGCCCGACTCATCCGGTGAAGAAGAAATCTGTAACACTCAAGGCAGTGATTACAAAGAAGCATCTCCAAATGACAACAGGCTTAAAAAGCTAGAAAATGGATACCTTGTAGCTATATCTGGGTAGCCTTTAGCTGTGAGAAGAATGCTGGGAATCTGGTTAAAAACATGATCCTCTGCCAATCGCTGGAATATTGCATGCTTTATAGCAAAAACATGGAAAATTTTGTTTGATTGGATGCAGGAATCATAAATTCATAGTGATGTCTACTTTGGTTTTGATGAAAAAAAAGCACCTTTTCAACTACAATAATATAGCGGGCATCCGTCTTCATAATCAAGCTCTCTAACAACTTCAGGTCACCTGAAATTGCATATCCAGAAGAGCCACATGCAGAACAATCTACAGCATCTTGGTTTGGCTCCTAAATAAGTGGCATGTGAAATTTCATCAATTATTTTCATGATATTTGCAATACAGTAACATTAACATAAGCAGGAAAGAAATTGAAGTGCCTGAAGCATGATACGCCCAGCAACAAGTCCTCTGCTGGATGCCATGATTCCGAGACTGTAACGGCTGCACCGAAGCAATGCTACGACATCTTTGGCACAAAATTCTCAATCAATTCAAGCATTAGGATGATAATGAGAACATTTCCTTTGAACACAAACATCGAGTATTCGAGTGAAATAATTAATATTGTTAATAAACGACTGAGAATTCAGATAAGTGACCTTGGATTGTCCTATTGACCTGCAATTGAGATGAGAAGTAATCCGGTGAATCACAGAGCAACTTGTAAAAGAGTTCCCTCTGCGTAACTCGTTTCTCTTGAATCAGAATCTCAAAACACATTTCCATAACCTTCCACACTTCAAGAACCAATTTAATTTAGAACAATAAATAGAGGATAAAAATAAACCTTAAAACCATTACAGAAGAAAATACCTCTAATAAAGGCCTTAGCAGCGTTGGCTCTCATCAATGATCTTGTACAAAAAGAGTGAGACAGAAAAGTCCAGGAAACATCAGTCAAGATCCTTTCACTCACTTTGCTATTACTGGACTTCCTATTTATCTATTCCGTAATCGAGGAAAAAAAGTAACTCAGGAAAATCATTTCCTCGTATTTTCTCAGGAACCAAACAAGGAAAATTTCAGTTACCAGGGGGAGATTGGAGATGGCGGGATCAGGAGAGCTCAAAACCTTGAGGAAATTGAGGACAGCAACTTGGATTCTGGCTTGAACCTGTAAGAGTTCTATTTTTTGTCGTTTTGGATAATCGGAAAAAGAGAATAAAAACAATGGTGGATGGAGAAGGCTTACCTCATGAGGGAGGAGGATGTCGGCCTGCCGGATCTGTTGATCGGAGAAGAATTTGATAGAGGAGTTGCAGAGATCGTCCATTGGCGCCAAATGAGATTGAGTTTTTCAAAATGCAGGCCAGTCTGTTATACGGCTCCACCAGATCGGGCTAACTGGGCTTCCATTCTATCATTCAATTCAAGGCTTATAATATTTGGGCCGATGATAGTGGTTTTCAACCTTTGTGCTGAGAAAAGAAATCACCTTTTGCAATCCCGTTAAAAATTAGGTCATCAAGTTTAAATATTAGATAAATTAGATTTTTTCACTTGAATTTTGAGTTTAGATGTTTAATAAGTCTTTATATTTTTTTTAAATTTATTTTGGTCCCTAATAATTTTCGATCATGGTTGTATCCCCGTTAACCTTCTATTTTTCTTGACTATTTCAACAACACCATTAATAAAAAAATGTTACAAATTGTTTAAATGATTCTTAAGCTCGACGAATATTTTGTTTAAAGAGGAGCGAAAATACGAATTTCATTGAAAATCTAGTTTTAAGTTGAAAATAGAGTCGTCACCGATCTTTTAGGTTAGGTAGATCGGACATCTAAAAGAAAATTATGTTTGAGTTTAAGAGTCGGTTACGTATGAGAAAAGATTAGCACATTCACAACGTTCAAAATTGGTACCTAGTCGATTACGAATATTTTAATATTGTAATTTGAGAGTTTGAATAAGATTAAAATTATGATCAATTTAAGAATACAAATTTTCTTTTATTTTAAGACAAAACGTAATTAAGTATTGAATCAAATCATACAAATTATGAAAGGGATGTAAACATTCATAATTCAAAATTAAATTAAAAGATACTAATGAGTCATGAATAACTTTACCTGAGAGTGCAGATATTCAATATCTAGTTGAGTCTGAAAATCAAACAACTATCTGCTCACTGGCACAGTGGTATGCGCATTGCATACAAAAGATGGTGGCGTGAACAGTCCCTGGACTTTTAGAATTCATATAAAGACTTTCAAACTTCTGAAAATTTACAGATAAATTCCAAGATTTTTGTTTCCTTAAAAATTAGTCCAAACTTCAATTCAATTTTCAAAATTTACAAATTTTCAAACCTTTAACAAAGCTTTCAAGTAGGGATGGTAAACAGGGCGGGTGGGTGCATATACCCTCTCCTCATACCTTGCTCACTTAAAATTTTCATATTCACCGCCCACGGCGAGTATAATTTTTAATTCTGCACCCGCCCATTCGGCTGCATTCCCAAATGTACCCCCGTACCCACCATTTAACTGGGTATTCATCACTCAGCTTGTACCCGCCCATATCCGCCAAACATGTCAGCCAAGTAGTCACTAATATCAAACATAATAAAAAAATCATTTTAAAACTAAATTAATTAAGTAGGGAATTTATACACTATAGGATTTGGGCAAATTAAAAGTCACACTCCTTCAAAATTTTAGGGTTTAATAGTTCGTGAATTTATCCCTAAATTTATAATGATATAATATTTATATGGTGGGTAATGGGTGGATACGGTGAGGAATCCACAAAATTGTATTGTCTGCAATCCCTAGCTCCAAGCCCAATTTTCGGGATTCTGATAGGATCATGTTACTTTCAGTTAGAATTGCTTTCGGTCCAGGTTATTTTTAGTACGAATTATTTTCGGTTCGAGCCAAATCGAGTATGAGTCTATATTGGTTCAGTTAAAATTCAGGCCGATTTTGGTTCAGTTTGGTTTATTTTGAGTTTCAAATTAAGTTTGGGTCCAATCGAATCTCAAGTCGGGTGAATCAGTTGGAGTAATCGAGTTCAAATTAAGTTTGTCAAGTTTTCATAGCACACTCTAAAAGTGTCACATCATAAAAATCATAAAAAATTCTTAAAATATAAAAAAATTCTGAAGAATTATTAAAATTCTAATAAATCTAATTGTGATCGTTAACTCGCAAATAACCGATAAGATAATGACATGTGGCACACCCAGAAGGTGTCATGTCATAAAATTGTAAAAATTTAAAATTATAAAAAATTAAAAACTTTCTAAAAAATTAAAAAAAAACTATATATTATCTTATTGGTGAGTCTTTTTTTCTAAGAATTACCGAATAATGATATACTAATAGGTTACTATACAACATGTAATATACTTTTATCATGGGCACTATTGGATGCAAGATATGCGAGCTTGTATGGGTTCGGCAATGTGACATACGAAAGAAAGAATCTTTCTATTATGATGGTAAGTTGAATCTATTGTTGAGTTATTGGTGTCATAAAGGTGTGGGCCTGATGTATTAAAATTAACTGCGACGCCGTTTTCGATAAATTGTCGGGCTGTGCCGCGGGAGCTGTGTCATTGCACGAGATTTCACAGGTGCTATGGTAGGCGGATGTTCTGTCAGCTTTCTTGCTCCTTCTGTTTCGGTTGTTGAAGCCTCCGCGCTTCACATGGGTATTCTTTTTGCTTTGCAGGAAGATTTTGGTAAGGTTACTTTCGAATCTGATTGTTTTGGTCTTGTTAACCGGCTGAATTGAAAGAACCTCAATATTTGGGACTCTGCTGCTCTTAAAGAAGTTTTGTTGATTTTGCTTTCTCGAATTCCTTGCGCTAATATTGTTTTTATTTTTCGTTCTTGTAATAGAGCTGCAGATTGGATAGCCAAAGTTATTAGGATACACTCTTGTTCATCTGATTGGCCTTTGTTTGTTCTTCCTGACTTGAGGACCCTGTTGTATCCTGTTTTTTATCATACACAGTAGGCTAGTAACTAGATATTGCTATCCCGACCCATAACAACCAACACCTCAGGCGGTGGCACAGCAAGGACCAGATCATCCACAGGCTTCCCTCGAGCCATCGCAGCGAGCTTACCCGTAGCAAAATTGGCTGTCCGACGGATACGCTGGATCTGCACCTTGATACAAGTCACAAGGACACTACCAACTAATGCCGTAGAGCAGCCATGTAAAATGTCCACACCTGTTGTATCCTGTTTGATGTTATTACTCATTTCTACTTCTTGTCAAAAAAAAAAAAGTGTTCATGTGAAAAAAAAGGCATTTCCTCCTATCTCTTCCTACTAGATCGGTGAACCAAGTTTTTTTTTTGTTTTTTTTTTCCAGAATTTCATGAGATTAATAGCATGTCGAATGCATTTTTTTTGGTTAAATCTCTATCAAATTTCATTTAAACCTTCATTGCAGATTCAATGTGGTACACTGGTAGTCTTATGTCAGTTAAGATTTGCAAAACGTATTCATACTATGCATTATATTTGGCAACTAAGGAAAGTATAAACAATCACCATGTGCACATTGAAATCACATGTCAATAACCTTATAAAAGCAATAACATGACTCTTGAAAGAGCTTATCTCAACTGCTTAAGATCAATTCTTATGATGTTCTATTCTCAAATCCATTAGAAAAGTTAATACAACAGTCAATAAAACCTCTCTAAGCTTTAGGGATCAAGTTGAATAACAAGGAGTTAAGAGTTAGAACTTTGAAGTAAGTAGAGATGCTTTGACACAAGGACGAACCTGGTGGTGGACTGGTGGGCTATTGGACGACGCTACCGTTGGCTAATGTCTGGTCACCGGTGGAAGCTTCAAGGTGGTCGGCACTCAGCTGCGTGAAATATTTGTGTCTAAGGGAGATGAAGTGAGAAAGGGGGAAATGAAATTTGGGTCGCTAGAGTTTTGTGGTTAATTTTTTTAGGATAGCATTAGCAGCAGCGCAGCACGTGAGAAATGAGGTAAAAGAGCTGTGGGTTTTGTATTTTATTATTTATTTATTTATTTGTAGTTTTGTAAATTTGTTTTAGTTGATAATGTCTAATTTATTTTAGTTAATTTGTTTTTATTGGATTTACCCTCAATTTATTTTATTGTTTTTCTTTGCTAAATAAATTATTTTTAGTGCATATATATATAATTATTCTGAGCCTGTTCACAAGCTTTTCGAGCCGAACTTGGGTCGACTCGGCTCGACTTGTTTAAGTCCCGAGCCGAGTCAAGCTCTCTCGAGCCGAGCTTTGACCGAACAGAGCCCGAGTAGGTCGCGAGCCAGTCAGACTCATTATCACCCGTAGTTCTAATGGTCCGCAAATTAAATAACCTTTCGAAAAAAGTGCCAGCAAGACTCCCATAAGTACACACTCTATTCACAAAATGCAAACATTAGACCCAGGAACTGTACAACGACATAAGTGTGATGCACAAAATCGGCCATAAAAATATTTGTACATACGGCTTCATCGTATTCATCAGTCTTACATATTAGTCAACACTAATGCATCCCACTAGACCCATCTGGCAGGGTACCAGAACTACTGTTCACGGCAGCAGTTTGAGTCATTGCATTGTTTTGCATTTGAGGGGCAACGGGATTCCTGTTATTCGCGAGAATCGCCTGCAGATGCGGTGGAACAGGTGGAGAGGTTAAATTTGTTTGTGGTGGCCTTGCAGCTTGTGTTGACTGGGTGGGTTGAATCATCATCCGGCTAAGAGCTTCAGAATACGCTTGACCTGTGAGGCTTCCTCGCATCCGTCCTGAAGGCCGCCAATTCTGCTCAGCTGAGGTATCAGCTCTTGAAGTTACAGGTGCTAATCCACCCATGTTCAATCTATTCTCCATAGCTGAAACCCTACCCCCATCAACATTTCCAGGATAAGGTGCTGCTGCTCTCGGTGTTTGAGTTTGAACTGCCACCATTGGAGGCTGTCTAGCCATTTGGGTGGCTCTCTGGGGAGCAGGCACAAATCGATTGCCATTCACATTGCCTACTGTGTAACCCATCCCAACTTGTGCAGCTCTAGGCGATGGTGATCGTATCAGGCCTGGAGATGGACTCCTAGGTTGGGAAAACCTCGAGTTCAGTGCTTGCTGCAGGTGTGGGTTCTGGTAATCACCCAGAGCTCTGTATGGTAGTTGACTTGGAGCTGCAACACCAACTTGTTGAATTGACTGACCAGGAACAAATGTACGCTCTTGTTGGTTCCTACTCTGCATTGAGAAGATTATACCAAAAATCAAAACAAAAGCCTGAACACAGCATAAACAAGAGCAAAGACATAAAAATAATAATACAATTATGTTATAATGAAAACAAAGCCATATCTAGCACCTGACGTGGAGTACGAGAGGAACTGTTTGTGCTCATAGTGTTCATACTATTTCTTGATATCTGTTGTGGTGTTGGCGTGTGAGTCTGTGTCTGAGACATTGCTGGGAGGGCCTGAACTGCAGTTGGTGTTCGGTTTACATGTCTAGGTATCATGTTATGCAAATTTCCATGCTCATGATTCGACATTGAATTTAGTATTTGTGAAGGCTGTAATTGCAAATTTGTTGCAGCAACTTGGTTTTGAACCCCAGGGGTAGCAGGATTAGCATTACCACGAGCATCAGCTCGATTGGGTGCTGGAGAAATAGCATCGGAAAACACTGGTGACATTGTAACATTTGGAGTAGACTCAGATCTGCCACCAACTTGGGCATCTATCCTAGAAGTAGAGGTGCCAGACACAAGACTTGAGTAAAGTGCAGACCAATAATTATCCTCCATATTAGAAGCTATATTTTGATTAGTTCCAGCTGTATTAACCAATTCTGGTGTTGTGGTTAAATTTGGAGCAGCAGACAAACTTTGAAGATTAGCCACAGGAGGCTTCCTGTCTTCAATTTCCATAGTTTCCATTACATCCACCTCGGTGTCAGCCTGAGTAAGATCCAGAATAGGAACGCCCGTAGCAGATTCTTGCTGCTCAGACCCATCTTTTTGGCAATCAAGGATCTTATCAGGCAACTCATCTACATCTTCATCATTTTCCATCACAGCTTTCCATGATCCATCTGCAGAGATAATCACATCAGACACATCCTCAGCCACCTCTTTCAGCACCTGAGGACAGACCAAACTTTAATAGAAGTGAAACAAGAAGAGAACAGAAAAGCGAAGACAACACCGTAGCAACTTGCCTTAACCATATTTTGATCAATCCGAATGTTAGTGTAGCACACATGTTGATTGCAATGTGGACAGCGCCAGGATGGTCTTCTAGAGTTTATGTCAACATAGTTATTGAAATCAAAGCACTGCAGCAAATCAAAGAAATGTTGTAAACATCAGGAACAAGAAAGGCCAGATCACTATGTGAATCGCAACATGACATTGCAAGTAAGAAACTGTTCCTTGAAGTCCTCATGTATTTATCTAATTCATCTATTATAGTGATTTAGAACCCTGTGGGATCCCTTCTCAACAGGTAAATTAAAAAAAAACTATGAACCAGCTTTATATTACAAGTATAGATTTTAAATCAGGCTTTTAGAAATGAAAGCAGGATTTAGTGATAAAGGTTTAAAAGGATTAAAATTCACTGTTAGAATCAGAGAACATTTTAGAGTGTTTCTCTGTTAAATCTTATTTCAAAAATGCTGTACAAGAGTACTCCTTTTATAGGCTTTACAAGTAGTTAACCTAGAGTAGTCTACCTAAGAGATATAACTCTTATCCTTTAATGAGATAGAGTTTATCTAGATTTAGACTTTTAAATTCAAACTATTAGATGAGATAAGATAAGATTACAACATTTAATTTACATCCAATATCCTACACTCCCCCTCAAACTGGTGTGTATATGTTGTATACTCCCAGTTTGGATGAGAACTCGTCAAAGGTCACTCTCGGAAGTGCCTTTGTAAAGATATCCGCCAGTTGACTCTTTGTAGGAACATAGTGCAGCTTTACGACAACACTGTTTACCTTCTCATAAATAAAATGTCTGTCAATTTCGATATGTTTAGCCCGGTCATGTTGTACTGGATTCTTAGTAATACTCATTGTTGATTGGCTATCACTCGGTACCTCGAACTCCTGTTTTTCATCCAACTCCAGCTCGGTGAGAAGTTTTTTAAGCCACATGCCCTCGCAAATTCCAAGGGCCATAGCCCTATATTCTGATTCTGCACTACTTCGAGACACCACAGTTTGCTTTTTACTCCTCCATGTTACTAAGTTTCCCCACACAAACGAACAATAGCCACTCACAGATTTTCTATCTGTTAACTCTCCTGCCCAGCTAGAATCTGTGTAAATCTTCACAGATCTGTCTTGATTTTTCCTGAAAATAAGTCCAAATCCTGGTGTAAACTTTAAGTATCGCAGGACTCTATTGGCTGCCTCCATATGTTCTTCTCTAGGATCGCTCATGTGCTTGCTGATTATGCTTACTGGATAAGCTATATCAGGTTTGGTGAGTGATAAATAAATCAGTTTCCCAACCAGCCTTTGGTAGGATTCTCTGTTCACGGGAATACTCGTGCCATTTTTTCCAAACTTCAAGCCTGCATCCATTGGAGTGTCTGCTGGTTTACATCCAAGCATTCCAGTTTCCGAGAGCATGTCCAAGATGTACTTTCTCTGATTTATGACTATTCCCTCATTTGATCTAGCCACCTCCATTCCGAGAAAGTACCTAAGACTTCCCAAGTCTTTAGTCTCAAACTCTGTTGCCAAAAAAGTCTTTAGTTTCTCAATTTCCTTTGTGTCATCTCTTGTAATGATCATATCATCAACGTAAACAATAAGGAGAGTTTTTTTACCATCTAAAGCTACCTTCTTAAACAAGGTGTGATCTGCTTGTGTTTGCTTGAACCCGTTCTTCACCATGGCCTTCGTGAATCTGTCAAACCAGGCCCTTGGTGATTGCTTCAGC
This sequence comes from Hibiscus mutabilis, assembly GCA_019671005.1. Lineage (NCBI taxonomy): Eukaryota > Viridiplantae > Streptophyta > Magnoliopsida > Malvales > Malvaceae > Hibiscus > Hibiscus mutabilis. The sequence continues at coordinate 32,508,305 of CM033743.1, read as the reverse complement.
CCATATAAGGATCTATTTAGTTTGCACACTTTTTGTTTCGTTGAGTCGTCCTCTAAGCCTGGTGGAATCTGCATATATACTTCTTCTTCAAGCTTTCCATTCAAAAAAACATTCTTGATGTCCAGTTGGTGCAACTTCCAATCTTTATTAACTGCTAATGAGAGCAACAACCTTATTGTATTCAGTTTTGCCACATGTGCAAAAGTCTCCTGATAGTCTACTCCATATGACTGAGTAAATCCCTTTGCCACTAACCTTGCCTTGAACCTCTCGATGCTTCCATCAGAATGATACTTTACTGTGAAAACCCACTTGCATCCGACCACCTTTTTTCCTTCTGGTAGTTTAGTTAAACTCCATGTGTTATTTTGTTGTAGGGCTTTGACCTCTTCTTCAACAGCTTTCCTCCAATCAAGATTTTCAAATGCCTCTTCCACTGTTCTAGGGATCCTTAGACTGTTAATATTAGCTGTAAAAGCCTTGAAACCAGACAATAGTTTTCCATAAGCAACAAATCTATCAATAGGATGATTAGTGCATTTTCTTACCCCCTTTCTGATTGCAATCGGAAAATCATCTAAATTCTCATGAACTGGACTTTTTGAGACATCATTGCTTACCCTTTCCTCCATGGCTTTTGGTATAGGGAGTAAGCTGCCATGAAAATCATATAAACGCCACAATCTCTAGTCAAACAGCCTACATTCTCATGAACTGCATTTTCTTACCCCTTCTGACTTGATGAGTATCCTATAAACACACACCGCAAGGACCTAAGATCAAGCTTACTCCTATTGTTGCTATGAACATGAACAAAAGCTGTGCAGCCAAATACTCGAAAAGAAATAGCAGATGACCATGGTTTGAAATGTGGAAAAAGATGTAAAAGGGTGTCAAAAGGATTTTGAAGCCCATAGTTTTGCTAGGCATCCTATTAATTAGGAAAGTAGCAGTAAGAAGTGCTTCCCCCCAAAGATACTGAGGAGCATTAGCAGAAAGCAGAAGAGACCGAGTTACCTCAAGTAGATGTCTGTTTTTTCTTTCAGCAACCCCATTTTGCTGAGTGTTGACACAAGAAGTAAGGTGAAAGATACCTTTCTCTCGAAAAAAGGAACCAAGGGATTTAGTAAGATACTCACTCCCATTGTCACTCAGAACTATCTTTATTTTGCGTTCGAATTGGTTTTCGATCATGTGATAAAACGTTTTAAATATCGTTTCAACCTCCGATTTTTCTTTCATGAGATAGGTCCAAGTAACCCGGGAGTGATCATCAATAAAGGACACAAACCAGCGAGCCCTAGATACATTTTTAACTTTATAAGGACCCCAAATGTCGCTGTGTATGATAGAGAAAGGAGAGGTAGGTTTAAATTTAGTGGGAATATATGATTGTCTTGTATGTTTGGCAAGTTGACATGCATCACAGGTGAATGACGAGGAATGTTTATTCAGGAACAACTTAGGAAACAATTTCGCAAGATAGTAGAAATTCAGGTGTCCTAATTGAAAATGCCATAGCATGACATCATTGGAAAGAAGGGAAGAGGAAAAAACTGTAGACGTAGGACAACTGGGAATAGTTTTGTTTCGAGAGGATAGGCCATCAAGAATGTAGAGTCCATTGTGTCGCCTAGCATTGCCAATCACCGTCCTCGAGTCTTGTGCCTGAAAAATACAACCAGACAACCCAAAGTTAACATAACAATTCTCATCTTTAACAATTTTGCTAATGTATTTAAAATTGCGAGGCCAATTTTGGTACATAAAGAACAAAGACGACAAGACTAGATGATCATTTAGTTTAATAGAACCACTTCCTGGATACAATGGAGAGAGATCCATCGGCAACTTTGATAGATGATGCAAATGAATGTGGCTTGTACTCATGAAAAAGGTCACGATTGCTGTCATATGGTCAGAAGCACCAGAATCCACTATCCAACTCCAGGGATTGAACTGTGGCCAAACAAGAAATTCTACCTTCAGAGCGAAATGCAAAGGGAACCCGATTTGGAGAATATTTGACCAAACATCTGCTTGAGCTCCACAACTGCTGTTTACCGAAATTGCCGGAAGAACTGTCATGCGCAGATAACATGTGCTTCTCTGGGCTTTGACCCGTTGGAATTTCCACTCTGCGGTCTCACCGATTGAGACGAAATGGGAGAAAGAGACGATCCGAAAGGGGTAAAATCGGATGGACGAGAGCTTCGAGAGCTAATTGCGTGTAGCGGCAGTTTCTGCTTTGTAGCCATGTTTTTTAAATAAGGAAGAAAGGTCGAGAGAAGAGAGGGAAAAAAATTGAAATTTGGAAGAAAGGATTGACCTAAACTGATACCATGTTAGAATCAGAGAACATTTTAGAGTGTTTCTCTGTTAAATCTTATTTCAAAAAAGCTGTACAAGAGTACTCCTTTTATAGGCTTTACAAGTAGTTAACCTAAAGTAGTCTACCTAAGAGATATAACTCTTATCCTTTAATGAGATAGAGTTTATCTAGATTTAGACTTTTAAATTCAAACTATTAGATGAGATAAGATAAGATTACAACATTTAATTTACATCCAATATCCTACATTCACCGCAAGGAATTTAGGATTTAGTGAGCAATTTTCTCAATGTAACTACTGTACTTTCTTCAACAAGTGGCAGAAACTTTATTAATGCAAAAAAAAAACTCAAGAAAGACTCACCTGAAGATGCTTGCATGCATCCCCTTTGACAGGAGTTCTGATGCGTGTTCGGCTGTTAGAAGATAGAGAGTCGATCAACAGAACTTCAGTAAGTAAACGGAATTATAATGCCGAGATGAATTAGCAAACTCCCAGTCCTCAAGAAAAAACAATTTCATGAACCATTTATAAAAGAATTACAATTAGTAGTAATAATAGATATTAGCAAGAAGTCAAAAAATAATAATAGAACACCAGAACCAAAATAGAATAATGAAGAAAAAAGAGAACTAATGAATTGAATGAATACTCTACTGAAAGTTTTGGAAAGAAAGAAAAATGGTAGGATATAATTACATAAATGCAAAAAAAAGGGTAAAAGCATGTGACTAGCATGTCAAATATGTATTATACTTTTACATAGAAAAGAAGGGCTCAAAGTTCATATGCACCTGCAAACCCTAGCATTTATGTGATTATAATTGCAAATTAATAAAACCATCTAAAAAATAACAATAAGGGTGTGAATGGATAAAAAGCCACTTGCCCTGAATAACTATAGATAATTGGCATGTAAAATGGAGTTCAAATTGTAGATTGCATAAAGTTAGGGAGTTGTATTCCCAGATATTTAGCTGCTAACATTTAGGAATTTAGCAATAATAGAGCTGGTGATTTTATTTAATTTTCCTAGATTAGTCTCCTTTTGTAACCTATAAATAGGTGCTACTTTATCAATAAAACATAAGAAGAAATACAGAGAAATAATCTTCTTCTCTGCACATACCACTTTTCTACATGGTATTAGCTTAAGTTTTAGATCCTAAAACTTTTAAGATGTATACATCTTCTGAAATCAATTTAAGAAATATTTCAGATGATGCAATCTAATCTTTCAAAAAATTCCGGCAACCCACTGTTATTGGCAATTTTCAGCCTTTCAACAGATTTCAGCAGCTAAGTGTAGTTGATAACTTCTAGCCATCTTCAACCTTCCACCAGCCCATTGTTGCTGATAGCCACATTCAGCCTTTCAGCAAACCAACGTGACTTCTAAGACTCACGGAGGTAGTACAATTTTTGCAAATTTGGCTGATAATAATTGTACACATGGGTCGTGGATTCAGGGGCATCAGATCACATGACAAGAGATACGACGTTGTTTCAGAAATTTCAAAAATTTCAGAAATTAAATTCTCCCTCTTACATAAAGAGGGCAGATGGCTCTTTATCGCCCACTGAAGGGAGTGGTTCATTTCGAGTTTCTGAAAATATTGAATTATTAAATGTGTTATATGTGCCTAATTTTGCCTGCAATCTTCTCTCTGTCAGTAGACTCTCTACTGATTTCCACTGCACTATTAAATTTTCTCCACATTTTTGTGAATTTCAAGCTATGGACTCGGGGAAGGTGATTGGAAGTGCTAGGTTGTGTGGTGGCCTCTACATTCTCCAAGGCCAACCATCTCTACATAGACAAGCCAACTCAAGTTGTTCTCAACCAAGCTTTCTTCCTAATCATGGTTCTAATTCTTCTCCAAATGTTTTATTACGGCATTACAGACTAGGACATCCTAATTTTCAGTACCTTGCCAAAATGTTTCCTCATTTATTTCAAAATACAAGTCCAAATTTTTTTACTTGTGAAATCTGTCCACTTGCTAAACACACAAAAACTTCATATCCTCCATCCAAATACAAATCCTCTCATTCCTTTTCCATTGTTTACAGAGTGACATTTGGGGCCCTTCGAGAGTGAAAAACATTAATGTTTCTAGGTGGTTCATTACTTTTATAGATGATCACTCTAGACTCACTTGGACTTTCTTAATGAAAGAGAAATCTAAAACTGAGAGTGTTCAAAAGATTTCAAAAACCTAGTTGAGACTCAATTTAAAACAAAAATTCAAATTCTTCACACTGATAATGGCAGTGAGTATTTCGCTAGGACTCTAGGATCCTATCTCCAGGAGAGGAATTATTTATATTAGCTCTTGTGTTGATTCTCCTCAACAAAATGGGGTTGCTGAGAGAAAAAAATAGGCACCTTTTAGAGGTAGCAAGTTCATTATTGTTTTCCACAAATGTTCCTAAATTCTTTTGGGAAACCATTCTTACAGCCACATACCTTATAAATAGGTTGCCTAGTAAACCCTTACAGTTTAAGGTACCTCGAGATGTTTTTCTCCATCATTTTTCTAACTTTCAGCCACTTTCTTCCAATCTGCCATTAGAAGTCTTCAGGTGTACTATTTTTGTCCATATTTATCCTCATTCTCGATCTAAACTTGATCCTCGAGCTCTTAAGTGCATTTTCTTAGGATATTCTTCCACTAAGAAGGGCTACAAGTGTTACTCACCTGTCACTAAAAGAACTTATACCTCCATGGATGTTACTTTCCTGGAAAATAATCCTTTTTACTCCAAGGCTGAAATTCAGGGTGGAGTGTAAAAAAACCTCAGATTTTCAATGATTTTCAGTTTTTTGATGATTTTCAGCCTTCTATAGCTGAACCTATCATACCTATACCTTCTCCTTCAAAACCCATACTTTCTTCAGAACCTACAGTTCAACCCATCATAACTATATCTTCTTCTTTTGAACCTATACCTTCTTCTTCAAAACCCACACTATATCCTGTTCCTAGCTCACCACAAACTCCTCAAAGGACCCAACCTGAGCAATTTAAGAAGAGGGAACTTAGTGTCTATAAAAGGTGACAAAAGCCTATTAAAGAGACCAATATACAACTTGGAGACTACCGAGAACTAGAACTCAGTCCTACAACCTCAGAACACTTGGAAGGTATGGGAATTTATCAGAATACAACTCCTATTCCTATTATTGACACTGTTGATTTTCCCATTGCTCAAAGGAAAGGTGTGAGAAAGTGCACAAACCATCCAATTCAAAGGTTTGTAGCATATGAAAAAATAAATCCTTTATTCAAGGCTTTTACTGCAAATGTTGACAGAATCTTTGTCCCTAAAATAATAGAGGAAGCTCAAGAAGATCCTCAATTGAAGAGGGCAGTTGAAGAAGAGATTAGTGCACTGGAAGGTAATAAAACATGGACACTAGTAGATTTACCGCCAGGTAAAAAACCAGTAGGCTGTAAATGGATATTTACAATGAAATACAATTCTGATGGAAGTGCGGACAGATTTAAGGCAAAACTTGTGGCCAAAGGATTTACACAATCCTATGGAATAGATTATGAAGAAACTTTTGCTCTTGTTGCAAAACTAAATTCAGTTAGAGTGTTGTTATCTTTGGCAGCAAATAAAGACTGGGAACTTCATCAACTGGACATTAAGAATGCATTCTTGAATGGGACACTGGAAGAAGTCAACATGAAAATTCCTCCAGGTATGAAACTACATTGTAGTGATCAAAAGGTTTTTAAATTGGAAAAATCTTTATATGGATTAAAACAGTCTCCAAGGGCCTGGTTTGATAAATTTACTAGTCATTCTTAAAAATGGCTACAAACAATGTCAAACTGATCACACTTTGTTTGTAAAAATAGCTCCATGTGGGAAAAAGGCAATTCTAATTGTTTATGTAGACGATATTATCATTAAAGGAGATGATGTTTATGATGTTTATGACAAAGCATGTGGAGATCAATAGACACTTCATTTCAGAAAGGGTCAACAATGGAGTGGTTAAACTTAATTTGTCTCTACAAAGAAGCAGCTAGCCGGTGTACTCACCAAGGAACTACCAAGAGTTACCTTTGACAAGTTCATATTCAAGTTGAGACTCTACAATATATACTCACCAGCTTGAGGGGGAGTGTAGATAATCGACATGTAAAATGGAGTTTAGATGGTAGATTGCATAAAGTTAGGGAATTATATTCCCAAATATTTAGCTGCTAATATTTAGGAATTTGGCAATAATATAGCTGCTGATTTTATGTAATTTTCCTAGATTAGTGTCCTTTTGTAACCTATAAATAGGTACTACTTTATCAATAAAACATAAGAAATACAGAGAAATAATCTTCTTCTCTGCACATACCACTTTTCTACAATAACAAATATTGTTGGGTGAGTTTGGATGTTACATTTGTCATGTGATTCATGTGCTATTGCATGAAGGGAAAATTGTAGTGTGGCTTACCTTATGGGACACTTGAGTGATATCCGTGATGGCCCTTCAATTAAATCGGAATCTTCTGTACCAAAAGAAAAGAAAGAAAAAACATGAAACTCAACATAACAGAATGAAATCATCATTGGGATACAACAGAAAATCTTTGTACTGATGCATACCTGAACCTAGTGCAGAGTCACCAGCTTGAACATAATCTGGTAGTGTGGAACTGGAAGCATCAGGTGATGACTCCATACTCATGAAGGCAATCAAAATGATATAATGACCTTTTTCAATATTTAGTCTCTGTCAGCAAGCTCAATAAAAACAAAAACTAAGATGTTTGGACTTTAGACAAAAAAGGTATATGTTTGTGTCGTACCACAAAACTTGCCCACAGCTTGGAGAAGATTTGTCCCATATTTCAACATGGCAGTCACATCTGTTGGCAGCTGAGGTCCCATATCCTGATATAGGAAACAAAGGAGCAAAGCATTGATGAAAAAAATCTGAGTCTTACACAAAGGTAATCAATAAATAAAATAATGGAATAGAAAGCATACCATTGAAGCATTTGTTCTTCTCTCCACACCCTTCCCATTTAATAGAAGGCTGTAAATGTTTAAAAAAATATCAGAGAAAATCCAACATTACCAACGACACATTAAAAAAAAGAGGAAAGGAAAGCATAAAACTATTCATACTTCACTTGCTGTGGACTTATAATGCAAGCAGATGTCTCTATGTTATCTTTTTGAGCTACAAATAATCTCTGTAAGAGAAACAGAAGAAAGATACAAGGTGATGCGGGAAAATTTCCACAATCAATGTTTTCAATTTTAGTCTATAGGAAAAGAGCTACAGAAACAACAGATACTCAAGGAAAATCCATGATCTCACAATTTTCTCAAGAGAAGAATGTGTTGTATTCTTTGATATTTGGAAATCAACCATGAGTGTGCTGTATCCAGGCTACAACACAAAGAAACAAAGATTAAAACATGCTCAATTAGTGTAACAATAGGGTCTAAAATGATTAAAGAAAATACCTGGGCTTCAAGAGAAGCAAGTATATGCCCCATCTTCGTGAATGGATAGAACCTGAAAGGTAGGTTTATTTTCAAATCATTCATAATATATAGCAGCAAAAAGTATAACACTTAAACATTGTGCCAAGCAACGTAGGAACTTTAGGATATTGGCAACCTGACGCTTTTTACCTACAACTGGAGCACATATTTATACAAAACATAAGCAAGAATATTAAAGACACAATTATAGATTCAACAGACAACAGTGGCATGAAATGCTATGGCACGGGCACCTGCCATTCTCATGGTGATAAGATAATGGATAGGGAGAGAAAAAAAAAACCAATGAGGAAACTTGGCTTCAATTATACATCACGTTAGTATCAACACTTGATGTCTGAGTCAAATTTCCAAAGGTCACACTACTTATGATAATGGCAATTCAACATCAGCAAAGACATATTCACTATCTTGCTCGGACAGAAATACAGATAAGCACTTATGGAAGAAAGTAACTAGAACTTAAAATTAACCTCTCTTGGAAAATATCAGTTTTGAACAAAACATTAGACATTGAAATAGAAATATCATTGTTTCTGCAAGTACTTATAAACAAGTAAAGGCCCCTACCTTGACATAATTTCCAAAACAGTTGAAAGCGAACCATCCAGTTCATTGTTAATACCTTCAGGGGTGCAAAAGCAACTACCAACCTAGATATGCAGAGAAACTACAATTAGCAACACAAAGGGTTACATATCAATAAAAGGGGTCTCCAGTCTCCACCAACTTGTTAAAGAAGTGTTTATGAGCCCAAGGAGAGAGACTCAAACCACCTCTACAACGGCTCAGGCAGAAATCATGTATCATGGAGGAAAATTTTTAAAAAAAAGTCTCAACAAACAAATAGAAAGATAGAATAGAAGTGTTAGCTAAGAATCAGACCTCATTGGCAAGAGTAAGAAGTTCTTCAGTCTCTCTATCTGAGAACCAGCTCATTTTACAGGCACTCTATCATGTACACAAAAAGTCATCAAGAAATTGACTTCATTTTTAAAAGACATAATCATTAGTTCAAGAACGCTAAAAATATCACTCAACGTTGAAAAAGCAAAGGCATGAAAATATACTTAATATATGGTCGAAGGAAAATAATCTTCCACTAAACCTTGGTACGATATAGTACAAACACAAGCTTGCAGCTAATCATACACAAGCAACATAAATGCTTAATAGAAGGAAGCTGAATTGAAATGAACAGCTAAAAAGACTAAATATATAATACATGACAAACGGACCAGAGTTTTGAGAAAGAGAAATTTAAAACCAAACAAGTCCAATAAACCAGACATCTTTCTTGTTTTAAATTACAAAAACAAATGGTATGGAAAAGAAAAATCAAATACAGAGGATACTATAACATATCTTTGGCCAAGAACAATTTTAAATACGACTACTAAAGGAATTAACTTTAGATCAAAGTAACTGCCAACATGCAACACATACACAGACAAATGACCACAAATTTTAAGGTGCAACAGAAGATTCAAGTGATCACAAAACTAGCAACAAGGATCTATATAGATGAAAGTATTCAGAAGTACCTTTACTGATATCATCAACACCATAACAGGTGCTTGTAAAAAGAGGTCATTTCTATGTTGGCATATCTATAAAGCAGAGAAACATATAGGTGATATGTATATTATTTGCATAGACAAAAACATTATACTATAATTCCATTTGTTACCAAAGTGATCTAATAGTAGCACTTGCAACAAAGATAGGTAATAATAATATACTTAGATAATAACATACCTGCTTCAACAATAGAGGTAATTCTTGAGCTTTGGCAGGAACCTCATTGTTTGCAATGGCATAATCAATGCCTCTGTACATTTCAAACACAGAAAGTCATATATGTAACAAAATTGTGAAATAGACAACAACAATAAGATCAAATTGTATTCGAGTGCAATGAAATGATATGCAATAGTGGAACAAGCATAGATGGAAGCAAAATAAAATAAGTACAGAGCTAATTAGAAACAAAATAGAAACAACTAATACACGCACAAATAATTTCTGCTTTGAATATTTGAAAACAACAAAAACATCAAAGCCTGTAATCCTCCTACATAATCACCACTCTTTACACATAGCTTGCAAATCTAAAATCACTCAACTAATCATATTTGCTTTCGAAACCTACAATAAAAAAATGGAAAATTAAAGCAAATTTAAGGTTGGAAACAGGGGCGGACCCTTATGGAAGCCAGGCCCCCTGAGAAACTGACATTTAAACCTTTAAAAATTTAATTTGGTCCCTTCAAAAAATTGTTTTTAGATTTCAAAATTTTAAATATTTTAAATTAAATCTCCTCTTTAAATTTTGTTTTTTTGAAAATTGTAGTTAAACCCTTCAAAATTTTAATATGAAAATTTTAAATTAAACCCTTCAAAAGTTTCAGAATTTTAATAAATACATATATTTTTTTAAAAAAATAATTAAATGGTCCCTTAAACTAGGTTGCCAAGATCAGCCTATGGTTGAAAACAGAGCTGGATGTGAAATTACCGCCCACGTTCGTTCATAAAACACGCATTTTCAAAACCAAAATAGTTGAATATCTAACCAAATCATACTAAATTGAACAAATTAAAACCTAAGTTATTCAAACCCTCAGTTTTCTCTAAAACACCTATATTGTACGTTTGCATCCGGATATATTCAGACATGGATATGGTTATTATTCTCCAGAGTACTTTTTTTAAATTAACACATGTTACCCGATACTTTCTAACGAAACATTAAAAGAAGGGGAAGAAAAGGAGCAAGATCGAGGAAAAGGCAACAATCTAAAGATATGGATCTATGCTTTCTTGGTACAGCAGAAATGGATGTATGTTATTATAAATAAGAAAAGTGCCTGGCGAGAGAGAGGCATAGGCTGAAGAATTCCGAGCTCTTAGGTTGTCTACCAGGTTGAGTATGAGTAGCCAACCGCTCAGCCACGGCTGCCACCCGAAACGAGTTTACCACCGACGACGATATCTGTTGCCCCGCACCTAGTCCCGACGCCGCCGGAGAGACCACCGTCATTTCTCTTTTCTAGGAAGGAAAAAAACTGACTTGTTTCGCTTTGGCTAAGTTAGGGGAATAATTTGGTTTTTAAGAAAATATTGTTTCCTTAAAAAAAACATTTAGGGTGTATGAGTCTAATCTCGTCCGGCCCATTAACCCAAATTAAAATTAATTCTCAACACTCAATTAAGCCCAACAACCTAAATATTCATTTTGTTGACCCAATTAGCTCACTCAAACCAATCACCCACAACCTAAACACAACCCTAATCAAACATAACCTTATGGGACGTTTGGTTCGCGAAATAGATCATTAACATGGAAATAATATTTTTCAGAATTACATATCCACATTTGGTTTGGAAACATTCCCACCAAAGGGTAATATTGTTTTCTCAACAGTAGCGATTTTTTCTTTAAATGGTGGGAAAGTGATTCCTTTAGATTTCTTAGATATTTGTCACTTCTCATCCCCTTGGATCATATTGCCACTAAATTAATGAATTTTGTTCATATGGATCATTTGTTGAATTTAATTAGATTATTAAATATGTGTGGTGTAAATTAATTAAATATTTTTATTTAATATTTAAATATTGTTTTAATACTTTAATATATTTTAATTAATATTATATATATTTATATGATGTTTATATGTTATATGTTGGGATTGCATATTGATTGAGAATTAATAAGTTAAGAGTTTGTTTTTAATTTTATTTTTTATTTATAAGATGATTACCATCTTATAAAACATTTTAGTAGGTTAAACTTATGATGTAAAATTATTATCAGTATTATACAAATTTTAGATTTATTTTTATTATTTATTTTAATTTATTTCGTAATTTGAACATATTAAATGTTTAACATTTGAAAATTCATAAAAATATTTTAATAGAGAGTAATGGGGTATGTAAATATAAAATATATATTTTTAAAAATATTTAATATAATAATTATATTAATAATATGATAAATAATATAATTCTATGACTTTTGTACATATATTTAATTTAATATTGAAAGTTTAACAAATTTAAAAAGAAACTATAAGACATAACAAATTAGTAAATTTTACTTTCAAGTAATCATATATTCCTCAAACCAAACACAGTAATTTTACATTCCTAACAAATAAACTAAACAAGGTAATATAATATTCCAGTAATGTGTCAAGTAATGTTACATTCTGGGAATCTTATTCTTAGATGTAATCTTACATTTCTTGAACCAAACGCACCCTTAGGGGGCGTTTGATTCACAGAAAAGATCATTACCAATGAGAATAATCTTTTCCAGAATCACATACCCACGTTTGGTTTAGGAGCATTCCTTTCATAGGGTAGTACTACATTCCCAATTGTAACTTCTTTAACCCAAAATGGTAGGAATGTCATTCCCACCCGATTCTTAGGTTTTACACAATTCTCACCACCTTGGACTAAAATACCCTTAAAATAATGTCTTTTATTCATGTAAATCACTCTTTTATGGATTTGATTTTTTTTGTATTTTTAAATATATAATTATGATAAATCACAATTAATTTATACATTGTGTATGCATATATTTAAATATATAATATTGTACTATAACATTAGAAAATATATATTAAATTATTTGTGTAAGAAATTTATAAAAGAAAAGTATATAAATTAAAAATAATAGAAAACATATTTCTTATGAATTTTCATGTAAATATTTTTACTTTAATATTAGAAGTTCGACTTGTTAAATAGAAAATATATTAAAAGGATGATTTTGTAAAATATACATTCTGGTAGTCTTATAATCCACCAACCAAACACTGAAATTTTACATTCATGTCAAACAAACCAAACAAAGTAATGTAACATTCCCAGTAAGTGTCAGGTAATGAATCATTCCGAGAATATTATTCCCAAGAGTAATGTTATATTCCGTGAACCAAACGCCCCCTTAGTGATATTTAAAAATACCCGACTTGAGTGACCTGGTCCGTTAATCTACCAACCCAAACCCTAAAAACTGGGTATTTATCTAAAAATGAATTATCTGATCGAATCGGGTACTCGACCCATATTTTTTCTCGAGTAGTCGGGTCAGCTCTAGTTTGATTTTTTTGTAATCAGGTACTCGTCGTGACCCGGTACATTTAATATATACATATATATTGGCTACTTTTTTCAAGTCCGTCTTCATAAAATAGTTGGATCTCCTTTTATTAGGTGTCCGAGACTGTTTTTTTTTTTTTTATGATTTTATAAGTATTTGAATCGATTGTGATTACTAACTGTCCCCCATGAACATGAACTCTCTTCTCTCTCTTTTAAACTCCCATCACTTGTATAGTTATAATCATCAACTTAAGATATTAAGGTAACTCTCTAATCTCAGTGATGTGAGCGTAAAGTCGGTCGAATAGTTGCGCTTTAAATTCTGAGCTGCAAGTTCCTTGTTATAGAGGTATGTAATCCTGCATAACTATTCGATGGTGGAACTTATAGAGACCATGCATTTCACATGTTGGTTCGACATTAATTGGAATACTCAGTTCTAAACTCAATGATTTAGCACAAGGTTCCCACTCTTACCTGCTCAGCTTTCTTTCTCTGTCCTGTTTTAAATTTAATTTCAGGGAGTTGAAAGATATATATCCAAATAAAACTAATTTTAAATCGTTAATTTTATGTTTGAATTATATGTTATGAACTTTTAAATTTTATGTGTTTTATATGTATTTTCATAAAATGTTCTAAACTTGCTTATTTTAATAAAAATTATTTTCATAAAATTGATTAAAACAACGATTTTCTGTTTACGAAATAAAAAAATGTTCAGGAGTCAGTTATGTATGGAGAAGGATTAAAACCCCACAACTGTAACACCTTCTACTCGGACTGGAAGAAAAAACTAGGATCGAAGATGTCACCGAAATTCAAATTAGAGAATCAGACGTTCAAATCAAAACCATGCAACATCACAAAAACATACTTAATATCAAACAAGTCATTAATTAAAAAATATTAGAGGTCTTAAACCAATCAATTCTGATTTTGGTCATTAGGGCTAGCTTGTAAAGTTTTTAAAGTCTGAAGACTAAATTGTAAATATTTCATAACTAAAGGACTTGTCAGAATTCATCTTTTGTCTTATACCCTTTTTTTGAATCTAACATTATTGAGTCAAACTCAATTTAATTATTAACCGATGATCTTAATTCTAGTTAAGCACCAAAAGATAAATTCTGAAGCATACAATATCATAATTCATAAATTATTCATGTAAAACATAAGGTACACACATGCTTCTTGTCATACATATTATACAAATAATCCTAATCAGATCATGTCAAGTCTTGATTTCATGATTAGGAGTCGTTTTGTTAAGAATCCAAAGTTTAGGGACTAATTTATGAATTCTATGAGTTTATGGCATTTTCGAATTTTAAAGCTGCATGCTTGTAATTCACGCATTATTAGACTCATTTGTAAATTGTCATTCCGATATCTAGAACTCATTCAATTAACATGTTGACCAATTAAGGTCGAGATTGTAATTTCTGTAAATTCGTGGTCTTTTTTAGAAGTGAAGAACACATTCTTTAAATTCATGTGATTCCCTGTCTGCTAGTCAATTTTTAGCTCATTTAGGCATTTATAACTTATTCAGTTGATACATAATTTATTTAGGACTGAAACGTAAAGGTCATTGAACCGAGTTAAGTCTTAAGTAACTTAATTATCATCTGTAACGGTACTCAAGAGTACTATACCGGTACACTCGTATATTTTTAAATTCCAGTAACCATTTTTAGTACCGGTATGAGGATTCGTACCGATACGCTAAGGAGTTTCGGTACACCATCCATAATTATTTTCCAATGATCCATTTCGGTACCGGTACGGTTGACTGTACCGGTACGTCCTGCACCAATTTGCAGATTTTATAACCGATTTTGATTCAAAACCTATTGAAAACATGTTCAAACCATTTCAAACTTATAAACTAAGTTTCTAACATGTTAAACTAACCATATATCATGTTCATGCTATGCTTGATTTAGCCTTGCTATTAGGTCATTTCATGAAGCATATTTGTCTAAGATCATATCACATAGGTTCCATACATCATATAACTTATCATATGCTTAATCTACATTTCGAAACGTATCCAAACATGCTTGTAACATATGCCACCATACTAGGGGCTTATCAAAGAAAACTTACTCGAAGTTTTGTAAGTGACTTATAGCCCAAGATACGATTCCAAACTTTTACGAAGGCGTATAACCTGAAATACATGCAAAGAGTCATGGTAAGCTTAGTAAGGTAGCACTCTTAAATTCTATACAACAACATATAATACGAGTTACATGTATTTAATGTTAACAAACTAAAGGTGGCACTAATAACCATGAATCTTATAATAACATATGTTTTCATGTAAATTTCACATAATATCATGCTAGTACACTTAACAATGCATTTTCATACTTCATGTACATGCTTAAATCATGTGTGGGTCATCTTAGTTAATCTTTCTCCTTGGATCATAGTGATAAGTCGATACGCGGATTCCCAACCAACACAATCAATTCATGAATGGGTCACAACCCGTGGACCGTAGTCCTATTGAGAATGGATCGTAGTCCCATAAAGAATAGACCAGAGTCCCTTGAAGATTAGACCATAGTCCCATGATAGTTAGGCCATAGCCTCATAGTCTTGTACTGTTCAATTGGCAATCCAGTCGTATCCAAAGTTCACTAGTGTCTAGGGAGTGCATGATTGTTGTCATTATAATCATTTAAATCCATGGTTCATATTTTGCAGATTCATAACACGGTACGACCACAAACCCATGATAGAGTCTTCACCGAAAGTAACTAAAAGTTCACCATCATCGTACTCCTCTACAATATTAGCTTTATCTTCATTGGAATTCTAATTTTCAGATTCCCTCTTTATCTTATTCTGTAATCTGTAACACTCAAATTTAATTTGACATTTCTTTTTGCAGAAATAACATGTTTTACCTTGATTTGATGACTTGGATCTGCCTCTATTTTGACCATCAGAATTACGATCGTCTTTTCTTCCCCTGTCTAAACTAGTCGATCCATGCACCATAAGACCCTCTTCTTGGAACTTAGAGCCGTTGAGATGTTGCATATTGTCATGCTAATTCAAATTATCATATACCTCTTCAAGAGTAAGGGTATAGCGACTGTGTAGGAGGGTGCTTCTAACAGACGAATATGAAGCGGGCAGTGAGCAAAGTAAAATCAAACATAGTTTTTCTTCATTGTACTTTACCTCTATCGTTTTCAAATCTGAGATGATCTCCTTAAAATTGGTTAGGTGGTCATTAAGACACAAACCTTCTGCTAACTTGTGAGAGTATATGCGCTGCTTCAGGATCAACTTGTTGGTCAAAGTTTTCTTCATGCAAATTTGTTAATTATTTTCTCTTTGTGAACATCTTGCAAAATACTATTTGATAAGTGCAAACGGATCTGGAAAACAACTTTCCTATCCTTGCAGCGCTTCTCTATATCTGACCATTCTTTCGGCATATTATCAAGCCCATTCAATGCATCATCTAAATCCATCTGAACAAGAACATCTCGAACCTTCACTTGCCATAGCGAAAACTGACGTTGCGATCCAGCAACAGAATTTTATACTTTATCATTGTCATTATCCTGAGTAACCTGAAAAGCTCTGGTGCCAATTTGTTATACTATCGGGACGATAATGATAAGTACATAAACGCAAATGCAGAAAAGAAAAACAACACCAAGAATTTACGTGGAAAACCCAAAAGGAAAAAAAACACGGGCAGAGGATGGGAACTTTTACTATGATGGAGAAAGAGATTACAACCGATTTCAAATGTTCTTTCTAAACCCCTAATCCCTAGTATCTATTTATAGGGATATATTTCTTGTTTACAGAGGAAACTTGGATAGAAACAAATTCTACTTAAACTGAATTTCCTACAGTCAATTAATGTAAAGTAAACAAGATCTACTAAAAGTAGGATTCTAACTTTAAACCAAATCTTAAAAGAATTTGGATCACAACTCTAACATAGCCTTACCAAATTTAGCTTACTTTACCATAAATGCCACCAAAACTTGTTCTATATGAGCTTCATACTTTCAACCACCATGTACAATTAACTAAAACATTTCATATGTAAGCAATAATAAATCGGAATGCCACCTTGTCATTCATGATCATAAATACACTCACCAATTACTCCAAAATTATTGGGTATCTCAAATGACAATTTCGAGATTGACCCTTGTTTTTCCTCTCCGAAATGATGCAATCCGTCCTTGATGTTGTTGTTGGAGACGGTTACTCTGATTGTTGGATCTAGGAAGGAAGCAAGAAACATGCAAGCAAGATAAGCTTAAAAGAATGAAAGGTATTTTAATAGTGGCTGCGGAAGATGGTAAGATTGGTGTATGGAAATGGTGATGGAAATGGATGGAAATGGTGAAGGTAGTATTTTAAGAATTCAAGGAAGAAACTATGCTATAAAGAGCATAACCCCAAACCTTATATGATTTCTTAAGGGATGGTAAAAAGGACTTTGACCCACTATCTATAAAGAGATAGGAACCGAAAGTATCAAGGGAATAGAAAGGTTGATGCCACAAGTACAAGTACTTGATAAGTTGATAAAGTTCTAAAAATAGCTAAAAGAGAGAAACTTTTCACAAAGGAAATTTTGTATTGAAATTGAGTGTGCTTACAAATGAAAATACCAATCCTATTTATAGAAAATGTAAAGGCATGACTGAATAGGCCCTTATCTATTCGACATAGGGTAAAATCCCTTCATAAAGGTATGTATGTATGTATGAATGGTTACAATAGCATAGCTGAATAGTTAAGGAGATGGTTCAAAATGGTGCCAAGGCTTCTCCCTCTATGTAGTTGCCGCCCATTTTCAAGTTTCCCTCCAATTAGCTAGGGACATGTTCCTTAGGAAGGGATATGACCCTTGAGGTGATGAGCTGGCATGTGTAGGTCGAGCTGAAGTGAGCTGGTTGAGTTGGTGTAAGCTGGATTGAGCTGAGCTAGCTAGCTGAATGAGCTAGCTTAATCTTCAAGCTGTTTTGAGCTTCTATGAGTTGCCCTTAGCTAGGTGAGCTAGTCCTTGAAGCTTGTGAACTTCCTTAGAATGCTTTCCTTTGTCGTCGAGCTGCCATTAGCTACCATTGGACTCCTTGAGATAATCCGAGCTGCTTTGAGTGTCTTTGAGATGTTCCAAGCTATTCTTACACTTTTGAGCTATTCTGAGCTTCCTTGTAAGGTTCTTTAGCTATAACGAGCTTATGCCTTCATCCATAGTACCTAAAGAAACAATAAACAATGTGTGAGCTGAAATAAAGTTATAATAAGATGCATGTTTAAACTAAGAATGCAATGCAAACATGAAATTTAAAGATGTAAATTATGTTATTACTTAGGCAAACTTAAATAATATAAGGACCTATGTGCATAAGCACAATCCTTACTATGATATGCATAATATAAACTATGAAATTGTCATTATAAGGTATGTTATGTAACCAAAATAAACTAAGTATGCCATGAAAGAAGTAAATAACATAAGTAAATAAAAGATGTGTAAAGAAATTAAAAACTCCATTTTCTTTCATCCCAAAAATTAAAGATGAAAGGATGATGATAAATAGATGCCAAGGTTGGATTGTATCATCATCCCCTTATTTTAGGCGATTTGTCCTTAAAACGAAAGGATTCGTTATTGGACACTTCTTTGCCGTAGTGTAGGTTAGATTTTTAAAGCCTTTTCCCTTTGGCCGTCCTTTCATTCCTGGTGAGATCTGCAAAATTAGATGAGAAGTGTTTTGAAAAGTGAGGTTAGCATGAGACTATCCAAACATAGATTATGTCAAAAGACACTTTTGAATGGCTCCCTTGGTTGAAAAGGCACTCGTCCTTTGAACTCCTCTTTTGGGTTGGTCTGAATCATCATGTCCTTTGGTGAAGGATGGTGACCTTTGGGATCCTTCTCCATGCCGTTTCTCACGTTCTTTGCGCATGGTCTCAAGGTTCTTTCGCATTTGCATTTGGCATTGTTGTACCTCTTTTGGTGATAAAGGTACCAAAATAAATTTCTTTCCCTTATGCTTAAAAGAGTATTAGTTGGTGTAGCAGTCATGAATTGTCCTTTTATCGTACTGCTATAGCCTCCCAAGCAAGATATGACCTGCATGCATAGGGACTACATCACATAGTACCTCATCTTTGTAGTTCCCGATTGAAAATGGCACTAATGCTTGCTTTGTCACGTTCAATTCTCCTCCATTATTCAACCACTGAAGTTTATAAGACTCGTGATGTTTCAAGGTCTTTAATCCCAATTTTTCGATCAGAATAGTACTGGCCACATTAGTACAACTCCCACCATCAATAATCATGAAACATACATTCCCATTAATGTTGCACCTTGTATAGAAGATATTTTCTCTTTGTTCCTCCTCGGTGGTTACTTGGGCGTTAAGTAAGTATTTTACCACAAAAACTTCTCCATCAGTAGCTGTAGCGATGTCTTTTTCTTTATTATATCGCTAAAATAAAAACATGGGGTTTTCGAAGATGTTTTTTGAAAGGTATTTGGATATAAAATATTTATTCCGTGGGGTTTACAAAAACCTTATAAAAATGGAGTCGCCACCGGCCACTTAGGTAGGCCGGACACCATAAAACCAGAGATTCAAAAAGACAGGGTTCGAGAGTCGGTTACGGATGGGGAATGATTAGCACCCCCACACCGCCCAAAATTGGTACTTTAATAATTACCGCTTTATTAATATTGGATTTTCCGGATTAGAGTGACGATTATTTTAAAATTTGGTCATAATTGCGAATATATTTTAAGGGTCCCGTTACCCGAGAATAAACGCCCAACCACTATCACTACGCTTGATACTGGCCCCGTTTACGCTCGGATAAAAAGACTCCGCATTAACAAGTTATATCTCAATATGCAATCTTAGTGGCAAAAAACGTAAAACATGACAAAACATTTAAATATAATAAATATTGACATACCAGAATACTAATTTAACATGAATGATATTTTAGACTAAAACATGTATATATATACATATTATTCTAAATAATAGATAAAAACAACTATCATATGTCAAAATAACAAGGCAGGAATAAGTACATATATACGAACAAATATTTCAAAAAGACATGCATACTGGTAATAGAACATATTTCAACATATACGGGTCCACATGTCGTACAAAAAGGGTAAATACACTAACATGTAACCCTAAAAAAGGAAACATACGAATATAAAATACAAAATACGCCATGTACGAATTAACTAAAACATAACATGCTTGATACGAATAACCGGATAAAAACATAAATATTATACTTAACATATATATACATAAAAACATGAAATACGAGTCATATACGAGGGACATAAAGTAAAAGAATATCAATATATACGATTATAATGCGAACAATAATATTTACAAAGAAAACAGGACTGAAATGAAAGGAAAACGAAAGTCAGTGGCAGGAATTAAAGAACAATAATATGTAATTTGGGGACGAAATTGCGAAACAAACAAAACCTAAAAGGACCAGAACTGTAATTAGACCAAGGGGCAGACCCAAAGTGAAAAATTCAAAAACGCGGGATGATTAAGGACGTAATTTTACCATTTAGAAACTGATTCGGTGTAATTTAGGGACGAAATTGTAACCTTTTGAAACATCAGGGGGACTGGGATTGTGATTATACCATGCGGCAAGACAAAAATGAAAATGTTGAAAATGCGGTGGGATTAAGTGTGTAATTTACCCATTTAACAAAATAAAAACAACTATAAAAGCCCCCCTTTAAGGCCGAAATCAAAATTTTGGCCATTTGTTTCATTTCCTGTTTTTTTCAGAGTTTTTGTTCTTCGTTTTCTCTCAAATGTTCTTGAGAAACCCAGAATCCGGCGGCCGGCCGCCGTATTCTCCGCCGCCGACCGCCGCTAACCGGCGCCGGCGAGCCTTCAAAATACACCAAAACAACCCCCTTGTCGTCCTCAATACGAATCCGTGGTTGGATTCAGAGGATACCCTTTTTTTACCCTAGATCTAAGAAATACGAACCCAAAAAAAATATTTTTAGACCAAAACACAACTACGAAGGGTCTTCTCTTCCCTTTAGTTCACCAGATCTGGCTTGAGAAGCCGAAAGGCTTGTCACCGAGAGAACGAAGACCCACATAACGCCTTGTAAGACTACTTCTTTTTTTTTTTTACTGTTTTTTTATTTCTATTTCAGTAATTGCATGTAAAGAAACAAGTAAGAAAAAGAGACAAGTGTTTACCAATGGACCCCTTTTTTGATTATCTCGACTGGTTACAAATTTTTTTGGTCTTACAAGATCTCTGTTCTCTTTTTTGTTACTACTCTTGTTCTCTCTTTTTTTGTTTTTTGCTAATCTTTTTTTCCACTGGCTAATCCCCGTTACAAAAGCCCCGTTTCATATATATTACTGCCTCTGTTTTTTGGTTGCAAGTTGCATCTTCTTTTTCAGATTTGACATTTTGCTTGTTGTCTTTGGCATAATCTGAACGCGGGGACTAAATATCGGCGCGGTGGCGGTATGGACGTTCTGCTAGAGGCCAGACGCGTTTTCGGCCGTTAGATCAGATCTGATCTAACGGTCGAGATGGCTTGAAGAACGATCGGCCTGGATGAAGCCTCGATTCGATGAAACGGCTTCAGATTTTGCCACGTGGAGCTCCG
Organism: Hibiscus mutabilis; assembly: GCA_019671005.1. Lineage (NCBI taxonomy): Eukaryota > Viridiplantae > Streptophyta > Magnoliopsida > Malvales > Malvaceae > Hibiscus > Hibiscus mutabilis. Next base: position 32,486,615 of record CM033743.1, on the reverse strand, counting down.
CAGTCGAGGAGTCAGAACACGTGGATCTTACGCGCGCGTGGGATATTAAAGCGTCCTCGCGTGGACCACACGCGCGCGTGGCACTCGAACGGTCCATACGTGTGGAGCACGCGCCTGGCAGATATTTTTGACTTCCATTGCATCGTGGCCGTTGGATCAGATCTTGATCCAACGGCCCACGCTACCCTATTGTAATTAAATAGGATTGATTTGGGCCAAACGGGCTTTGTAATTGGATTTGTAATTGGACTATAATTTTTTATTTGGGTTTAATATATATTTAATTTTTTCATTTTGTCAGCCCAATAATAATAATAGTATAATTATAACAGCAATACATATACATACGAAAATATATACTTATATTATACGATCATTAATTAATATAATATTCTAGTATACGTACGTATAATCATACATATAATTAATATAACATCTATATACGCTTATACCCTAGATACATACGTGACATACATACACCCCTAATACGTATACATAGCTTATACATGCACACATCACCTTATATTAGTAACATTCATATAATAAATATACATGCAATATTAATATATTTACAAGTAAAAATGAGTGATTACAGTTGCCCCTCTTTGCTTGTTCTCATGGAATGGGAAACAAAGCAAAGATTCATAAGCACTCATTTTTATCAGACTTCCCTGTTTGTAGCCTTGGAAAAACGAATTCTTTTGGACATTTCTGCTCTTCCTTGGCTGAATCTTCAGGCTCGTAAGTTCTTCCTATATAGAGCTTCGTCACCTTCCGATCTTGGAGCTACAGGCTCTTTCGACATAGAACCCTTCGCTCTCATTTTTATCAGACTTCCCTGTTTGGTTTTGGAAAAACGAATTCTTTTGGACATCTCCGCTCTTCCTTGGATAGATCTTCAGACTCGTAAGTTCTTCCTATATAGAGCTTCGTCACCTTCCGATCTTGGAGCTACAGGCTCTTTTCGACATAGAACCCTTCGCTCTCATTTTTATCAGACTTCCTTGTTTGTAGCTTTGGAAAAAACGAATTCTTTTGGACATCTCCGCTCTTCCTTGGCTGAATCTTCAGGCTCGTAAGTTCTTCCTATATAGAGCTTCGTCACCTTCCGATCTTGGAGCTACAGGCTCTTTTCGACATAGAACCCTTCGCTCTCATTTTTATCAGACTTCCCTGTTTATAGCTTTGGAAAAACGAATTCTTTTGGACATCTCCGCTCTTCCTTGGCTGAATCTTCAGGCTCGTAAGTTCTTCCTATATAGAGCTTCGTCACCTTCCGATCTTGGAGCTACAGGCTCTTTTCGACATAGAACCCTTCGCTCTCATTTTTATCGACTTCCTGTTTTGTAGCTTTGGAAAACGAATTCTTTTGGACATCTCCGCTCTTCCTTGGCTGAATCTTGGGCTCGTAAGTTCTTCCTATATAGAGCTTCGTCACCTTCCGATCTTGGAGCTACAGGCTCTTTTCGACATAGAACCCTTCGCTCTCATTTTTATCAGACTTCCCTGTTTGTAGCTTTGGAAAAACGAATTCTTTTGGACATCTCCGCTCTTCCTTGGCTGAATCTTCAGGCTCGTAAGTTCTTCCTATATAGAGCTTCGTCACCTTTCGATCTTGGAGCTACAGGCTCTTTTCGACATAGAACCCTTCGCTCTCATTTTTATCAGACTTCCCTGTTTGTAGCTTTGGAAAAACGAATTCTTTTGGACATCTCCGCTCTTCCTTGGCTGAATCTTCAGGCTCGTAAGTTCTTCCTATATAGAACCTTTCACTCTAAGACAATGAAGTTCAGAGCCTTTCCTACATAAGACTCTTCGCTTTCGACACAACAGGTCTCCTATATAACCCTGTGTCATAGGTGAATTGCTTTGACTGGGAGTTCTTCCTATATAGAACTGCGAGTCTTCACTTTGGAGCCATCAGTCCCTCCTATATAGAACTTTTGGCGTCTGGAATCTCAGAGCTACAGGTTCTTCCTATATAGAACCTTTTACTCTAAGACAATAAAGCTCAGAGCCCTTCCTATATAGAACTCTTCGCTTTCGACACAACAGGATTTCCTATATAATCTTGCGTGTCATGGGTGAATTGTTTTGACTGGGAGTCCTTCCTATATAGAACTACGAGTCTTCACCCTGGAGCTGTCAGTCCTTCCTATATAGAACTTTCAGCTTCTGAAACCTCATAAAGAAGGATTCTTCCTATATAGAACCTCTATCTAAGACAATAAAGCTCGGAGCCCTTCCTATATAGAACTCTTCGCTTTCGACACAGCAGGATTTCCTATATAATCTTGTGTGTCATGGGTGAATTGCTTTGACTGGGAGTCCTTCCTATATAGAATCAAGAGTCTTCACCACTGGAGCTGTCATCCTTTCCTATATAGAACTTTCAGCAAAAAACCTCAGAAAGAAGGATTCTTCCTATATAGAACCTCTCTCTAGAGCTTGAAAACATGTGTCTTTTGTATGTAAAACATTGTTTTCTCATTTGGGATTCACACCGTGACGGTCTTCGATGTCTCTTTGGATCTGCAGATACCTGTCTGAGACGAAAACAAAATGCTATGACAAATGAATGAATTGACATGCTCCTAATCCTAGTGATGTCTGACTATTCATGATGCATGAGATTCAATATCTTGGTGGGCTTGCTTTGGTTTTTATTTGATCTTGACGTTCGCTTTCTTCTTTCCTACGGGCATCGATACTCCGCCTCACTGTCAGGTTCAAACATCTCAACCTTTCTTTTTCTCCAATTATGATTTGGAATTTTAAAGCGCCCTTTCGGGTTTTCACTTTAAAGAGTTTTTTTCACCCAAGAGATCTCTTTTGTTATCTCGTGTGCTTTCCTTGGATAAATAGGACATGTGCCATTGGTCATCCTATCTAGTTGTTTAAAGCTTCTCACCTTCCCTAGCCATTATGTAGGGAACTGGAGGGTGGAGTTAACATCATTTTCTTTGATCACCTGCAATCTTCAAGGTTAAATCATAGTAATGCTCCGAAATCTCTTGTTTCATTATAAGCCTATGTTATCTTATTTGACTAAAATTGACAAGAAGGCCAGGAATGGATGCTCAAAAACACGGCTTTATTACGATTAAGGGCTTCGATATATCTTGAAAAGAAAGGTATGACACACATGAGTTAAGTATGAAAATACAAGACCTCTCATTATCTTCGATATGAATGATACATGACCCTGTCAACCGGTGTAGAATTTTTTGCCTGAAGCCTTCTCTTCACAATGTTCGTGAAGATGCCCTTCTCTTCGGATATTCAACTTTTCAACTTACCTGAGCCGCCCTTTGCGGGTTTTCAACTCGAGTCCTTCCTTTGCTTCAAGACGCCCGGTTTCGGGTTTTCGTCCTGAGCTCTCCATTTTTTTTAGAGATAATATTTCTTGACGACATCAGAATTTACGGGATTTTTTAGCTCGTCCCCGTCCATTTCTGTTAGGATCAATGCTCCTCCTGAGAAGGCCTTTTTTATGACGTACGGTCCTTCCCAGTTGGGCGTCCATTTTCCTCGAGAATCTTTCTGGATAGGGAGGATTCTCTTGAGTACCAGATCCCCTTCTTTGAATTCTCTTGGGCGCACCTTTTTGTTGTAAGCCTGCACCATCCGCTTTTGGTACATCTGACCATGACAAATAGCCTTTAGTCTTTTTTCGTCAATGAAATTTAGCTGGTCGAATCTGGCTTGCACCCATTCAGCTTCTTCCAGTTTTATTTCGTTTAAGACCCGGAGGGACGAAATCTCTACCTCAATTGGGAGTACTGCTTCGGTACCATACACCAAGGAGTAGGGCGTTGCCCCCGTTGATGTGCGAATGGACGTCCTATAGGCGAAAAGGGCAAAAGGCAACTTCTCATGCCAATCCCTGTAGGTATCCGTAGTTTTCGCTATGATCTTCTTTATGTTCTTGTTTGCTGCTTCCACTGCTCCATTCATTTTAGGACGATAGACTGTGGAATTATGGTGTGTTATCTTGAATTGAGTGCACACGTCCTTCATCATTTTGTTGTTCAGATTGGAAGCGTTGTCGGTGATGATCCTCTCTGGCTATCCATATCGACAAATAATTTCCTTCTTTAAGAACTTACAAACTGTAGTCCTGGTGATATTGGCGTTAGACGCTGCCTCTACCCATTTAGTGAAGTAGTCTATGGCGACCAAAATGAAACGGTGCCCATTGGAAGCTTTCGGATGGATTTGCCCGATGACGTCCATGCCCCATGCTGCAAAAGGCCACAGAGAATTCATGGTGTGTAGAGGCAATGGGGGTGCATGAATCTTGTCAGCATAAATTTGGCATTTGTGGCATTTCCTGGCGTAATCGATGCAATCTCCCTACATGGTCAACCAGAAATAACCGTACCTCATAATTTTCCGGGCTATAGACAGCCCGTTGGCGTGCGTTCCATAGATCCCGTCATGTACTTCAGCTAAGATTTCTTTCGCCTCTCGGGCATCCACACATCTCAGCAATGTTTGATCATGACTTCTCCTATATAGGATTTCCCCATCTAGGATATATTTTGTTGCCATTTTTCTGAGCGCTTTTCTGTCATTGTCGTTTGCCCCTTCTGGATACTTTTGAAGCTTGACATATTGCAGGATGTCATAGTACCATGGATTTTCGTCAACCTCTTCCTGTATATTACAACAATGAGCAGGTTTTTCAAACGTCTGCATCTCAATGGGCTTCATTTCTGCCCCGGTGTTTGTCTTAAACATGGATGCCAAGGTTGCCAATGCATCTGCCATCTGATTTTCTTCTCGGGGTAAGTAATTGAAGCTGATCTTTTCGAACTCTTTGACGAGCTCTTGGATCCATTCGTGATATTTGACCAACTTCGGGTCTCTGGTTTCCCACTCCCCGCGCAATTGGTAAATGACTAGGGACGAATCTCCGAACACTCGAAGTTCCTTAACCTTTCTTTCAATGGCTGAGTTCAGTCCCATGATGCAAGCTTCGTATTCAGCTATATTGTTTGTGCAGAAGAATTCCAATCTGCTGGTGAAAGGATAATAGACGTCCTCAGGCGAAATTAGCACTGCCCCTATCCCATGTCCGAGGGCGTTGGAGGCTCCATCGAAGTAAAGTTTCCATGACATATTATCTGAAATCTCTTCTTCGGTTGTAATGCACATCAAGTCTTCATCTGGGAAACTAAAGTTCAATGCCTCATAGTCATCCGAAGCACGACTAGCCAGGAAATCTGCTACGGCACTCCCCTTTATAGCTTTCTGATTAACATATACGATGTCGAATTCGGATAAGAGCATCTGCCATCGGGCCATCCTTCCCGTTAGCGCTGGCGCTTCCATTAAGAACTTTAATGGGTCTAGCTTGGATATCAACCAGGTAGTATGGTATAACATGTACTGTCTGAGCCGCTTGGTAGCCCAAACTAGAGCACAACACAGCTTCTGTACTGGCGGGTACCGTGTTTTGCAATCATTGAATTTCCTGCTTAGGTAATAGATGGCTTGCTCCTTTTTCCTTGACTCATCGTGTTGCCCTAGTACACATCCCATTGAACTCTCGAAGACTGTTAGGTAGAGAATTAGTGGTCGACCAGGTACTTGTGCGACTAAAATTGGAGCATTTGTCAGGTACTTTTTGATCTTTTCTAGGGCTTTTTGACATTCTTCATCCCACACGCCGGGATTATTCTTTCTAAGAAGTCTGAAGACCGGGTCGCATTGATTGGTTAATTGGGAAATGAAACGAGAGATATAATTCAGCCTCCCCAGGAAACCGCGGACTTCCTTTTGCGTGCGGGGTGGTGAAAGGTCCTGGATGGCTTTCACTTTATCGGGATCAATCTCAATCCCTCTTCTGCTTACTACGAATCCTAGGAGTTTTCCAGAAGTAACGACGAAGGTACACTTGGCAGGATTGAGCCTCAGTTGGTACTTCCGTAGTCTTTGGAATAGTTTTTTCAAGTTCTGTAGGTGCTCTTCCTCTGTTCGGGATTTGACAATCATATCATCCACGTATACTTCTATTTCTTTGTGCATCATATCATGGAAGAGAGTCACCATTGCTCTTTGGTATGTTGCCCCTGCGTTCTTTAGCCCAAACGGCATCACTTGATAACAAAAAGTGCCCCACATGGTTATGAATGTGGTTTTCTCCATGTCGTTAGAATCCATCTTTATCTGGTTGTACCCTGAGAAGCCGTCCATGAAGGAAAACCATGAATGTCCTGCGGTGTTGTCAACCAGCGTGTCAATATGTGGCAAAGGGAAGTTGTCTTTAGGGCTAGCTCGATTCAGATCCCTATAATCTACACACATACGAACTTTCCCGTCTTTCTTTGGTACTGGTACAATGTTTGCAACCCACTCGGGGTATTTGGCTACCTCCAAGAATCCAGCATCAAATTGCTTTTTCACCTATTCTCGGATTTTTAACAACATATCTGGCCTCATTCTCCGAAGTTTTTGCTGTACTGGTTTGCACTCCGATTTGGTTGGCAATTTGTGCACCACTATGTCGGTATTCAATCCTGGCATATCTTGATAAGTCCAGGCGAAGACATCCTTGAATTCCTGAAGTAGGGCTATCAGTTCATGCTTGGTTTTTGAGGAAATTGTCGTTCCTATTTTTATTTCTTTTCTCGCTTCTTCAGCCCCCAAGTTGACAATTTCTGTTTCTTCTTGATGGGGCATAATCTGCCTTTCTTCGTCGTCTACCATTCTCTTTAACTCTTCCGGGACCTCAATTTCTATTTCATCATATCCTTCCTCAATTTCCTCTGAGACCTCAGGGCATTCGAAATTTACTCCAGGATTGGATCCGGTATCATTCATATCGTCAATCATGAGCGACCTGCAATAAATGAGAATGAATTGTATTGGGAAAGAGACGGCTTTACATGAAGGGAATGAATATGAAGAATGCATGAATGGAATAAATGAGACTTTGGTCATTTTTAAGAAAGTGGGGATATTTTCATTTCAATCAAAAAGTTAACATAGGTGCCCCATACAAGAGATCCCCATTGTCTATGGGCAAAAACAAAAGGTTGATTCGGAGCATTACTCTGATCTATTCCTAAAAACTACAGGTAGATCAATGCAGCTCCAGTTATCGAGTGTTTCTCCGGGATGGCAAGGGCGGATGTTGGTCAACATTTTGCTGCCACGGCCCTTTTCAGCTATCATGTTGATGTACATCCCCAAAATGATTTAATTGAGCATTTCCTCCTCGTTAAGTTCATCATTTTTCTTCATTGCTTCTCCAATATCTTGACCTGGCTGGTAGAACCCTCCGGAGACGAAAGTGGCTTTCAAACTAGGAAAGGACATCGACCTCCACGGAATGTCTTTTCCTTTATATCTGGCTTTTCTTTGCTCCTCCTTTCTCTTATATTCCTCTTTCTTCATTGGACACTTGGGTTGATAACCCAATCCAAACGATCCTTCTTGGTTATCAAATTCTTGGGTCTCGTGTTTCCTTGTAATTTCTTCCCAAGCCCTTTTCCTATTTTGGCTCCTCGGCCCAAAGTTTCTGCGACGGTCATCTTGGTACAATTAGATAACCTGGGGTAGGGGATCTGGCTTCCCTCTAAAATGAATGTGGCATTTACTAGTTCTAATGCTCGGAAAGAGCATTCTGCAGCATCTTCATCATTTTGAATGTAGGGGGTGTCTGATGTCACGGAAGCAACAAATTCATGCTCTGCTTCTACGGTGACCAATTTGCCTTCAACTACAAATTTTAATTTCTGATGCAATGATGATGGGACAACTCCTGCGGAGTGGATCCACGGTCTTCCCAATAAGCAGCTGTAAGATGGTTTTATGTCCATCACCACAAAATCGATCACATATTCAGTTGGTCCGATCAATAGGGGCATCTCAATTTTCCCCATTGTTCCTTTTTGCGTACCATCAAAGGCTCTTACCGAGTTGTAGCAAGGTTTTAGGTGTGAACCATCTATTGGCAATTTTTGCAGGGTTACCATAGGCAAGACATTCAATGCTGACCCGTTGTCGATCAGTACGCCTGGTAATACATACCCTTTGCAGTGGGTAGTGATGTTAAGGGCTTTGGTAGACCCCATTCCTCCCTCCGGGATCTCATCATCACTGAATGTGATATGATTATAGGCAGTAATATGCCCTACTATCATGTCCAGGTTTGTTACAGAAATGTCCTGGGGCACAAAAGTTTGATTCAGCACTTTCAATAGCGTCTCCCGATGCTTCTCTGAACTCAAGAGTAATTCCAGCACTGTGATCCTGGCCGGTTGTTTCCGTAGTTGTTCTACTACGCTGTACTCGCTATGTCTCAAGAACTTTATAAATTCTTTGGCCTAGGCCTCAGTTACCGGTTCATTTATCGTTTGGGGAGGTTCTTCTCCAAATATCTGTGTAGGGCTGACTGCTGTATTCTTCCCCCTATCTTTTTCAGCTGCTCTCAAAGCCTCGGAGGAATAACATCGGCCGCTCCTTGTGAAATGGCCTGCTTCACCAACGTTCACATTGTTCTGACTTTGTTGGTCTTCCAGCGTAGGCTCTCTTACCTGTTCGTGTTCTAATTTTTCTGGCATGGTCACATTTGCAGCATAATTCCAGGGAATTTGTCGCATATTTTTGAATGGGAATGGAGATGGTGCTGAAATGATGATCCTGGGATTTATTTTGCTGGTTTCTCATTGGGAAACACCTGCATTCCCTGTCCTGGGAGAGACGATAAAAGGTCTATCCTTCCCGTATCTAGTTTTGGGGCTATCTGTCATGTGTACGTCTGATCCCTTCCCCATGGGTTCCTCAAAGAATTCAATTTGTTTTTCATTCATCAACTTCTGCACCAATTTCTTGAACTCTTCACATTCTTGGTTATCATGCCCTTCAGTCTGATGGAATTCGCAATACCTTCCACATTCCTTCTGCCTTATTATCATGCCTTTGTTGATCACATGAGCCATGCATAATTGTTGAAATACCCACCGTAAAGGAGACTTGATTTCGGACACGTCATCATTTATCCTCTTGGTAAAGCATTCTTCTATGACGTTTACCCCTCTGCTCCCATGATTAGGTAGCGGGTTGTTGGCTACACTTGGTTCTTCAAACTTCAATATCCCAGAATCGATTAAGTTCTGTACAAGCTTTTTGAAGGCAAGACAATTCTCAGTGGGATGTCCAGGGGTACCGCCGTGATAGTCGCAATGCGTGCTTGGATTATACCAAGGCGGGAAGGGTGGATTGACAGGATTAACGATGTATGGTCGGACCAAGTCTGCTTCATACAACTGGGAATAAAGCTCTGAGTATGAAACAGGTAGGGGAGTGAATGTTCTCTTCTCTTTGTCCTTTCTGGTGACTCTCTCATCTCTTTGATTCGAATTTTGTGTTTTTCCCACTGGTGCTTGTGGCTGTGAGACTGTGAAGTTCTTCGGGGCAGTATAGGTGCTGGTGGTGTTTACTTCATTTCTCTTGTTATACTTTCGAGACCCTTCCCCACCATCTATTCTGCCGCTCTTAATTGCCAGTTCGAGAGACTCCCCAGTCCTGATCAAGTCGGCGAAACACTGTGTTGTGTTATTAATGAGGCGGTCAAAGAGTGCCCCTTTCAGAGTATTGACAAATAATGGCGTGATTTCATGCTCCGGGATAGGTGGCTGGATTTGGGCGGCCATTTCTCTCCACCTTTGGGCATATTGTCGCAAGCTTTCATTTGACTTCTGCCCCATATTTTCTAACATGATTCTGCTAGGGATCATGTCTGTTACATGTTTGTATTGCTCGGAAAATGCTTTAGACAAATCTTTCCATGTCTTGACATTTGCTTTGCTTAACTGAGTATACCAACGTAACGCCGCTCCAGTTAGACTATCCTGGAAACAATGGATCAGCAACTTTTCATCTTTATGGTAAGCCGCCATTTTTCTACAATACATCGTTATATGTGCAGAAGGACATGTGGTTCCGTCATATTTATCGAACTCTGGCGTTTTGAATTTTGGCGGCAAAACAAGATCAGACACCAGACTTAGGTCACTAGCGTCGTTTCCTGATTCTTCATTTGATTGTAACGCTTTAAATTTTTCTTCCATGAGGCGAAATCTTTCTTCCCATTTTTTCTCTACCTCATTCCTAATTCTTTCGACCATATTCAGGTCCAGCACTTCTTCTTCATAAAGCGCTTCAGTATCGAGGGGTTGAGTCTCAGGTGCCCCTATTTGAAAACTGGAGGACATTCCTGCAGGGTCAATATACACCTTCCTAGCCTGGTTTGGTGCAGTTGGTTGAACCATGTAGTGAGCCGGGGTACCTTCTGGTTCTGGAACATTTTCTCCCTCTACTCGTTTTCCAAGACTTCTTGCCCATGAATGCGCTTATGTCGTAAACTATAGATGTTTGTGATCGCGCAATCTGATCACTAAGGCTTCTCTGGGCCTCTTCAAGCCTTGTCTCGAGCTCTCTTTGCCCTCTTTCTAGACTGATTATTCTTTCTTCCATGAGCTTTCTTTGTAGCCGGGTAAAGTATAGGTGATGAATGATTGCGGGTTAACTACATACAATGGCACAGTATTCATATTGTTAATATGATTGTAAAAAATAAATGCATATACAATGATGCAAATGTTATGATGCAAATGCAAGAATGCATGCAGACAACAAAGTATCGATTCATTGGTAATCACCCTTTTGAATTACTTCCACGGGAATTAAAGGGTCTTGATTACAACAAAATTCGTGTTACAAAGTAAAGATCCCTAGTACAAAAGATCTAATTATAACACAGAGTCCTATAGATAGACTCTAGCTCTATCTCCTAACTTTCCAATTGCCTTGAGCAGCTTGAGGAACCTAGGAGCTTCTTCCATTCCCGGGGCTATAAAAGGTCGGAGTGTCTCAGCCTCGACAGCTAAATCATTTACGTGTCTGGCGACTCGCTGTATGTCCACCATTAGATTTGCGTAGTACTGGTCTCTGTCCTGTACCATTCGAGCAGCGTCGCGTAATCTCTTCTGCCAATAGGTGTCCCCTCCGGCTGCAGCTTCCTCGAACACATTAATTCTTTCCTTGTAATCCTCCACAACTGCTTCGAGGGACCCGATTCGTGTTTGTAACACACTCACTTCGCGTTCTCTTTCTTGCAGCTCAGCGAAATTATTCCTGTGGCAGTACATTCGAAGTGAGTGTTCGACTTCCGCTACTTTCCCTTTTAATTCATCATTTTGACTTTGGCTTTGCCCCAAACTTTGAATAGTGTCATCGTACAGTTTCTGCATCTCTAACAGTCTATTTCGACTACTTATGGATTTTCTTTTCCATACGGCGACACTTTCTCTCTCATGATGGAGAGCCTGTTTTCCCTTGCTGATTTCTTGTCTGAATCTTTCTTTCTCTTGATCAATAGCCTTCTTGGCGGACCGTTTTTCTTCCTCCATAGCCAAACGGTAGCTTTCAATCTCTTTCTCGATCGCTCTTTTATTGATTTCTCATTCTTCTTCCATCAAACGGATGCCGTTCATTCTTTCTCTTTCCACAGCTATGAACTGACTCCGGCCGGCCTTTTGTATTTTTGCCTGTAATAGGAGAGCATCTTTTTGATAAAGAGTATTCTTGTCACTCAAATCTGCATTTAATTTCTTCAGTTGCCTAATGATCCCATCCCGCTCGTCAACTTCTAAGCTTGCTTTATAGAGCTCGCTTGCATGTTGGGTCTGTTGGATGTCCATTTTCTTTTTAACTTCCTCGAGTTCACTCCTTAAGATATCGGCTTCGGACGGTACCACCCTTGTAAGCTCTTCGAGTGACACTGTTGGTCCTTGTTCAGATTCAGGAATCACATTATTAACCCTCAAACGTCTCCAAAGATCGTAATCTGGGGTAGTCATGTGCTCGGTATCTCCTTCCACCCTGATCCGATAACAACGATCCCAGGCCCTCATGATGGCCTGAATTTTTCCTTTGAATTCTCCTTTGAAAAGAAATTCAGTTTGGCTTAATCCGGCGGTATTGGGAATGAACTGTCGTGATCCGAACTGCCGAGATACTAAAAGTGGAGCACAAGCGATCCCTCCATGTAATCCTAACATCATCAGCCAGTTGAAGTCACCACAACTGTATTGAAAATAATTAACTTTACCGAGCCATGGGACCCTCCATGCTATGTCTTCATCTTGAATGTTCCTGAAGAAACTGGTCCACATTTTTGTTTTCAAATCTTCTCGCCATTCCTTTGCTAAGTATTCTCGTAAAGGTGAAAAACCTTGGAAGGATATCCCCGGCAGGACCCGCGTCGGCGTTTTCCACATGTGACTCTGGATCCATACTTGTAATAGCTGTGTGCAGCCTCGAAAACGTCCTTCTTCATGTTTCCGGCTAGCGTTTAAGGAAATGAAAGTCTCGACCAAGATTGCTGGTACCGGGTTTGCTCTCCGTTTCACCCGCTCAAACAAATCCAGAATGGCTATGTCAATGTTCCCGAGTACTCTGGGAAAGATCACCAAGCCATATATTCCTAAAGCGAATAAGTCCATTTTCTTTTCCTCGTCTGGATGTGTCGATATGATGTCCCGAATACTTTCCCATGCAAAGACTGTATTATCTCCTCGGATTTGAAGGAGGCCACTAACCCAATCGTCACTCATTCCCACAAAGGTTTTGAGTTTCGCAGTGTAATTCTGATTCCTGGGAGGCTTCGCGTAGATCCAATCTTCCTGAATATTTTTCTGGTTAAGTAAAGCAGTGTATTCTTCTACCGTAGGCATCATGTCCTGCCCATTAAAGGTGAAGCAGCAAAAAGCCGGATTCCAGAACTGGACTATAGCTCGGAGTAGGGGCTGGTTAATCCGAACATATAATAGCTGTGCGATGTCGCCATAACTATTGCAGAATAAGTCCTGTAGTCTTCGGTCCCATCTTTCCCAAATGCTTTGAAGATCCCACAAGTCGTTCTGTTGGAGACTCACATAGGTGTATCCAGCTATTATGCGTTCGTTAGGCAGACTGTCCCCTTGGATTTTCTGGTTGACCTCTGACCAATGTCTGATTGACAAATTAAGCTCTTCTTTCCTAAGACACCTTTTTTCCATAGTGAAAGACTTTCTGATCAGGCAAACCACTTGATCCAGTACCTTTATGCGATGCAAATGCAATGATGTATGAGAAAAAGAAAAAGCGAAAAGGAAACAAGTCAGTACCAGATATAATTAATAAATATATAAATAAAAGGACAAAAATAAACAGAATAAACACACAAAGCAACCCTATTTATCCCGTCTAAAACACCTAAGGTTATCCGCATGGCTCTAACAGGGTGGGTTTCTATGTTCTCTACATGCAGTGTTGGTGCTAGGAGGTACCCGAATTGTCCTCGCTGTCCTCTACTAAGAGTAGCAAGGCCCCCGATCATCACCCATTATAGGCTCCTTTCAACCGGGTTCAATTCAGGGGGACCCATTCGCTTATGCCCGTACGAAGGAACGATATCCTTACGAAAGCATAAGGTACTCGAGCCCCAAAAGTACTTGCTAGGCCCATACGGGAGAACGATATCTCCACGAAAGCATTAGCGTTTTCCCCCCACTTAAAAAGACGGGTTTATATGCCATATTTTAAATGCGTTAAAATAAACGCGCAATTATGACCGAATGTTAATTTAATAGTCACTTTAACCCGGAACTTCAAATATTAGTAAAGCGGTAATTATTTTAAAAGCTTGACTCTCATTTGTTTTTTTTTAAAAAAAAACAAAAATTGTCCCCAGCGGAGTCGCCATCTGTAGCGATGTATTTTTCTTTATTATATCGCTAAAATAAAAACATGGGGTTTTCGAAGATGTTTTTTGAAAGGTGTTTGGATATAAAATATTTATTCCGTGGGGTTTACAAAAACCTTATAAAAATGGAGTCGCCACCGGCCACTTAGGTAGGCCGGACACCATAAAACCAGAGATTCAAAAAGACAGGGTTCGGGAGTCGGTTACGGATGGGGAAGGATTAGCACCCCCACACCGCCCAAAATTGGTACTTTAATAATTACCGCTTTATTAATATTGGATTTTCCGGATTAGAGTGACGATTATTTTAAAATTCGGTCATAATTGCGAATATATTTTAAGGGTCCCGTTACCCGAGAATAAACGCCCAACCACTATCACTACGCTTGATACTGGCCCCGTTTACGCTCGGATAAAAGGACTCCGCATTAACAAGTTATATCTCAATATGCAATCTTAGTGGCAAAAAACGTAAAACATGACAAAACATTTAAATATAATAAATATTGACATACCAGAATACTAATTTAACATGAATGATATTTTAGACTAAAACATGTATATATATACATATTATTCTAAATAATAGATAAAAACAACTATCATATGTCAAAATAACAAGGCAGGAATAAGTACATATATACGAACAAGTATTTCAAAAAGACATGCATACTGGTAATAGAACATATTTCAACATATACGGGTCCACATGTCGTACAAAAAGGGTAAATACACTAACATGTAACCCTAAAAAAGGAAACATACGAATATAAAATACAAAATACGCCATGTACGAATTAACTAAAACATAACATGCTTGATACGAATAACCGGATAAAAACATAAATATTATACTTAACACATATATACATAAAAACATGAAATACGAGTCATATACGAGGGACATAAAGTAAAAGAATATCAATATATACGATTATAATGCGAACAATAATATTTACGAAGAAAACAGGACTGAAATGAAAGGAAAACGAAAGTCAGTGGCAGAAATTAAAGAACAATAATATGTAATTTGGGGACGAAATTGCGAAACAAACAAAACCTAAAAGGACCAGAACTGTAATTAGACCAAGGGGCAGACCCAAAGTGAAAAATTCAAAAACGCGGGATGATTAAGGACGTAATTTTACCATTTAGAAACTGATTCAGTGTAATTTAGGGACGAAATTGTAACCTTTTGAAACATCAGGGGGACTGGGATTGTGATTATACCATGCGGCAAGACAAAAATGAAAATGTTGAAAACGCGGTGGGATTAAGTGTGTAATTTACCCATTTAACAAAATAAAAACAACTATAAAAGCCCCCATTTAAGGCCGAAATCAAAATTTTGGCCATTTGTTTCATTTTCTGTTTTTTTCAGAGTTTTTGTTCTTCGTTTTCTCTCAAATGTTCTTGAGAAACCCAGAATCCGGCGGCCGGCCGTCGTATTCTCTGCCGCCGGCCGCCGCTAACCGGCACCGGCGAGCCTCCAAAATACACCAAATCAACCCCCTTGTCGTCCTCAATACGAATCCGTGGTTGGATTCAGAGGATACCCTTTTTTTTTACCCTAGATCTAAGAAATACGAACCCAAAAAAAAATATTTTTTAGACCAAAACACAACTACAAAGGGTCTTCTCTTCCCTTTAGTTCACCAGATCTGGCTTGAGAAGCCGAAAGGCTTGTCACCGAGAGAAGGAAGACCCACAGACAACGCCGGTAAGACTACTTCTTTTTTTGTTTCTGTTTTTTTTATTTCTATTTCGTATATGCATGTAAAGAAACAAGTAAGAAAAAGAGACAAGTGTTTACCAATGGACCCCTTTTTTGATTATCTCGACTGGTTACAAATTTTTTTGGTCTTACAAGATCTCTGTTCTCTTTTTTGTTACTACTCTTGTTCTCTCTTTTTTTGTTTTTTGCTAATCTTTTTTTCCACTGGCTAATCCCCGTTACAAAAGCCCCGTTTCATATATATTCGCGCTCTCTTTTTTTGGTTGCAAGTTGCATCTTCTTTTTCGAGATCGACATTTTGCTTGTTGTCTTTGGCATAATCAACGCGGGGACTAAATATCGGCGCGGTGGCGGTATGGACGTTCGTTCGCCGAGGCCGGCGACGCGTTTTTTCGCCGTTAGATCGATCGATCTAACGATCGAGATGGCTTGAAGAACGATCGGCTGGATGAAGCCTCGATTCGATGAAACGGCGGCAGATTTCGCCACGTGGAGCTCCGCAATGCCGAGGAGTCGAACGCGCGGGATCTTACGCGCGCGTGGGATATTAAAGCATCCGCGCGATGGACCACACGCCGCGCGTGGCACTCGAACCGGCCCATACGTGTGGAGCACGCGCTGGCGATATTTTTGACTTCCATTGCATCGTGGCCGTTGGATCGGATCTTGATCCAACGCCCCACGCTTACTCGCACATTGTAATTAAATAGGATTGATTTGGGCCAAACGGGCTTTGTAATTGGATTTGTAATTGGACCGTAATTTTTATTTGGGTTTAATATATATTTAATTTTTTCATTTTGTCAGCCCAATAATAATAATAATAGTATAATTATAACAAAGAATACATATACATACGAAAATATATATATATTATATTATACATCATTAATTAATATAATATTCTAGTATACGTACGTATAATCATACATATAATTAACATAACATCTATATACGCTTATACCCTAGATACATACGTGACATACATACACCCCTAATACGTATACATAGCTTATACATGCACACATCACCTTATATTAGTAACATTCATATAATAAATATACATGCAATATTAATATATTTACAAGTAAAAATGAGTGATTACAGTAGCAGCAACAAATTTTGGATTTTCTTCTAAATAATCAAAGTCTTCTTCTTCTTCTTTCTCATCTTCATGATCAGAAGCGACCTCTCTATTGTCCAAAAGTAGCATGGTATTTCAATTTGGATACTGATTGGCCATATGACCTTGTCCAAGGCATTTGAAACACTTGATCTCCTTCGAGCGTTCTTTACCTTCTATTGCCTTGCCTCAGCTGGTCTCTATCATGGTTGGCTTTGATTTTGAGGTCTCGCACATTGCCTTGTGAACCTTCAAAGCGATCTATTCTCTTATGAATAAGCTCAAGTTCTTCTCATAGAAACCTTTGCATTGCCTGAATCATCACTTGCATCTGAAGATTTGGGGTTTGTTGTCAACCCTCCAAACATGAATTTCTAGAATTCTGAGACATGTTGTTAGTGAAAATAAAGGAAATAAATTGAAAAGACCTTACCAATTTACACTCAACAAAAAAAAATTCACAGTTCACTCCAAGGAAATTTCACTCCACTCAACGCTCGTGTTTGCACTTTGGGATGTTATTTGGCTTTTATTATCCCCTTCTGATCTTACACTCTCAATTTGCCTTTTTCCACTCCTTTCTCTCTTGTAAAGTTCTTTAAGGACTTACTCAAGACTTAGGCAAGTATTGTATCTTGTGCGTCATTGAAATGTTAGTTTGAAAAGGAAAAGGAAGAAAATATGGTGTAAAGGAAAGTTTAGAATAGAAAAGGTAAAAAGAAATGGTTACTTACTTGGCAAGAAACTCACAACCTTTCTTGACCAACAATTAAAATCTTGAAGAAGATGACTTTAGGCTTGATGTTGAAGATGATGTTGTTGTGCTTTTCACCCTTGAACTTGTGTTATCCGAAACTTATTCTCTTCTTTTTTTTTCTACTTTTCGAATATGTTTTTGTTTTTTTTGAACAAATTGAAATGACAAAAGATAGCCACTTACAAATTCTTTTCGCTTTTCTTGAATCGGGCTTATCTTGATGCACTTGCTTCTTCCACCAAAAGCTCTGATTACCAAATGTTGCAATCCGTCCTTGATGTTGTTGTTGGAGATGGTCACTCTAATTGTTGGATCTAGGAAGGTAGCAAGAAACCTACAAGCAAGATAGGCTTAAAAGAATGAAAGGTATTTTAATGGTGGCTGCGGAAGATGGTAAGATTGGTGTACAGAAATGGTGATGGATATGGATGGAAATGGTGAAGGTAGTATCTTAAGAATTTAAGGAAGAAACTATGCTATAAAGAGCATAACCCCGAACCTTATATGATTTCTTAAGGGATGGTAAAAAGGATTTTGACCCACTATCTATAAAGAGATAGGAACCGAAAGCATCAAGGGAATAGAGAGGTTGACGCCACAAGTACAAGTACTTGATAAGTCGATAAAGTTATAAAAAGAACTAAAAGAGAGAAAATTCTCAGAAAGGAAATTTTGTATTGAAATTGAGTAGGCTTACAAATGAAAATGTTAATCATATTTGTAGGAAATGTAAAGGCATGGCCGAGTAGACCCCTATCTATTCGGCATAGGGTAAAATCCCTTCATAAAGGCATGTATGTATGAATGGTTACAATAGCATAGCTGAATAGTTAAGGAGATGGTTCAAAATGGTGCTAAGGCTTCTCCCTCATGTAGTTGCCTCTCATTTTCAAGTTTCCCTCCAATTAGCTAGGGACATGTTCCTTAGGAGGGGACATGACCCTTAAGGTGGTGAGCTGGCATGTGTAGGTGGAGCTGAAGTGAGCTAGTTGAGCTTGGTGTGAGCTGCATTGAGCTGATCTAGCTAGCTTAATGAGCTAGCTTAATCTTATAGCTGTTTTGATCTTCTATGAGCTGCCCTTAGCTAGGTGAGCTAGTCCTTGAAGCTTGTGAACTTCCTTAGAATGCTTCCCTTTGTCCTCGAGCTGCCATGAGCTACCATTGGACTCCTTGAGCTAATCTGAGCTGCTTTGAATGTCCTTGAGCTGTTCCAAGCTGTTTTTACACTTCTTGAGCTATTCTGAGCTTTCTTGTGAGGTCCTTGAGTTATCATGAGCTTCTGCCTTCATCCATAGTACCTAAAGAAACAATAAACAATGTGTGAGATGAAATAAAGTTATAATAAGACGCATGCTTAAACTAAGAATGTAATGCAATGCAAACATAAAATTTAAAGATGTGGATTAAGTTATTATTTAGGCAAACTTAAATAATATAAGGACCTATGTGTATAAGCACAATCCTTACTATGATATGCATAACTTAACTATGAAATTGTCATTATAAGGTATGTTATGTAACCAAAATAAACTAAGTATGCCATGAAAGAAGTAAATAACATAAGTAAATAAAAGATGTGTAAAGAAATTAAAAACTCTCTTTTCTTTTATCCCAAAAATTAGAGATGAAAAGATGATGATGAATAGATGCCAAAGCTGTTCCTCTCCGAAATGAGAACTTAACCACGTTATCCATAAAAATCTTAGAACATTAGAAATTAATTATGATCTTGGCTTTGAAGATTCGGTAGCTAAATTTAACCATAGTGGTCTTGACAATTCAAGAACTCCAACCTAAGCTCCCCTGGTGTTTCGGTGGAATGAGAGAAAGAATTTCTCTCTCTTTTCTTTTTCTATCCAAATTGCCGTGAGAATTTTGGCTTCTAAAAGCCAATTTATTTTTATTATCATTCTTTTCCATTTTCTATAATAGGAAAACATGTGACTATAAAAGAAATAGACACTTGTAATGGTGACTCATCACCTTAAGGAGAATTGCCCCTCAAGTCCTTCATTTGCCACTAATCCTTAGTCTTTTTCCCTACTTACACTTTATTCACATAACTTTAGTTTCTTATAATTTAACTATTATGCATATTTGCAACTCTTACAATTTAATCACTAAGTGGTCCGGTTACACACTTAGTCATTCCATTCTTTCATATCTTATACTTATGACTCAATGCTTCATAATTTTACAATTTAGTCTTTATTCTTTAAACTTTCGAAATAGACTTGAAATCTTTATAATTAATCAAATTAATCTATTTTACGCATTTTGTTTCCTTCATTAAAACTGTTAGAAATAAATTGTCGATCATCGGAAGTCAAAATCCAACTAGGCTGATTTTTGGGGTGTTACAATAGTGCCTAAAAATTGGTATCTAATTGATTACGTGTTATCTTAGGAAAGGATATTACGTATTCAAATTTAATTGGAATATTGTTGGCAACTCAGTCCATCGCTTTGTTCAAAGAACCTTTAATGGTGAGCTGATACTTGAGCGGCTGAAACGAACTTTTGTAATTCTCATACCAAAAATTGAAATCCCTAAATATTTTGACCAATTTGGGCCTATAAGCTTATGATCGGTTCTTTAAAAAAGCATTACTAAAGTCATTTTTAATCGGTTCGAGCTGTTACTTCCGAAGTGGGTATTGTCTAATCAAGTCAACTTTGTACCTGAGCGCAACATCACTAATAATATTGTTCTGTCTTAGGAGATCATTTATTCTACGAGTCATAGAATAGGTAAACAAGGGTAGATGACCATTAAAGTGGATATGAAGAAAGCTTATGACCGGCTTGATTGGGGTTTTATTGAAGATATTTTTATTAATGTCGGTCTACCTAATAAGTTAATCAGCTTAATTATGCAATGTGTATGCACAATTTCTACTCAAATCTTATGGATGTGGAATTGACAGAAATTTTTAAACCAACTAGGGGCATCCGACATGGAGATCCTTTATCCCCGTATCTTTTTGTGTTATGTATTAAAAGACTCCTGCAAGCTATTGTTCAAATTATAGATGAAGGTCTTTGGAAGTACATCTGACTCTCGCATAATAACCTTGGGATCTCTCATTTATTTTTTACAGATGGTTTGATTTTATTTGTAAAAGCGTCGGTCTTTCAGATGCAGGTTATCTAGACGATCATGAAAAAAATTTATAAGTTCTTTGATCATCGTGTTAGTGTTGTCAAAACTCAAATTTTCTTTTCAGCCAATACGTCGAATAATATGAGGGATAAAATTGTTGGCGGCTTTGCGCTTGAGGATGTGTTAGATTTGGGGAAACATCTTAACGTACCACTACTATATCGACGAATCACTAAGTCCACTTATGATTACCTGGTTGAAAAAATGAAGAACAAGTTAACTTGGTGGGTAAGTAAATCATTGTCGCTTGTAGTGAAGAGAGAAACTTGGGTTCAGAAAAAAAAAATAAAAGAAAAAGCATAGGAAAATGAACTCTTTTGAACAATGTGTCACGTCTGTATCGACTAAAAAATTATAAAGTAGAGGTTTTCCCTAGTTTTTTTTCTAAAATATTTGATTTTAGGGGAATTCTTAAAAAAGTTGTATTTTTAGATAAGACTCAGGAGCCACCATCGGTCACTTGGCTAAGGTAGACAAGACACCAAAAAGTAAACCAAAGAAAATTGGGTTCGAGAGTCGGTTATAAGTGGGGAAGGATTCACACCATGTAACACCTCGATTTTGGGCCTGAGTGTTAGCCAGGTCGGATAGACGGTCTGGTGGACCGGATTAGAGGATTCGAGTCAGTTTCGGGATTAGTTTGAAGAAAATATTTTTAAAAGAGTTAAAAATATGGAAAAATAGTATAAAATCATTATTTAATATATAAAAGGTTATGGTGAAGTCAATTTTTCAAAATGGAATTTGGAAGAGTGACATTTTGGATAGGTGACCAAAATGTAAAAATTGAAAATTTGTCTTTCTAGTGACTAAATTGTAAAGGGTCAAAACTTTTAATCTTTAAGGAGCTATTTGCCCAAAGTCTAATATCAGACTTTTCTCCTTAATTGACTATTTTAAAAAAGGTTTTAAAAGGGCATAAATAGGCTTGGAGAATTAATTTTATAATTAATTTGTAAAACAAACTTTATGTAACTAATTTTTCTCTAAAAGATTTTCTCTCAAATTCTTTCCAGCCAAACAGTCTTTTCTTCTTCAAAATTCTCAGGTAACTTCTTGATTTCTTCAATCTTCTGCTTTCAAATGAGTTCTTGATTGTTTTCTATCGAGACCTTATTGTTTTAATCATGTTTTCTCATGTAAGCCCATCCAATTAAGGGGAAAGTCAGCATTAGAGGTGAGCTTCGTTCTTCTCCTCTAATGAATGGTTCTTTACTGAAATTCTCAAGTTATTGATCCTTTATATATGTTTTCTAATGAGTTTTAATGATTTAATTATGGAAAATTGGTTAAATCAAGGTTTAATGGATGAGATTGATTAATTTTCGTATTAGATCTGTTTTGCTATATTCTTGATTGGATTAAAACATGATTTTGATGTTTTATGATGTTAATAAGTTGGTTTGAACATTGGAATCCTAAAACTAAGTGAATCTCTAATTCCCTAAGTTGTTAGTTATGAGTTTTTAAAGAGTTGTGGATGTTTAATGAATGCTGGAGGTATAAGGATGTTGTAAATATGTTTTTGGATGTTAATTGATGATAATTTATGGATCAAACCTTTAGGTTTTGGTTGGGTTAAGTTTGGAAGGTGTTTGATGTTGTTTTCGGTTGTTGTGGAGGGAAATTGATTAGGATTATTGTGAATTGATGTTGTTGGGCTATTGAATGCATTTTGATGCATTGAATCCTCTGTTTTGTGTGGTTAAAACAGGGGAGGTTGATCCTTAAGCTTGAGGTAAGGTTTCGAAAGCCTTAGAGGCTTGGATTCGCATCAGTGATCAGAGTTTTGCGTAGTCGGTGAGTGAGAACATGGAATTCAGCTTTGATTTGGTTTAAAGGTTGTATTGAGAGTTTAAATTAAGTTTGAAACACTGGTTTAAACTCGGAAGTAAGTATGAAGAGATTTATCTTTTGTTTCATTTGGCAAATTGGTTTTATGTACATGTTTTTGAATTACATGGTGCCTACTGTTTATGCATGATTTGAGAATGTTTTATACTAATCTTGATCATATATTGGTGATGAATGCATTTGGAAAATGGTTTATGAAAGTATGTGTTTATACTTGTTAATGCATTGTTTTATGCATTAGAAAAAGATGGTTTTAAATGATGCATATAAAAATAGTGTGATACATGGTTATTAATGAATTATATTGGCAAGTGATGTGGTTTAAAATGTTATCGGATATAGTTGGCCGGCCATAGGATTAATAGTGCACTATAAAAAGTCACTTCGGGTGTTGAGGGGTTTATGTGTACCGAATACTCACCCATGAGTACCCTAACGGTTGAGTGGTTTATATGGTACCAAAAACTCCCGTTAGTGGATTATACATCCAACCGATGAGTGGGTTGTGATTGTACTTTGATTTTCGGGTGAGATTGTATGAAGTGTTGTGAGGACACTTGTTGAATTTGTGTATCCGATGTAATATTTTGTAAAGTGGAACTTGGTTTATGATCACTTGAAAGCCAATATGATTAATGATGTATCATGTTGATGGATAATGTTGGTTTATACATGTTTAGTCTTTAAGCCTTGCATATGGGTTATTATGCATGAGAAATATTAAATCGAGTGTTGCAAATGGGATTTTGCTGTTGATCCATGATGCATGTTGCATATGGTTTAGTATGCATGTTTTGGAAATGTTAAGTGCATAGTTTTGTAAGTCATGATATTTTGAAAGATGTTTAAAAATGGTTTGAGTAACCAGTTTTAAATGCATTGATGGTGGTTTGTTTTAGAGCACTCCTCACTAAGCCTTGTGTGCTTACGCTCTCTTTTCCATCAATGTAGAGAATTAAGCTTGTGAGGCAGCAAGCAAGCAAAGGGGGATTCCAAGGACTTACTCATTTTCAAGTATGATTTTGCTATAAACTTGTAGTAATAAAGGCAATGTGGTCAATTGTTATTTGGGAGGGTTGTTTTGCTAAACTCCCTATTTGTTCAAGATTTAATTGTTGTTTTGGACTTGTATAATACTTTATATGCTTAATTTTGCCACAGGATTATGTTTTGGAATGTTGAATAGGAAGCATGCCTATAGACATTTTGGAGTTTTGAGTTTGGCATGTTTGAGTTGTCTCTATTGCTTGTATGATTGTGGGAAGCATGTTCTTGATGATATATGTTGTTTATCTAATGTTTGAAGCATGTTAGAATAACCTAAGTTGTGAAAAATCAGCTAATTCTGTCATTACAGACCTATGAGTATCGATAGTCGGGGCTAGGTATCGATACCCGTTTTTGCCACTAGAAACTGAGATTCCTAAAATAGTGGCCTAGTATCGATACCAATAAGGGAGGTATCAATACCCCCTTATTGAAGTTGGCCTGGTATCATACCATTGATACAAGTATCAATACCCGTTGCATGTTTAGCCTGGTATCGATATGGGAAGCTCAGTTATCGGTACGATAAACTGTTTTGGTAGTTATTTGGATATTTTAAGGTTTGATATCTTACATTTTAGTCCCTAAATATTATGCATGCAATTGTACGAGTTCAGATGCTCATTTTAGGCTAAAAATTAATATGTGAGCATAAAACCTATCTAATTAATATTTGGTAACTCGAAAACTATCTAAGTCCTTTTAATTTGTAGAAATTATGTTTTGATCCCCAAAATGCATGTTTGAGCAATTGAACCCCGTTTTGTAATCTGATCGCATCGTTATCGTATCCAATGTTTCATGCTTACCTTAGGATATAAATCAATGCATTTATATAAGATAAAAGAAAAAAAGGGCCTTAGTTTAGGTTAATAGTTCGAGTTTACTTTGGCAAACCTAATGTGATCCTTTTAACTCGATTTCGACTAGACCAGGTTAAAGGGTTTATATTTGTTGGTATCAGAGCAGGTTACAAAAAGTTGGGATGTTGTTGATGATTGTTCATTGCTGTTTGCTATACACGATGATTGTTTATATGTATGGTGATTGATATATGCCATGTTGGGGCATTTTTTGGGTTACATTGTCTTATTACTATAGTTATGAAATGGTTTTGATTTGAAATAAAAATCTTGGATGCTTGCTTGAAGCTAGCCTGGTTGTTTTTGTTTTGGTATAATTATTATGCCTTAGATACATTTTATATGATGCCACCGAGGAGAGAATTAAGATCGAGCATGAGTACTGCTATCATGGGTCAGGGAAATGAGGAGAATGTCATACCTCCTAGAGGGTTGCCACCTCCCCCACCTAATCCACCCGAGAGAGTAGAGAAAGTACCACCTGCACTACCTGGTCTGATGTATGGTGATATGACGCCTTTGATACAGGCGATGACTAGAGCGTTTCTGGCTGCGGTGGCTGTAGCATATGTACCTGTACTGGTACTAGTTGTTATTACTAATTTGGGTTTGTTGTTAGAGCATTTACGCAGTTTGGGAGGAGTTAAGTTCAAAGGGTTGGCACCCGAAGAGTGGTTTGCCAGTACGGATCAGATTTTGGATCAGATGGGGTGCAATGATGCCCATAAGCTGAGATGTGACGTGTCTGCTGCAGGGAGATGCCTATAGTTGGTGGGCTACCGTGGTTATGGGTATGGAACCCGATGATGTTTTATGGGAATTCTTTTAAGCTGCATTCAAAAAGAAGTATCTGGGAGTTAGATACTTGAATGAAAAGAAACATGATTTCATGGCCTTGGTTTAGGGCAGTATATCATATCTGAGTACGAGGTACAATTCGTAAGGCTGAGCTAGTATGCTCCTGAGTTGGTGCTGGATGAAAGGCATCGCTGTGACTGATTTTGTTACGGATTAGTGCATGATGTTAAGATGTATATGTTGGCTGCTAACTACACAGATTTTGACATGTTTGTTACACGGGTGAAGGACATTGAGTAGAACCTAGATTTATCTTTTCGTTCGAGAGGTTCTGGCTCTAGGAAAAGAGATGCAGATTTTGATTTCTGTGGTGGTCAGTTTAAGAAGCACCATGATAAGAGGTATCACCTTAAATAGAGACGGGGCAGAAGTAATGTTGGGTGGGGATTGCAAGGTTAGAGTACTCAAGTTAGAGCATTACATAATACCTGTTGGGTATGTGGATTATGAGATCACATAAGGTGAGACTGTCTATGTTTGGCCAGAGAGGGACAAGCTCTTTCGTCTGTTGTTGCTATTTCCTATTAGAGTTGTGGATCTGGGGATCATATGAGACGTGATTGTCTGTTGTTGGTTAAGGGTAGACAAACATCTGTAGCTATTATTGTACCATAGAGAGGTCGTGGGCACGGTTGAGGTAATTTCTAGCGAAGAGAGAAAGGTCAAAAAGACTATTGCTCATACGGTGGCAGTTCAACCTGAGGATGGTAGACCTGAGAGGATTTATGCGCATTGCAAGGGAAGGAATAACACTAATGTGATTGCAGGTACTTTTACCTTGCAGTCTATGTCATTACTTTCTCTAATAGATTCTGGTTTTACGCATTTATATATTTTGCACGAGCATGCATATTTGCTTACATACTCGTAGAAGTGTTAAGGGCAGGTATGAAAGTAACAAGTTCTTTTGGTGAGACGGTTGTTACTAGAAGATTGTATAGGATATGTCCTTTGTCAGTTCATGGTCACATGTTTGCGACGAATTTGATGGAGCTACCGTTTTATGGTTTTTATATAATCTTGGGGATGGATTGGTTGTCTGAGCATAAGGTTGTGGTCGAATTCGTAACCAAGCAAGTTTCGTTGAAACTTGCCGATGATTATGAAGTGGTGGTTGTGGGTGAGAATGTTAAATTCTTATCCAATATGGTTTCAGCTTTAGAAGCACAGAAGTTGTTGAAGTTTGGGTGTTAATCATATCTGGCTTATGTTATGAACCCAAATATGAAAGAAGTACGGACTAAGGATATCCGTACTGTTTGTGATTTCCCGGGGGTGTTTTTGGAGGAGTTGCCTGGGTTATAGAGGGGTAGATTTTTGTATTGAGACGTATGCGGATACGTCTCTAGTGTCGATTGCACCGTATCGCATAGCACCGAAGGAGTTGAAGACACAACTTTAATAGTTGTTCGATCGTGGTTTCATCATACTTAGTGTGTCACCATGGGGTGCAACAGTGTTGTTTGTGAAAAAGAAAGATGGCATGATAAGGATGTGCATTGATTATCAGCAACTGAACAAGTTGACAATTAAAAATAGGTATCCTTTGCCGCCAATTGACGACTTGTTCGATCAATTCTAGGGTGCTACAATGTTTTCTAAGATCGATTTGAGATCTGGATATTATCAGTTGAAGGTAAAGGATAAAGACATGTTGAAGACTACTTTTCGCACACGTTATGGACATTATGAGTTTTTGGTGATGTCGTTTGGGTTAACGAATGCTCCTGCAGCTTTCATGGTTATGATGAATAGGGTATTCCATGAATTCTTGGATCAATTTGTAGTGGTGTTTATTGATGATATTCTTATGTACTCTCATACCGAAGAAGATCATGATCGACATTTACGAATTGTGTTGCATGCTTTGTTGGATAACCAGTTGTATGCGAAGTTGAAAAAGTGTGAGTTTTGGATTAAAGAAGTGGTTTTTCTTGGTCATGTTGCTTCGACGGAAGGTATCCGGGTGGATTCGCAAAAGATTAAGGTAATTGTGAATTAGAAGCAACCTAAGTCGGTAACGGAGGTTCATAGCTTCTTGGGGTTGGCAGGTTATTATCGTTGTTTTGTAGAAAGGTTCTCGTAGGTTGTTGCACCTTTGACTAGGTTGTTACAAAAGGATGTACGCTTTGAATAGATAGGGGATAGACACCAAGCTTTTTAGAAGTTGAAGGAAGCTTTAACTCAAGCTCCAATCTTGATTCAACCCGAGTCAGAAAAAGAGTTTGTGGTTTAAGCTACGGATATGACATTGGTTTAGAGTGTGTGTTGATGCAAGGCGGAAAAGTTGTGGCTTATGGATTGAGGCAGTTGAAGGTGCATGAGCGGAATTATTCTATGCATGATTTAGAGCTTGCCGGGGTGGTGTTTGCATTGAAAATTTAGAGGCATTATCTGTATGGTGAGAAGTGTATCATGTACACGGATCATAAGAGTTTGAAATATTTGATGTCGCAAAAGGAGTTGAATCTTAGGTAATGTAGATGGTTTAGGGTTATGATTTGATAATCGAGTATCACCATGGCAAGACGAATGTTGTGACTGATGCATTGAGTAGAAAAACGGTTGTTGAGTTTATGGTCATGTTTGCAAGGTTGAGTATGACGCAGGATAGAGGGTTGGTGGCCGAGTTGCTAGTGAAGCCATCTTTGTCACAGTTGATTAAAGAGAAGCAACCTTATGATGAGGCATTGGTATCACATGTTAAAGATATCATGGATGGAAATCCGACATATTTTCACTTTAAAGATGATGAGGTGTTATGTTTTAAAGATCGAATAGTGGTACCTAATAATGATGAGTTAAGATGTACTATTTGACCGAGGCTCATGCTTGTTCTTTTTCTATGCATCCCGGTAATACCAAGATGTATCTAGGTCTAAAGTAGAAGTACTATTGGGTGGGTTTAAAAAAGGATGTGGCTGATTTTGTTGCTAGGTGTATAGTGTGTCAGCGTGTTATGGTAGAGCATCAATTTCCGTCCGGGTTGTTACAACCGTTGAGGATTCCAAAGTGAAAATGAGAGAGGAACACCATGGATTTTGTGTCGGGATTACCTTTGACACGACTAAGAAGGATTCTATTTGGGTGATTGTTGATCAGTTTATGAAGTGTG
The DNA here is from genome assembly GCA_019671005.1 of Hibiscus mutabilis. NCBI lineage: Eukaryota > Viridiplantae > Streptophyta > Magnoliopsida > Malvales > Malvaceae > Hibiscus > Hibiscus mutabilis. Next base: position 32,458,341 of record CM033743.1, on the reverse strand, counting down.
CACATTTTCTGCCAGTGGATACGACATACAACTTGGATAAGTTGGCGAATCTTTATATTATTGAGATTGTGCGTTTGCATGGGGTGCCCAAGTCAATTGTTTCGGATAGGGATCCGCAGTTTACATTGAGATTTTGTGAGTGTTTGCATCGAGCTTTGGGTACTCGCTTGAATTTCGGTACTTCATATCATCCTCAGACGGATGGTCAGTTTGAGCGTTTGATTCAGACCTTGGAGGATATGTTGAGGTGTTGTATCATTAAGTTCCAAGGAACTTGGGAAAGATAGTTGCCTTTGGCGGAGTTTGCATACAATAGTAGTTATCAGGCAAGTATACAGATGGCACTGTATGAGGCCTTGTATGGTAAGAAGTGTCGTACGCCTTTGTGTTGGGCTGAGGTTGGGGAAAAGTATGTTTCCATGACAGATGTGTTGAAAGATACGGATGAGAAGAATAAGCTTATTTTTGAGCTTGAAAGCGACCTGGATAAGCAAAAATCCAATGTGATTTTGAAGTGTAGGGAAGTTGAGTATGCAGTTGGTGAAAAGGTTTTCTTGAAGGTTTTGCCTTGGCAGAAGGTGTTGCGCTTTGGGCGTAAAGAAAAGTTAAGTCCAAGGTTTATTGGACCGTATGAGGTGTTGGAACGCGTAGGCCCTGTGGCTTACTGTTTGAGTTTGCCTCCTGAGTTGGAGAAGATTCATGATGTGTTTCATGTATCCATGTTGCAGAGGTATCGTTCGGATCTGTCGCATATGATGCCAGTGGAGGATGTTGAGTTTCGATCGAATTTATCCTATGATGAGGAATCAATGGAGATCCTTGAATGTAGTAGTAAAGTTTTTCGTGGTAAGACGATTGAGCTTGTTAAGGTGTCGTGGCGACATTGCGGTGTTGATGAGGCTACGTGAGAGAGTAAATCGAACATGAAACGACAGTTTTCGCATCTGTTTCCATTAGGTAAATTTTGAGGACAAAATTTTTTAAGTGTGGGACAGATGTAACTTCCCAGTTTTGGGCCTAGGTGTTAGCCAGGTCGGATAGACGGTTCGATGGACCGGATTAAAGGATTCGAGTCAGTTTCGAGATTAGTTTGAAATAAATATTTTTAAAAGATTTAAAAATATGGAAAATAGTATAAAATCATTATTTAATATATAAAAGGTTATGGTGAAGTCAATTTTTCAAAATGGAATTTGGAAGAGTGACATTTTGGTTAGGTGACCAAAATGTAAAAATTGAAAATCTGTCTTTCTAGTGACTAAATTGTAAAGGGTCAAAACTTTGAATCTTTAAGGAGCTATTTGCCCAAAGTCTAATATCATACTTTTCTCCTTAATTGGCTATTTTAAAAGGGTTTTAAAAGGGCATAAATAGGCTTGGAGAATTAATTTTATAATTAATTTTCAAAACAAACTTTACGTAAATAACTTTTCTCTAAAAGATTTTCTCTCAAATTCTCTCCAGCCACACACTTTCTTCTTCTTCTTCAAAATTCTCAGGCAACTTCTTGATTTCTTCAATCTCTTGTTTTTGATGAGTTCTTGATTGTTTTCTATCAAAACCTTATTGTTTTAATCTTGTTTTCTCATGTAAATCCATCCAATTAAGGGAAAAGTCAGCATTAGAGGTGAGCTTCATTCTTCTCCTCTAATGAATGGTTCTTTACTGAAATTCCCAAGTTATTGATCCTTTATACATGTTTTCTAATGAGTTTTAATGATTTAATTATGGAAAATCAGTTAAATCAAGGTTTAATTGATAAGATTGTTTGATTTTCATATTGGATCTGTTTTGCTATGTTCTTGATTGGATTAGAACATGATTTTGATGTTTTATGATCTTAGTAAGTTGGTTTTAACATTGGAATCCTGAAACTAAGTGAATCTCTAATTTCCTAGGTTGGTAGTTATGAGTTTTTGAGGAGTTGTGGATGTTTAATGAATGCTGGAGGTATAAGGATGTTGTAAATATGTTTTTGGATGTTAATTGATGATAATTGATGGATCAAACCTTTAGGTTTTGGCTGGGATAAGTTTAGAAGGTGTTTGATGTTGTTTTCGGTTGTTGAGGAGGGAAATTGATTTGAGATTGATGAGGATTATCGTGAATTTATGTTGTTGGGCTGTTGAATGCATTTTGATACATTGAATCCTTTGTTTTGTGTGGTTAAAATAGGAAAGGTTGGTCCTCAAGCTTGAGGTGAGGTTTTGAAAGCCTAGGAGGCTTGGATTCACATCGACAATCAAATTTTTGCATAGTCGGTGAGTGAGAACGTGGAATTTAGCTTTCATTTGGTTTAAAGGTTGTTTTGGAGTTTCAATTAAGCTTGAAATGCTGGTTTAAACTTTGAAGTAAGTATGAAGAGATTTCTCTCTTGTTTTCGGTTGGCTAAAATGGTTTTATGCACTTGTTTTTGAATTACATGGTACCTATATTTTATGCATGGTTTAAAGTATGTTTTATACAATTTTTGATCATATAATGATGATGAATGCATTTGGAAAATGGTTCATGAAGTATTGTGATATACTTGTAAATGCATGATTGATGCATTACAAATGGTTTTGTTGATGCATATAGAAACAGTGAGGTACATGGTTAAAATGAATTATATTGACAAGTGATGTGATTTAAAATGTTATCGTATATAGTTGGCCAGCCATAGGATTGATAGTGCACTATAAAAGTCCCCTCGGGTGTTGAGGGTTTATGTGTACCAAATACTCAACCTCGAGTACCCTAACTGTTGAGGGGTTATATGGTACTGAAAACTCCCGGTAGTGGATTATACATCTAACCAATGAGTGGTGTTGAGGGGTTTATGTGTACCAAAAACTCTATGGTACTGAAAACTCTCGTTGGTGGACTTTGGATAATTCTGGTTGAGATTGTATGAGGTGTTGAAAGGACACTTGTTGAATCCATGTATCCGATATAGATTTTGTAAAGTGGAACTTGGTTTATGGTCACTTGAAAACCAATATAATAATTGATGTATCATGTTGATGGATTATGTTGTATAATGTTGGTTTATACATGTTTACTCTTTAAGCCTTGCATATGGGTTGTTATGCATGGGAAAGCTTAAATCGAGTGGTGCAAATGAGATTTTGTTGTGATCCATGATACATGTTGCATATGGTTTAGTATGCATGTTTTGAAAATGTTAAGTGCATGGTTTTGTAAGGCATGATGTTTTGAAAGATGTTTTAAATGAGGTTTTCAAAGTGGTTTGTATAACCAGTTTTAAATGCATTGATGTTGGTTGTTTTAGAGAACTCCTTACTAAGCCTTGTGTGCTTGCGCTCTCTTTTTCCATCAATACAGAGAATTAAGATTTGGAGGCAGCGAACAAGCAAAGGGGGATTCCACAAACTTACTCATTTTGAAGTATGGTTTTGAAATAGATTTGTAGTAATAAAGGCAATGTGGTCAATTATTTTTTGGGAGGGTTGTTTGCTAAACTCCCTATTTGTGCAAGTTTTAAATGTTGTTTTGGACTTGTTTGAGGATTTATATGCTTGTGAATGGCTTGAAACCATGTTTTGCATGTTTGAGTAGGAAACAATCCTATAGACGTTTTGGTGATTCAAGTTTTGCATGTTGAGTGTCCTTATAGGCTTGAATGATTGTGGAAAGTATGCTCTTGATGTTATATGTTGTTTACCTTAAGTTTTAAGCATGCTAGGATAGCTTAAGAGTGGAAAAAAACTAGTCAAATTTAACATTCCAGGCTCAGGGGTTTCAATACTAGGCACCTGGTTTCAAAACTAGCAAGGCATTTTTTGAATAAGGGTTTCGATATTAGGCCCCTGGCTTCGAAACCAGCAGGGCAATTTTGACTAGGGGTTTCGGTACTTGGAGAGCCGTATCGGTACGAGCTTAGGCTACTAGAATTGGTGTTTTGAGCCTGGTTTTGATACCAGGGGGTGGTTTCAAAACTTCTTGCATATTTTGGCCCTGTACCGATTTTGAAGGCTGTTAATTCGGTTATACGATTATTCTGAGCTTTAGATTATTCTATTTTGGTCCCTGGTTGATATGTATGTAATTGGATATGTTTGAATGATCGTTGTAAGCTGAAATATGACATGTATGCATGAAACTTGACTAATTAAGTTTCAGTAACTTGGAATTTAATTAAGTCCTTAAAATTTATAGAAATTGCAAATTGGTCCCTGAAATACATGTTTAAGCAATTGAACTATATTTTGTAATATGATCGCATCGTTATCATATCCACTGTTGCATGCTCACCTTAGGATATAAATCAATGCATTTAAATAAGATAAAAGAAAAAAGGGACCCGGTTTAGGTTAATAGTTTAGGTTTGCTTTGGCAAACCTAATATAGTCATTTTAACTCAGTTTTGGCTAGATCGGTTAAGGGGGTTACATTTGTTGGTTTCAGAGCCAGGTTTTGAAAAGTTAGGATGTTATTGATGATTGTTCATTGCTGTTTGCTATGCACGATGATTGTTTATACGTATGGTTATTGATATGTTCTATGTCGGAGTATTTTTGGGGACAAATTGCCTTATTACTACAATTATGAAATGGTTTTGATTTGAAATGAAAGTCTTGGATCATTGCTTGAAGCTGGCCTGATTGTTTTTGTTTTGGTATAATTATCATGCCTTAGATACATTTTTATATGATGCCATCGAGGAGAGAATTGAGCTCGAGCATGACTACATCTGTCATGGGGCATGAGGATGAGGAGAATGTCATACCTCCTGAAGGTTTGCCACCTCTTCCGCCTAATCCACATGAGGGAGTAGAGCAAGTACCACCTGGTCTGATGTATAGTGATATGATGCCTTTAATACAGGCAATAACTAAAGCGTTTTAGGCTACAGTGGCTGAAGTGCATGTACCTACATCGACACCAGTTGCCGCTGCTAATTCAGGTTTGTTGTTAGAGTGTTTACGCAATTTGAGAGGAGTTGAGTTCAGAGGGTTGGCACCTGAGGCGTCTGAAGAAATGGTTTGCCAGTACGGATAAGATTTTGGATCAAATAGGGTGCAATGATGCCCGTAAGCTTGGGTGTGTTGTGCCTCTGCTACAAGGGAATGCCTATAGTTGGTGGACTATTGTGATCGTGAGTATGGAACCCGGTGATATGACATGAGAATTCTTTCAAGTTGCATTCAGAAGAAAGTATTTGGGAGTTAGATACTTGGATGAAAAGAATCGTGAGTTCATGGCCTTGGTTCAGGGCAGTATGTCTGTATCTGAGTATGAGGTACAATTTGTTAGGCTGAGTCAGTATAATCCTAAGTTGGTGCCGGATGAAAGGCATCGCTATGATCGATTCCATTACGAATTGGTATAGGATGTTAAGATGTATATGCTGGCTTCTGACTACATAGATTTTTGATGTGTTGGTTACACGAGCGAAGGAAATTGAGCAGAACCTGGGTTTACTCTCTCATTTGGGAGGTTTTGGCTCTAGGAAGAGAGTTGCAGATTTTGGTTCCGGTGGTGGTCAGTTTGAAAGACAGCGTGATAAGAGGTATCACCCTGAACATAGACGGGGTAGAAGTAATATTGTGCGGGGGTTGTAGGGTCAGAGTACCTAGGTTAGAGCATTACATAATACATGTTGGGTATGTGGATTGCAAGATCACATGAGGCGAGACTGTCCACGTTTGGCCAGAGAGGTGCGGGCTCCTTCATCTGTTATTGTTAATTCTTATTGGAGTTGTGGATCTGGGGATTATTTGAGATGTGATTGTCCGTTGTTGGCTAGGGGTAGTTAGACACCTACGCTTAATGTTGCACCATAGAGAGGCTGCGGGCATGGTCGAGGTAATTTCTAGCGAAGAGAGAAAGGTTAGAGGACTGTTGCTCATACAGTCGCAGTTTAACCTGAGGGTGGTGGACCCGCGAGGATCTATGCGCATCGTAAGAAGAGGAATGCCACTGATGTGATTGCAGGTACTTTTATCTTGCAGTCTATGTCATTACTTTCTCTGATAGATTCTAGTTCTATGCATTCATATATTTTGCATGAGCATGCGCATTTGCTTAACATACCTTTAGAAGTGTTAAGGGTGGGTATGCATGTAACAAGTTCTTCTAGAAAGACGGTTGTTACTAGGAGGTTGTACATGAGATGTCCTTTGTCAGTTCAAGGTCACGTGTTTGCGACTGATTTGATGGAGTTGTCATTTCATGGTTTTGATATAATCTTGGGAATGGATTGTTGTTTGAGCATAAGGCTGTGGTCGAATTCGTAACCAAGCAAGTTTCGTTGAAACTTGCCGATGATTATGAAGTGGTGGTTGAGGGTGAGAATGTTAAGTTCTTATCCAATGTGGTTTCAGCTTTGGAAGTACAAAAGTTGTTGGAGTTTGGGTGTCAAGCATATCTAGCTTATATTATGAACCTAAATATGAAAGAAGTAAGGAATAAGGATATCTGTACCATTTGTGATTTCCTGGGAGTGTTTCTAAAGAAGTTGCTTGGGTTGTGTAGCGATGTTTTTTCTCGCTAAAAATGATGTTTTTTGTTTGTTTGGAAAATATTTTCTTCCGCGTGGAGTTTTTATAAAACCCGCATTTTATTTAAAATTGGAGTCGCCACCGGCCACTCAAGGTGGACCGGACACCGTAGAAAACCAGAGATTTTGAAAACTTGGGTTCGGGAGTCGGTTACGGATGGGGAAGGATTAGCACCCCCACACCGCCTAAAATTGGTACTTTAACAATTACCGCTTTATTAATATTAAACTTTCCGGATTAAAGTGACGATTAGATTCGGTTATAAATGCGAGTAGATTTTAAAGGCCCCGTTATTCGAGAGTAAACGCCTAACCACTATCACTACGCCTGATACTGGCCCCGTTTACGCTCGAATAAAAGGGCACCGCATTGATAAAATATATGTTCGTTATGCAAACTTAAAAAAACATGACAAATATAAATAAATACATTGCGGTAAAAATATAAATAAATACTAACATAATAAAATACTAATATAACATAAATAAAATACTAATCTAAATCATACATACATAACTATTAATTTTAACACATAAATAAAAACAAATCTAACCTAAATAAAATATTAATCTAAAATATACATACATAAATATTAATCTAACTCATAAATAAAAATAAATCTAACATAAATAAAATATTAATATAAAACATAAATTTAAAACATACTAATCTAAAACATAAATAAACATACAAATTAAAAACACAATTTTAAATTAACTTCTACTTCATTAAATCATAAAAATTACAACATAAATAAAAAGGAAAGAAAATATACCTAACTAGGAGTTCGAATGACGAACCCCGACTGAACCCCACCGAGATCTACCACGATCTCTCCAAAAAATTAACTAGATCGGATCCAAAATAGGACCCCGATCGAATCGACTAGGACCGAGGGCACTACCCCGGTCCTTGGCTAGCCGGGAGCTAATGCCCCCTTATTTGGCAAGCCATGGCCAATTCTTCCCTTCTCCAATTTCCAATCTTTCATGCCTATTTATAGGGGTGAGGTGGGTGACGTGGAGCCTTGTGCTCCACTCCCCTCCCCTTTATTATTATTATTATTTTTTTTTTACTTTTTTATTATTTTTTACTTTTTTTTACTTTTTTTTAAGATTAATAATATTATTACAACAATACTAAAAATACTAAAAACCCAGACAAAAATGAGTGATTACAGTTGCCCCTCTTTGCTTGTTCTTGTGGAACGAGAACAAAGCAAAGATCAAAATCACTCATTTTTGTCTTATCTGGCCGAACTTCTCTCCTTTTGACGCGTGTCTTCCTTCTTTGGTAGATCTTCTTTCTCTTCGGCGTAGGTCTTTTTTCTTGTCTTGATTGATCTACCTTGTCACTTTAGGGAAACAAAGTCTTCAAAATGGGGGGTTGTTTGTTGGGGAAGCCAAACCGAATTCCACTTGCTACATTATTGATAATAAGCTAATACCTAAGGAGAGTTCGACCCAGCTGCAACACCGACGAAGAGACGGGGTCTACAAAATTCGATCCAGCTGCAACACTGACGAGGAGGCAAGACCGATAGGTGAAAGTTCTGATGTCTGATCCAGCTACAACTCTGACGAAGAGGCAAGATCAGAAAACTGACAATTTTTCTCTTATTTTTTCTCTTTATTTTTTTTGCTTTTGTTTCTTTTGTTTCTTATTTTTTCTATTTTCTATTTTTCTTTTTTTTCTTTTTTGATTTTTTCTTACAACATTGATAAAACTTGAAAGTTGGTGAATTTTGACAAAGCTACAACACCGACGAAGAGGCATGGTTTAAAGTTAGTAATGTTGATCCAACTACAACACCGACGAAGAGGCAGGATCAAGAGTTAGTGAATTTGGTCTAGCTCCAACACCGACGAAGAGGCAAGACCGAAAGTTAGAGAATTAGGTTCAGCTACAACACCGACGAAGAGGCAGAACCGAAAGTTAGATTTGACCAAGCTACAACACCGACGAAGAGGCAAGGTCTGAAGATTTGATCCAGCTACGACACCGACGAAGAGGCAGGATCGGATAGTTGTTCTTTTTTTTTGTGATCAAGCTACGACTCTGACGAAGAGGCATGATCAGAATTTGGTTGAAAGTTCATTTTTTTTCATTTTTTTGACTTTTTCCCTTCTTTTTCTTCTTTTTTTTCTTTTTTTCTTATTTTTTCTTATTTTTTCTTATTTTCTTTTTTCTTATTCTTATTTTTTTTTTTTTCTTTTTCTTCTCTTTTTTTTTTTTTGATTTGTTTTCTAGCTACAACATTAATAAAGAAAACTTGAAAATCAAGAAAGTTGGATCTATCAACGGAGAAACAGAAACATTAACTGGAACCCTACTACACCATCAGTGGATAAGTAGGACAACAACAATTAGGACCTAGCCACTCCATTAGCGGAGGACTGGATCGGATAATGACGACCTGGAACCGGCTACACCATCAGCGGAGAGAGCGATCTCGAGGGCGGCAGGAGCTTGGACCCGGCCACTCCATCAGCGGAGGACTGGATTGGACAATGATGACCTGGAACCGGCTACACCATCAGGGGAGAGCAGGATCTGAGGACGACGATAGCTTGGACCCGGCCACTCCATCAGCGGAGGACCGGATTGGATAATGACGACCTGGAACCGGCTACACCATCAGCGGAGAGTAGGATCTGAGGGCGACGAGAGCTTGGACCAGGTCACTTCATCAGCGGAGGACTGGATTGGACAATGACGACCTGGAACCGGCTACACCATCAGCGGAGAGCAGGATCTGAGGACGACGGGAGCTTGGACCCGACCACTCCATCAGTGGAGGGTTGGATTGGATAGTATGACGACCTGGAATCGGCTGCACCATCAGCGGAGAGCAGGATCTGAGGGCGACGGGAGCTTGGACCCGACCACTCCATCAGCGGAAGATTGGATTGGATAATATGACAACCTGGAACCGACTACACCATCAGCGGAGAGTAGGATCTGAGGACGACGACAGCTTGGACCCGGCCACTCCATCAGCGGAGAACCGGATTGGACAATGACGACCAAGAGCCGACTACACCATCAGCGGAGAGCAGGATATGAGGACGACGGGAGCTTGGACCCGCCACTCCATCGGAGAATCGGATTGGACAATGACGACTGAATCGGCTACACCATCAGCGGAGAGCGAGGATCTCGAGGACGACGAGAGCTTGGACCCGACCACTCCATCACGGAGAGAGACTAGACCGAGTGATGAAAGTTGATAAATTTTGATTTTTTTATTTATTTTTCAATTTTTTTCTTTACTTTTTTTGATTTTTTCCAATTTTTCTTTGAATTCTTCTATTTTTTTCAAAATTTTTTCAATTCTTTTTTTGTTGATTTTTCATTTTTCTTAAACTGCATAAAGAAGTAAAACTCGAGAAAAAAATTAGGCATGGTCGCACCACAAGAGAAAACAAGACCTGAATAAAAATTCGATCCGCTTGGGAAAGGTTCGGATCTGTTGCACCATCAACGGAGAAACAAGATCTTCGTGGATGTCTATATTGTTGCACCATCAGCGTAAAGCGAGAATCTGAAATTGTTGGCCTATCAATAATGACGAAGGCAAGATCTGAAAAGTCTACTGCATTTTCATCAAGTGGAGAGGTATGACCTAAAAATGAAAAAAAAATTAATTAGTAAATGTTCACAAAATTTGTCATCATTACCTTTTTATTGATGTTTCAAAGATCCTCTTTGTGTTTGGCCTCCTCTAAGACTAAGGTTGGCTGTCATGTTGTTGCCCCCACGACTGAGGATGTTCGGTCTCTTTTTGAACTTTTTTGTAAGCAAAAATGCATGAATTTTATGCCTAAATGCATGGTGACTTCGGTGTATGCACTGAACATAGATGTACGCAGAAATGATGAATGCAACTAAATGCATGAATGTGATATGATTTTTCTGGCCCTCAATGGGATATCCCTGATTCCTCACTGGTCCCGTCAGGATCTTGGTTTTTTGTATGTGACGGTGCTCCAACCTCAACTTGGGTTCGATCAGTCATCTGGGTGCATGCCCCAACATTTTATTAATTTCTATGCCATCGTCTGAAATTGCTCTTGAATTTAACACTTTGAGTGTGGATTCTGTTGCCCCCTAGGTTGGGTTTATAAATTGTGTTGGTTCATGGCAGCTCGTTATTATTATTATTTTGGATTAGGTGCATTTTTGCATCGTGGTCAAAGATGCAAGAGTTTGACTCGACAATGAAGGCTGGAGCTTGGCAAAGAATGCCCTATATACCGAGGCCTTATTAGAGGCACAATATTTGTAAACGATGTGGAGGGTGTTTTTGGACATGCCCCAATACCAAACTTTTGTAAGAGGCTTTGTAAGGTGCTAGATCGACCATCTTCGTTGTATTTAATGGGGCAACCCGAGGATTAGTTTTATTATTCTGAAAATGAATGCATGCAAAATGTGTCCTAAATCGATGCAACGCAAAATTAAGATTGTGATGATGTTGTGCAATGATGTAGGTGAAATCAATGCGATGAGAATAAAATGAAACGAGTTAGTACCAAATAAAACGATTAAATAAAATAAATAAAAATAGAGTAATAAAAAGTTGTACATAAACAAGAAATAAGGCACCAGAGCCTAAATAGGGTGACCACTAATCAGGCAGAGTTTCACTTGGCTCTAAAGGGTTGGCTCCTACGACTCACTATATGCAGTTTTGGTGCTAAGAGGTACCCGAATTGTCCTTGCTGTCCTCTACTAAGAGTAGCAAGGCCCCCGGTCATCACCCATTATAGGCTTCTTTCAACCAGGTTCAATTCAGGGGGACCCATTCGCTTATACCCATACGAAGGAACGATATCCTCACGAAAGTATAAGGTACTCGAGCCCCGAAGGTACTTGCTAGGCCCATACGGAGAACGATATCTCCACGAAAGCATTAGCGTTTTCCCCTTAAAAAAAAAAAAACGGTTTATATGTCATATTTTAAATGCGTTAAAATAAACGCGCAATTATAACCGAATGTTACTTTAATAGTCACTTTAATCTGGAATTTCCGATATTAATAGAGCGGTAATTATTTGAAAAAGCTCGTCTCTCATTTGTTTTGAAAAACAAAAATGTCCCAGTGGAGTCGCCATCTCAGAGCGATGTTTTTTCTCGCTAAAAATGATGTTTTTGTTTGTTTGGAAAATATTTTCTTCCACGTGGAGTTTTTATAAAACCCGCATTTTATTTAAAATTGAGTCGCCACCAGCACTCAAGGTGGACCGGACACCGTAGAAAACCGAGATTTTGAAAACTTGGGTTCGGGAGTCGATTCTGGATGGGGAAGGATTAGTACCCCACACCGCCCAAAATTGGTACTTTAACAATTACCGCTTTATTAATATTAAACTTTACGGATTAAAGTGACGATTAGATTCTACTATAAATGCGAGTAGATTTTAAAGGCCCGTTATTCGAGAGTAAACGCTAACCACTATCACTACGCCGATCATCGGCCCGCTTTTACGCTCGAATAAAAGGGCACCGCATTGATAAAATATATGTTCGTTATGCAAACTTAAAAAAACATGACAAATATAAATAAATACATTGCGAAAAATATAAAATAAATACTAACATAATAAAATACTAATATAACATAAATAAAATACTAATCTAAATCATACATACATAACTATTAATTTTAACACATAAATAAAAACAAATCTAACCTAAATAAAATATTAATCTAAAATATACATACATAAATATTAATCTAACTCATAAATAAAAATAAATCTAACATAAATAAAATATTAATATAAAACATAAATTTAAAACATACTAATCTAAAACATAAATAAACATACAAATTAAAAACACAATTTTAAATTAACTTCTACTTCATTAAATCATAAAAATTACAACATAAATAAAAAGGAAAGAAAATATACCTAACTAGGAGTTCGAATGACGAACCCCGACTGAACCCCACCGAGATCTACCACGATCTCTCCAAAAAATTAACTAGATCGGATCCAAAATAGGACCCCGATCGAATCGACTAGGACCGAGGGCACTACCCCGGTCCTTGGCTAGCCGGGAGCTAATGCCCCCTTATTTGGCAAGCCATGGCCAATTCTTCCCTTCTCCAATTTCCAATCTTTCATGCCTATTTATAGGGGTGAGGTGGGTGACGACGTGAGCCTTGTGCTCCCTCCCCTCCCCTTTATTATTATTATTATTTTTTTTTTACTTTTTTATTATTTTTTACTTTTTTTTACTTTTTTTTAAGATTAATAATATTATTACAACAATACTAAAAATACTAAAAACCCAGACAAAAATGAGTGATTACAGTTGCCCCTCTTTGCTTGTTCTTGTGGAACGAGAACAAAGCAAAGATCAAAATCACTCATTTTTGTCTTATCTGGCCGAACTTCTCTCCTTTTGACGCGTGTCTTCCTTCTTTGGTAGATCTTCTTTCTCTTCGGCGTAGGTCTTTTTTCTTGTCTTGATTGATCTACCTTGTCACTTTAGGGAAACAAAGTCTTCAAAATGGGGGGTTGTTTGTTGGGGAAGCCAAACCGAATTCCACTTGCTACATTATTGATAATAAGCTAATACCTAAGGAGAGTTCGACCCAGCTGCAACACCGACGAAGAGACGGGGTCTACAAAATTCGATCCAGCTGCAACACTGACGAGGAGGCAAGACCGATAGGTGAAAGTTCGATGTCCGATCCAAGTTACAACTCTGACGAAGAGGCAAGATCAGAAAACTGACAATTTTTCTCTTATTTTTTCTCTTTATTTTTTTTGCTTTTGTTTCTTTTGTTTCTTATTTTTTCTATTTTCTATTTTTCTTTTTTTTCTTTTTTGATTTTTTCTTACAACATTGATAAAACTTGAAAGTTGGTGAATTTTGACAAAGCTACAACACCGACGAAGAGGCATGGTTTAAAGTTAGTAATGTTGATCCAACTACAACACCGACGAAGAGGCAGGATCAAGAGTTAGTGAATTTGGTCTAGCTCCAACACCGACGAAGAGGCAAGACCGAAAGTTAGAGAATTAGGTTCAGCTACAACACCGACGAAGAGGCAGAACCGAAAGTTAGATTTGACCAAGCTACAACACCGACGAAGAGGCAAGGTCTGAAGATTTGATCCAGCTACGACACCGACGAAGAGGCAGGATCGGATAGTTGTTCTTTTTTTTTGTGATCAAGCTACGACTCTGACGAAGAGGCATGATCAGAATTTGGTTGAAAGTTCATTTTTTTTCATTTTTTTGACTTTTTCCCTTCTTTTTCTTCTTTTTTTTCTTTTTTTCTTATTTTTTCTTATTTTTTCTTATTTTCTTTTTTCTTATTCTTATTTTTTTCTTTTTTCTTTTTTCTTCTCTTTTCTTTTTTTGATTTGTTTTCTAGCTACAACATTAATAAAGAAAACTTGAAAATCAGTAAAGTTGGATCTATCAACGGAGAAACAGAAACATTAACTGGAACCCTACTACACCATCAGTGGATAAGTAGGACAACAACAATTAGGACCTAGCCACTCCATTAGCGGAGGACTGGATCGGATAATGACGACCTGGAACCGGCTACACCATCAGCGGAGAGCAGGATCTGAGGGCGACGGGAGCTTGGACCCGACCACTCCATCAGCGGAAGATTGGATTGGATAATATGACAACCTGGAACCGACTACACCATCAGCGGAGAGTAGGATCTGAGGACGACGACAGCTTGGACCCGGCCACTCCATCAGCGGAGAACCGGATTGGACAATGACGACCAAGAGCCGACTACACCATCAGCGGAGAGCAGGATATGAGGACGACGGGAGCTTGGACCCGGCCACTCCATCAGCGGAGAATCGGATTGGACAATGACGACCTGGAATCGGCTACACCATCAGCGGAGAGCAGGATCTGAGGACGACGAGAGCTTGGACCCGACCACTCCATCAGCGGAGGAGACTAGACCGAGTGATGAAAGTTGATAAATTTTGATTTTTTTTATTTATTTTTCAATTTTTTCTTTACTTTTTTTTGATTTTTTCCAATTTTTCTTTGAATTCTTCTATTTTTTTTCAAAATTTTTTCAATTCTTTTTTTGTTGATTTTTCATTTTTTCTTAAACTGTACAAAGAAGTAAAACTCGAGAAAAAATTAGGCATGGCTGCACCGTCAGCAGAGAAACAAGACCTGAATAAAAATTCGATCTGCTTGGGGAAAGGTTCGGATCTGTTGCACCATCAACGGAGAAACAAGATCTTCAGGATGTCTATATTGTTGCACCATCAGCGGTAAAGCAGAATCTGGAAATTGTTGGCCTATCAATAATGACGAAGGCAAGATCTGGAAAAGTCTACTTCTGTTGCTCTACTGGCGGAGAGGTATGACCTAAAAATGAAAAAAAAAACATTAATTAGTAAATGTTCACAAAATTTGTCACTGTTACCTTTTATTGATGTTTCAGCATCCTCTTTGTGTTTGGCCTCCTCTAAGACTAAGGTTGGCTGTCATGTTGTTGCCCCCACGACTGAGGATGTTCGGTCTCTTTTTGAACTTTTTTGTAAGCAAAAATGCATGAATTTTATGCCTAAATGCATGGTGACTTCGGTGTATGCACTGAACATAGATGTACGCAGAAATGATGAATGCAACTAAATGCATGAATGTGATATGATTTTTCTGGCCCTCAATGGGATATCCCTGATTCCTCACTGGTCCCGTCAGGATCTTGGTTTTTTGTATGTGACGGTGCTCCAACCTCAACTTGGGTTCGATCAGTCATCTGGGTGCATGCCCCAACATTTTATTAATTTCTATGCCATCGTCTGAAATTGCTCTTGAATTTAACACTTTGAGTGTGGATTCTGTTGCCCCCTAGGTTGGGTTTATAAATTGTGTTGGTTCATGGCAGCTCGTTACTATTATTATTTTGGATTAGGTGCATTTTTGCAGACTGTGGTCAAAGATGCAAGAGTTTGACTCGACAATGAAGGCTGGAGCTTGGCAAAGAATGCCCCTATACTGAGGCCTTATTAGAGGCACAATATTTGTAAACGATGTGGAGGGTGTTTTTGGACATGCCCCAATACCAAACTTTTGTAAGAGGCTTTGTAAGGTGCTAGATCGACCATCTTCGTTGTATTTAATGGGGCAACCCGAGGATTAGTTTTATTATTCTGAAAATGAATGCATGCAAAATGTGTCCTAAATCGATGCAACGCAAAATTAAGATTGTGATGATGTTGTGCAATGATGTAGGTGAAATCAATGCGATGAGAATAAAATGAAACGAGTTAGTACCAAATAAAACGATTAAATAAAATAAATAAAAATAGAGTAATAAAAAGTTGTACATAAACAAGAAATAAGGCACGAGCCTAAATAGGGTGACCACTAATCAGGCGAGTTTCACTTGGCTCTAAAGGGTTGGCTCCTACGACTCACTATATGCAGTTTTGGTGCTAAGAGGTACCAATTGTCCTTGCTTTGTCCTCTACTAAGAGTAGCAAGGCCCCCGGTCATCACCCATTATAGGCTTCTTTCAACCAGGTTCAATTCAGGGGGACCCATTCGCTTATACCCATACGAAGGAACGATATCCTCACGAAAGTATAAGGTACTCGAGCCCCGAAGGTACTTGCTAGGCCCATACGGGAGAACGATATCTCCACGAAAGCATTAGCGTTTTCCCCCCACTTAAAAAAACGGGTTTATATGTCATATTTTAAATGCGTTAAAATAAACGCGCAATTATAACCGAATGTTACTTTAATAGTCACTTTAATCTGGAATTTCCGATATTAATAGAGCGGTAATTATTTGAAAAAGCTCGTCTCTCATTTGTTTTTGAAAAACAAAAATGTCCCCAGTGGAGTCGCCATCTGTAGCGATGTTTTTTCTCGCTAAAAATGATGTTTTTTGTTTGTTTGGAAAATATTTTCTTCCGCGTGGAGTTTTTATAAAACCCGCATTTTATTTAAAATTGGAGTCGCCACCAGCCACTCAAGGTGGACCGGACACCGTAGAAAACCAGAGATTTTGAAAACTTGGGTTCGGGAGTCGGTTACGGATGGGGAAGGATTAGTACCCCCACACTGCCCAAAATTGGTACTTTAACAATTACCGTTTATTAATATTAAACTTTACGGATTAAAGTGACGATTAGATTCTACTATAAATGCGAGTAGATTTTAAAGGCCCCGTTATTCGAGAGTAAACGCTTAACCACTATCACTACGCCTGATACTGGCCCCGTTTACGCTCGAATAAAAGGGCACCGCATTGATAAAATATATGTTCGTTATGCAAACTTAAAAAAACATAGCAAATATAAATAAATACATTGCGATAAAAATATAAATAAATACTAACATAATAAAATACTAATATAACATAAATAAAATACTAATCTAAATCATACATACATAACTATTAATTTTAACACATAAATAAAAACAAATCTAGCCTAAATAAAATATTAATCTAAAATATACATACATAAATATTAATCTAACTCATAAATAAAAATAAATCTAACATAAATAAAATATTAATATAAAACATAAATTTAAAACATACTAATCTAAAACATAAATAAACATACAAATTAAAAACACAATTTTAAATTAACTTCCACTTCATTAAATCATAAAAATTACAACATAAATAAAAAGGAAAGAAAATATACCTAACTAGGAGTTCGAATGACGAACCTCGACTGAACCCCACCGAGATCTACCACGACCTCTCCAAAAAATTAACTAGATCGGATCCAAAATAGGACCCCGATCGAATCGACTAGGACCGAGGGCATTACCCCAGTCCTTGGCTAGCCAGGAGCTAATGCCCCCTTATTTGGCAAGCCATGGCCGATTCTTCCCTTCTCCAATTTCCAATCTTCCATGCCTATTTATAGGGGTGAGGTGGGTGACGTGGAGCCTTGTGCTCCCCTCCCCTCCCCATTTATTATTATTATTATTATTATTATTATTTTTTACTTTTTTTAAGATTAATAATATTATTACAACAATACTAAAATACTAAAAAACCGGACAAAAATGAGTGATTACAGGTTGCCGCCAGATAGGGAGGTAGAGTTTTGTATAGAGACGTATGCAGATACGACTCTAGTGTTGATTGCACTATATCGCATGGCACCGAAGGAGTTGAAGGAGTTAAAGACACAATTTTAGGCATTGTTGTATCGTGGTTTTATCCAACCTAGTGTGTCACCGTGGGGTACACAAGTATGTTTATGAAAAAAAGATGGTATGATGAGGATGTGCATTGATTATCGACAATTGAACAAGTTGACGATTAAGAATAAGTATCATTTGTCGTGAATTAAGGACTTTTTCGATCAATGGTGCTACGGTGTTTTCTAAGATCAATTTGAGATATGGATGCTACCAGTTAAATGTTAAGGATAAGAACGTGCTGAAAACTATTTTTTGCACACGTTATGGGCATTATGAGTTTTTGGTGATGCCGTTCGGGTTAACGAAGGAACCTGCATCTTTCATGGATATGATGAATTGGGTGTTCCATGAATTCTTGGATCAATTAGTGGTAGTGTTCATTGATGATATTCTCGTTTACTCTCATATCGAGAAGGATCATGATCGACACTTGAGAATTGTGTTGCAAGCCTTGTTGGATAATTAGCTCTATGCCAAGTTGAGCAAGTGTGAGTTTTGGATTAAAGAAGTGGTTTTTCTTGGTCATGTTGTTTCGGCGGAAGATATCTGGGTGGATCCACAAAAGATTGATGCGATTATGAATTAGAAACAACCTAAGTCGGTGATGGAGGTTTGTATTTTCTTGGGGTTGACAGGTTATTATCGTTATTTTGTAGAAGGGTTCTCAAAGGTTGCTGCACCTTTGAAAGTTTTTACAAAAGTATGTGCGTTTTGAATGGAAGGGGATAAACAATAAGCTTTTGAGAAGTTGAAGGAAGCTTTGACGCAAGCTCCGATCTTGATTCAACCTAAGTCAGGAAAAGAGTTTGTGGTTTATAGCGATGCATCTTATGTTGGTTTAGGGTGTGTGTTGATGCAGAATGGGAAAGTTGCAGCTTATACATCTAGACAGTTGAAGGTACACGAGCGCAACTATCCTATGCATGATTTAGAGCTTGCCGCGGTAGTGTTTACATTGAAGATTTGGAGGCTTTATTTGTATGGTGAGAAGTGTATCGTGTACACGGATCATAAGAGTTTGAATTGATGTCTCAAAAAGAGTTGAATCTTAGGCAACGTAGATGGTTGGAGTTGCTCAAAGATTATGATTTGGCAATCGAGTATCACTCCGTCAAGGCATATGTTATGGCCGATGCTTTGAGTAGAAAAATGATTATTGAGTTGAGGGCTATGTTTGCAAGGTTGAGTGTGACTAGGGATGGAGGCTTGGTGGCCGAGTTGCAGGTGAAACCATCTCTGTCGTAGTTGATTAAGGAAAAGCAACCTTATGATGAGGCGTTGGTACTACATGTTAAAGATATCATAGAAGGAAATACGACGTATTTTCACTTTGAAGATGATGGGGTGTTATGTTTTAAAGATCGGATAAGGTGCCTAATGATGATGAGTTGAGACGTACCATTTTGACCTAGGCTCATGCTAGTCCTTTTGCTATGCATCCTAGTAGTACCAAGATGTATCGAGGTCTAAAGGAAAAATACTATTAGGTGGGTTTGAAAAAGGATATGGCTGATTTTTTTGCTAGGTGTATAATGTGTTAGTGTGTTAAGGCTGAGCATTAGTTTTTATTTGGGTTATTGAAACCGTTGAGGATTCTAGAGTGGAAATAGGAAAACGATCACTATGGATTTTTTGTCGGGGTTACCTTTGACACCGACTAAAAAAGATTCCATTTGGGTGATTGTCGATTGGTTTACAAAGTGTGCACATTTTCTGCCAGTGCATAAGACATATACCTTGGATAGGTTGACAAATCTTTATATCACTGAGATTTTGAGATTGCATAGGGTGCCCAAGTCAATTTTTTCGGATAGGGATTCACAGTTTACATCAAGGTTTTAGGAGTGTTTGCATTTGGCTTTGGGTTCTCGCTTGAATTTCAGTGCTTCATATCATCTTCAGACGGATGGTCAGTATGAGCGTGTGATTCAGACCTTGGAGGATATGTTGAGGTGTTGTATCATTGAGTTCCAATGAACTTGGGAAAGATAGTTGCCTTTGGTGGAGTTCGCATACAATAATAGTTATCATGCAAGTATAAAGATGGCACCGTATGAGGCCTTGTATGGTAGAAAGTGCCGTATGCCTTTGTGTTGGGCTGATGTTGGGGAAAAATATGTTTCCACGCCTGATGTGTTGAAAGATACGGATAAGAAGGTAAAGCTTATTTGTGATCGATTGAAAGCATCCTCGGATAGGCAAAAATCCTATGCAAATTTGAAGTGTAGGGAAGTTGAGTACACGGTTGGTAAAAAGGTTTTCTTTAAGGTTTTACCTTGGAAGAAGGTGTTGCATTTTGGGAGTAAAGGAAAGTTAAGTCCTAGGTTTATTAGACCGTATGAGGTGTTGGAAAGCGTAGGCCCTATGGCTTACTGGTTGAGTTTGCCTCTTGAGTTGGAGAAGATTTATGATGTGTTTCATGTATCCATGTTGTGGAGGTATCGTTCGGATCCGTCGCATATGAAGCCAGTGAAGGATGTTGAGTTAGGACCGAATTTATCTTATGATGAGGAATCGGTGGAGATCCTTGACTCCAATAGTAAAGTTTTTTGTGGTAAGACGATTGAGCTTGTTAAAGTGTTGTGGCGACATCTCGGTGTTGAGGAGGCCACGTAGAAGAGTAAGTCGGACATGAAGAGATAGTTTCCGCATCTGTTTCCGTCAAGTAAATTTTGAGGAAGAAATTTCTTAAGTAGGGGAGAGTTGTAACATCCCAGTTTTGGGCCTA
Organism: Hibiscus mutabilis; assembly: GCA_019671005.1. Classification (NCBI taxonomy): domain Eukaryota; kingdom Viridiplantae; phylum Streptophyta; class Magnoliopsida; order Malvales; family Malvaceae; genus Hibiscus; species Hibiscus mutabilis. The sequence goes on along the minus strand of CM033743.1, from coordinate 32,437,922 downwards.
GGTGTTAGCCAGGTCGGATAGACGGTCTAGTGGACTGGATTAGAGGATTCGAGTCGATTTCAGGATTAGATTGAAATAAATGTTTTTAAAAGAGTTAAAAATATAGGAAAATAGTCTAAAATCATTATTTAATATATAAAAGGTTATGGTGAAGTCAATTTTTCAAACTGGAATTTGGAAGAGTGACATTTTGGTTAGGTGACCAAAATGTAAAAATTGAAAATCTGTCTTTCTAGTGACTAAATTGTAAAGGGTCAAAACTTTGAATCTTTAAGGAGTTATTTGCCCAAAGTCTAATATCAGACTTTTCTCCTTAATTGGCTATTTTAAAAAGGTTTTAAAAGGCATAAATAGGCTTGGAGAATTAATTTTATAATTAATTTTCAAAACAAACTTTTATGTAACTAACTTTTCTCTAAAAGTTTTTCTCTCAAATTCTCTCCAGCCAAACACTATTTTCTTCTTCAAAATTCTTAGGTAACTTCTTGATTTCTTCAATCTCTTGTTTTCAAATGAGTTCGTGATTGTTTTCTATCAAAACCTTATTGTTTTAATCTTGTTTTCTCATGTAAATCCATCAAATTAAGGGGAAAGTCAGCATTAAAGGTAAGGTTCGTTCTTCTCCTCTAATGAATAGTTCTTTACTGAAATTCCCAAGTTAGTGATCCTTTATATATGTTTTCTAATGAGTTTTAATGATTTAATTATGGAAAATTGGTAAATCAAGGTTTAATTGATGAGATTGATTGATTTTCGTATTGGATCTATTTTGCTATGTTCTTGATTGGATTAAAACATGATTTTTGTAACCCCTTAGCCCGGCCTAGCTGAATCTGGACTAAAAGAGTCACATTAGGTTTGTCGAAGCAAGCCCGAACTAATAACCTAAACTAAGCCCATTTTCCCTTTTATCTTGTTTATATGCATATTATTATTATCCTAAGTGAACATGCTTCAGCGGAAACATCACCTTGTAATCAGATTTCAAGACGGGGTTCAATTGCTCAACAATTAACATTAGGGACCAAAATGTAATTTTTACAAAATACAAGGACTATATCACAATTCAAATGTTAAATTCCAACTCAAAACAGTCATCCAAATTCATTCAATTGTATACATAACAACAAGGACTAGATTGCAAGATATCCAAACTTTAGCAACTGGCATACACAAAAACAGCAGAGCATACCGATACAGGGAAGATCGTACTGATACGGTCTAACTAACATAATGGCTACTCACACCGATACACGTATAACCGTATCTATACGGTGTGTTAACCCACCTGTACCGATATGGCCTTGGCCCCGTACTGATCCCCCTTTGTTATCTCAAAACTCAGAATTCCAGTAGCTAAAGAGCGTACCGATACGGTACCCCGCGTATCGATACAGTTTGTTAAAATTGAAGGGATTGTATCGGTACACAAACCCATGTACCAACACCAGTACATAATTTTCCTCAAGGCGTACCGATACCTTTTGCTTTATTCCAACGATTTGATCCTTAACAGGACCCCGCGTACCGATCCTGAAGTATCCGTACTGGTATGCAGAGGCCTGTAATGACCTTTAGATCCAACATATGACACTTTGGTTCACTCCATTCAACATTAACACATATCTAAACATCATATAACATCAGAAACATGCTTAAACATCAACATACCAGCATTTTAAGCTAACCTAACAAGTCTAGCACAATTAACCACCAAGTCTATAGGCATGATCCCTAGTTAACATCCAAATCATAAAACCAACCACAACTCAAGAACTTTAAACCACTTATAAGTCCAAACAAACAATTACAACTTGCACCAATAGGGAGTTCATCAAAAATCCTCCCAAAACAATATTTGACACATTGCCCTTATTACTACTATAAAGCGTTTCAAATCATACTTTGAAAACAAATCCTTGGAATCTTTTCCTTGCTTTCTCTCTGCCCTTGACCTTTAATTCTTTGCATTGATAGAAAAGAGATCGTAAGCACACAAGGCTTAGTGAGGAATGCTCAATAACCAACCACCATCAATGCATTTTAAACCAATTAACATTCCTTTTGAAAACCACTTTCCAAACCACTTTTCGAACATTATTTCAACATCATGCCTTATCAAAACCATGCACTTAATATTTCCAAAACATCATATTAAACATATGTAACATGTGTCATGGATCAACCACAAAATCCCATTTGTTACCCTCAATTTAAACTTTCCTATGCATACTACCAATGCAATGCTTAAAGAGTAAAACATGTTTAAATACACATCAAAACAACATAATCCATCTCATGATACATCATCAGTTATATTGGCTTACAAGTGATCATTAACCAAGTTCCACTTTCCAAAACATAACATCGGATACACGGATTCAACAAGTGTTCCCTCAACACTTAACATACATTCTACTGGCAACTCAAGGTTCACCCACGAGAGTTTTTGGTACACATAAACCCCTCAACCGTTTTGATACATGTGGTGGAGTTTTTGGTACACTATAACACCCTGAAAACTGGTATAGTTAGAATTAGGTTCCGGTGATCGGAAAATCAAAATCGGAAAGCTCCAAATATTTCATTGACTAAAGTTGTGTGGTCAAAAAATACCGCATTGGACATTAATTGAGACTAATTTAAAGACTATAGACCTAACTGAACTTCTTGAAAATAATTTAGTGACTAAATTGTGAAAATTGAAAGTTTAGGGGAAATAAGGTAAAGTTTAGATAGTTGAGAGACCACTCCCGTAATTGTTCCACTTTGAGGTGAGTCACCTCCTTTCTTGCCTCCATCCTACATGATATTGGCTCATTTTGCTCAACAAAAGGTGACAATTGATAGATTGCCTTGAATTAACAAAAAGAATTAAAAGATGAAAATTAGTGTTACCTATCTTGGGAGAAAACCTTACGATTGGTTGTGTGGGAGGTGATAAGATCATTTTAATAAATTAAAATAAGTCTACACTTGGCTAGAGGAAATCTATTGGATGGATTTAAGGGAAGTTGAAGAGTTTGGAAATATTTTTCCTAAGTCAAAGTAACCACCGATACCTCCATTTCTTTTATTGCCATCTTCCTTTATCTCTCTTTAAGAATAAGCAAGCACCTCTATTGTCATCTTCAACCTCTAACTCAAGCAAGCACCTCTCTTGTTTGTGAAAGCTTTCCTTGATTTCTCTACACTATTAAATAGCTATTGGTTTGGTAAGTGAAAGCCCCCAAACGATTCATTGATTCCATGGATAGTTGTTGAGTAATTTCAAGTTAAAGCTAATAAACACCTAAATCGAGTCCTTTAAGGCTCCAATCCATGGAAATCTAGTAGCTAAAAGCTATTTCAAGTTTGAATAATTGATATTAAGGTTGTTATATTAAGTATAACATCTTCCATTGTTTTACCTAGCACAAGTGTTGGAGAAAGAGGGACCACCATCTCCTTCAAAAGCTAGGAACAAAGGAGTTGAAATCCGAGAGCTGTAGGAGCTTTAGAATTTGAGGTGAGCGAAGTCGAAGTCTGTGGAGTAGGCTAGGTGCCTTTCCCGAATCTTTGAATATTGATTTTTGCATTGCTAAATTGGTATACTAAGGATATTGCATAAAAGCATTATTGGCGGCTATATTGGTAAGTACTTCATCGATTCATTGTACGTAGCATCATTGTTATTGTCATCGGAATCATTGGGGCATTGGCATGTAGAATCATTGGTCATTGAGAATTGAATATTGCATTGAAACATCGCTATTGCTTATTGACTATAAGATATGATTATTGAAGTATTGTTATTGATCCATTGTTATGGAAATAATGCTATCGACTCATTGTACCAAATTATTACTATTGAAATTATTGTTACTGGACTATTGATATTGAACCTTGGATTCGAGTAGTATTGGATACAATTGGCATGCCATCGAATTCAAGAGCTCATTGGTACAGGTAGGCTACGACCTTTATTATGGTGTAGTAGGGGTATGATGTGTTATAGTCATATTGGTACGGCGGGGGGACTAGACCACTATTGATTTTGGTGCGGCGTAGGAATTTACGTATCCATATACCGTACATCGATCCAAGGAAACTTATTGTTATGCAATATAAATTGTTATTGAATTTGATTATTGCATTGATTATTGTTGTTGCATCGATCATTGATAAAGTGTAAAATTGCTATTGAATTGCATGCCATGTTATTAATGTCATAGTTAACCTTGAATCATGATAGAGTGCATTCTACAATTAATTTATTGTTTATGACTACCTCACTAGGCAAAGTATGCCTAATGCATTCATCTTTCAATCATTTTAGGTTAAGAAGTTTTGAGATCAAGTTCGGGGTCGGAGAAGGTTTTTGGGAAGTCACTTCGCTAATAAAGTAAAGTGTATCAACTCTATAGACTTATAGCATGGTGGCATAAGTGTTGCACAAGTCATTTCTACCTCTTTTGACATGCATGTAATATAGTTGGATTGTGTAAGTTTAAAGACATAAGCTTGACCTTTTAAAAATAGTTAAAAATGGCTATATATGTATACTTGGCCTAAAATATGGAAAACATAGCAAACAAATTTATTCGACCCTAAAATTTGACATGATGGTAGTTTTAAGCTAAATAGACTTGCTGGAAAAGTTTCATTGAATTCAGACATAGTTCGGTTGAGCAAAATGTTAATACACCAGATAAAAATTGACACCTCAGGTCTTGCTATACTGATACGGGTGATGGCGTATCGGTACGGGCTTATGTTTCTAGAAACGAATTAAGGGGGCGTACTGATACGGGTGATGGCATATCAGTACAATGCTTTGAAATTGGAATTCTGGGAATAGTCTGGTATCGATACGACTAGGAGCGTATTGATACCCCATCTCGAAACTGTAAAATGAAAAAAATTTGAATGTCACTGCGTATCGATATGATTTGATCCCATATCGGTACGGGCCTATGGAACCTAATCATTCTAACAGTCATTGTTGGGCGTACCGATACTGCTTGATGTGTATCGGTACGGGCCCTTATCATTGGAATTTTTAGGTGTTAATTTCATCCATAACGTATCGATACGGCCCTAGGGCGTGCCTATACCCTTACTCTAAAATTTGATAATCACCTCGTCAAGTCACTGAAAATTATTGTTTAGCTTCCCTAGATTTATAAAAGTTTAAAAACGGCCCAATTAATGTTGTATTACCTTATCGTACACTTTGTACTTCCATAACATTGTACCGATTTTTAAATAAAGAATCGTATCGGTAACCGTTTTTGTTCCAATAACACTTTCTGACTTGGATTCTTACTAGACTGGGAAGGGGGTGTTACATTTGTGGTATCAAAGACAGGTTTAGTCGATTCTAAGACTAAACTGAAGTTATTGTATTGTTATTGCATTGCATTATGCCACATAGGAGTTATTTATTGTATTTTGTGACTTGCCGGCTAACCCGATCTCTTTATTTATAGATGTCTAACTCTAATCAGGATCGTATAGACGAGAATGTCACTGGCTCCTCAACTCATGGTGAGGAGATTAGGGGAAGAGATCTTCCAATTCTGTAAAATCCTCTGGCACTAGACCTTGAGCCCGAGGTACAGTCTGCTCAAGCCGAATGCTATAGGAACATGGCTGACATGTTCAAAGTATTTATGACCTCAATGAAGGCTGAGTAGTCATTCCAACGTCATATCGTTCCTATCCTGAATTCCCGATCTCCCATCGATAAGCTATCTCAACATCGGGCTTACTCTTTCACCGGTCGTGATGACAATGATCCTGAAATTGCTGAGTATTGGCTGGAAAGTACTCTAAGAATCCTAACTAAACAGCTACAGTGTTTCGATGAACACAATCTTGAGTGTGCCCTCTTCTTGCTAGCGGATGAAGCGCTGTATTGGTGGGAGACTACCATCCTTGCAGTCCTCGAAGAAGCAGTGACTTGGGAGTTTTTCCTGCGTGAATTCTGAAAGAAATACATTAGTGAGTATTATCTCGTTGAAAGACGTGACATCTTCCTTCATTTGACGTAAGGTGGATGACCTGTTGAACAATACATCTATGATTTCAATAAGTACTGTAGGTATGGAGCGGAATATATCAAGAAGGAGGAGAAGAAGAGTAGAATGTTCATCAATGGACTGAATGATGACCTACGCCCTATGTTTACGACATTAGGTATTACTGTTTTCCAGGATCTTGTGAACAGGGTGAAAGCTACTAAAGTTGCTCAGAAAGCTCAGAAGGCCGGTGGATCATGCAAGTCTGAGAAGAGATATCGAGATTACTCCCATTATCATGAGTATTTTAAGAAAGGGAAGTATCATGGTTCGAAATAGAATGTGTATTCACAGCCTTTCCGCTCTGAATATATTGCTAGAACTCAAGCCGTAACCCAATCTTTCCCTAGTACCAATTCCATTGATAGCATTGGTGGTTCTGGACAAGAGACGCAATTCCCAATTTGCAATTTCTGTCAGCACAAGCATCCTATAGGGTAATGCCGTAAGAAGTCTAGAGTATGCTTTTTCTGTGGCGAGATAAGAAATCTCATTCATGATTACCCCAAGAATACCGTCAAGTCTTCTTCTGCATCGGCTAATCCTTTATCCCCGGCTCGATCCTTCCGAGGCAAAGGAGCGAGACAAAGATTTTTCAGAAAGCCTAGTGGTTCGTCTAAGGCATCATACAAACCTGAATCTAAGGCTTCTGTACAGATGTACCACATGAGGGACAAGGAAGAAGATGATCTCGATATCATTGCAGGTAAAAATTCGAGGTTGAATTTTTCTTAAGAGGGAATTGTAACACCCCAAGAACTGGTATATTCAAAATTAGGTTCCGTTGATCAGAAATCTATATCGAAAAGGTCCAATTATTTCATTGACTTAAGTTGTGTGGTCAAAAAAATACCATATTGGACACTAATTGAGACTAATTTAAAGACTATGGACCTAATTGAACTCCTTGAAAACTATTAAGTGACTAAATTGTGAAAATTAAAAGTTTAGAGGAAAAAAGGTAAAGTTTAGATAGTTGATGGACCACTCCCATAATTGTTCCACTTTGAGGTGAGTCACCTCCTTGCTTGCCTCCATCCCACGTGCTATTGGTTCCTTTTGCTCAACAAAAGATGATAATTGATGGATTGCCTTGAATTAACAAAAAGAATTAAAAGATAAAAATTATTGTTACCTATCTTGGGAGGAAACCTTATGATTGGTTGTGTGGAAGGTGATAAGATTATTTTAATAAATTAATATAAGTCTAACCTTGGCTAAAGGAAATTTATCGGATGGATTTAAGGGAAGTTGAAGAGTTTGGAAACATTTTTCCTAATTTATAGTAACCACCAAGACCTCCATTTCTTTTATTGCCATCTTCTTTCATCTCTCTTTAAGAATAACAAGCACCTTCATTGTCATCTTCAACCTCTAGCTCAAGAAAGCACCTCTCTCATTTGTGCAAGCTTTCCTCGATTTCTCTACACGATTAAATAGCTGTTGGTTTGGTAAGTGAAAGCCCCCAAATGGTTCATTGATTCCATGGATAGTTGTTGAGTAATTTCAAGTTAAAGCTAATAAACACCTAAATCGAGCCGTATCCTTTAAGGCTCTAATCCATGGAAATCTAGTAGCTAAAATCTATTTCAAGTTTGAATAATTGATAGTAAGATTGTTATATGGAATCTAACATATCCCTTTGTTTTACCTAGCACAAGTTTTGGAGAAAGATGGGCCACCATCCCCTTCAAAAGCTAGGAAAAAAGAGTAGTAATCTGAGAGCCATAGGAGCTTCAAAATTTGAGGTGAGTTGTTCGACTATGTGAGTGCTTAACAAAAGGGTGGAAAATGTATTGGAAATGTATGAAAACAGTGCCAAGATTAAGTCTTTTGCGTGCAAGTATACACGGTCTACAAGTAATATAGCAGTAGGCTGGTTATCGATCCCACAAGGATTGGCCAAGAGTTTGTTTTCCTTGCTTGTTTACTTGTCAAAAGGAAAGTGTTGTTGATTTGAAGTGGGTTTTGAAAATAGTTTAAAAGAAAAGAGACAAAAGGAAAACAACGTTGGCACAATGAGAGTTCAAATGAGTGACGAGCATTGGCAAGGGATGTCTGTTTTTCATGCTTTTCATGCCAGCCTTTAATAATTTTCTGCCTTGATATTATTGCTGAAGAGATTCAAAGTTAGCATTGCCTCTGTCGATGGCAATGCAGAAATTAACCATGTAAAAACCTTTACATCTCCATAATGAAGTTTTTCATAAATCAATTTGATTAAGTCCCAATCTATACTCCTAAGGGTAGACTTACTCCCGAAGTAAGTTCATCTACTTGAACATCTTCCGTCGAAGCATCTCGCCTTAGTATCTGGCAATGGATCGTTGCCCCCTAAGTCTGTTAAGATAATAAGGTGCAATAAGCAAACATTGCCAGCGGTCGCTTGGCAAAGAATTTAGAAAAGTAGAGAACATGCTAGATAGGGGAAACAATGCCAAGGCATTTTTTATTATTAAAAACAAAACATAGAAATAACGTTCAACGCAAACATCCCCCACCAACTATTAAATTAGTTCATGGTGAGGGTATCAAACCAAAAACATTCATCGTTTTCTAACAACATCATCATTTAAAAATAAAAATAACTAGACAAAGAGAATGGGCTAAAAGGGGGTTAGTCGATATAGCCTTTCGAGGTCCAGGCTCTCGGTCAAGTTGGTCGAACCACATCTCCTTGGTGCAGCCTCTCCAAGCCAATCCTTGATGATTGGTCAATGTCCATTTTGTGCTTTCGTGAGTTCTTTAAATAGGCGTGTACGGATAACCTAGGATAAGCCCTGAAAATTGAATTTTGAATGCTCAAGGGATAAGGGATGTGATCATCTTATCCTATATTTGAAATCTAGGGCTGATGTCATGAAGGTCCAACGGCTACTTGGCCGGGAATCAAACTCCTCTTCGCTGCCAACCGGTGCTTCGACAATTTTTGGTCTATTGCTGCCAACATCAACTCGACATTCTCTCTGGCATTCATTTCTTTCTGCGCTGATTTGCTTTGCCAAACCTGTCCTTCTCTGCTGAGCCTGGAATAATGCCAACAAAGCAACCCTTCACACTGGCATAACACAATTCCTAACTCCTTATGCAAATGTATGAATTTTAAGGCTAAATGCAACTAAACATACTTAAAGGCAAGCAAAGACAATGTGAAATAAGCATAAGATTTAGTACTTTTGATGAGTTAACACACCCCAAACCTAGCTCATTGCTTGTCCTCAAGTAATGCAAATAAGCTAAAAACAAAATGGTGAAAATAGTACCCCGGTAAAATTTTGATCGGAATGCCAGCACGTGCTTGCAAGCAGAATGAAGCTCTAGTTCTGTCCTCAGATATCTCAGTGCAATAATGCCAAGCAGGTAGTAAATTCAAGTGCAGCAATATAACTCTAGTCTAGGGCATGACAAGTGCACAAAGTGTAGGCAATATACATCAAGTATCCGTTTACTCCCTTAGTCAAATTTACTACCTAAACTCAAAATTTTTCTTTTATTCCTGCCAAGGGGTTCTTCTCTTTTTTTTAACTGACATTAAATTAGGGTTCGCGTCATGGCACTGTTTGGCGTGAGTAATAAGAGGGAGCATACCACAAATCCTCACGTTAGTCCAAACTACATCACTAAGCTAACCCATTACACTCATACCCTTAAAGTTTTTGACCTGAGCACTAACGAGGGAGTTCCACCAAGCCCCAGGCTACCTATTATCTCTAAGGCAGAGGAGTGTTCCATTTTTTCTTGCCTTGGCAAAACATTGTTGCCTTATTAATTTCTTTTACCCTGGCATAATCTTTTTTTTCTGAGCTTAGTTTCAAAAATTCTAGGTTTGCTTAGGAAATAGATGAATACTACGTGTTAAGTGAAAGTCAACTCCCTAAGCTAGAGATCAATTGCCAAGAAGACCTGGCATTACTATTCTACTGGCATAGGCAACAAAAGATTAAAAAATTTCTTCATCAGACAGACTACCCTAGAACATATTAAACTTGCCTAACAAAGTGTTAACATTCTTCAAAATTTGACCGAGGCAAAATTGTCTTTTTCTTTTGTTAGTGGTTCAGTATGCATGGCATTATTCTAGGCAAGGCAACAAAAATGTAAACATGAATGCATGGCATGGCATAAATGTGAGGCAACGCACACCCCCAAACCAAATATGTGCATTGTCCTTAATGCACGGAAACAACACATATATACAAATAACAGAAAAATAAAATGCGTGAACATGTGAAATGCAAAGGAGTTTAGGAAGAAGAGGACTCCCCTGTGGAGACTTCCTCTCGTGTGACGCAGGTTTTTCTCTTGATAAATGTCCCATGATTAGGGGCCATTCTTTTCCTTCCTTTCATGCTTGGCTTTGCGGCAGCAATGGAAGCTCCAACTTCCTTGATAATTTGCACTGGCTCTAACGCGACAAGAGTGGCAGTGGCATCAGACGGTGCAGGCATTGTGGCAGGTTTCTTCTAGACTTGTTCTTCTGATTTTGGCAGTGTTTCTGTCTTGGCGGATTCAACTTGAATTGGCGAAACTAGACGGTGGCTTCTGAGTGTGTCGGGGTATGAACTAATCGGGGACTAGCTGGCATGGCATCATTGCTAGCAAAGATTTCTATAAGAAAATCTAGGAAGGCTGGTAGAAAGTCCAGGGACAATCTTTTAAGGGTTTCCCTGATGGCAACATCCCTGGCATGAGTATACTGCCATAGTTTGACATTTTGCTCCTCAACTCTCTCTAATTTTTAGAGAACTATCTCCTAGCGATGGTGGATCTGGGAGAGCAATGCTACGGAATCAGCTGGCATGGCAGCGTTAGCCTCTGCCTTCGGCTCTTTAGGCTTTGGCGTTGATTCTTTTACTTTTCTCTTTCTTTTGTCCTTTGACTCGGTGGCAGTAAGTTGCCTCCAAAGGGCCGGTGTGATTGTGGTGCCCTTAATTTCTTGGCCTTTGTCTGAGTCAATCATGGGCACACCATTCCTCATGCAAATGTTAGAAATTAAGAAAGGAAAGAACAAATTGCCTTTAGGCTTACCAGCACATTTATATGTCTCATCGATGATGATCCGACCGATATTGATTTTCTGGCCAACAATGATTGAGTGCAATAGCGCCATCCGTTCCTTCGACACCGTTTCATTGTGGGTGGTTGGCATCATATTTGCCTTCAAAAAGTGGTTTCACCCCTTTGGTTGAGATTTCAGTGGCAGTCTCTTGACTATTCGGTGTCCGTTGGTAGGTTCAATCTATTTCATGCTTGGTTCACGCAGATCCTCCAGCATTTTCTTCCTCTTGGCAACAGTCATTGACTCGGCATACTCTAGATGTTCCTCTTCGGCATCCCCTAGTTTGAACATGGCATTGATATAACCTTCATCAAAACAGACGCATGTGCCTCGAATCATCAAGAAAGGGTTATCCTTGGTGGTCAAGTGGGCATAAAATTCCCAAACAATATTCTCGAAGACCTCTCCCTTTTGTTGGCAGAAGAGTTCCAACTTGTGCTTGTTTACGACCTCCATGAAGTTAGATGAAAATCCCACTGTCTGCTCATCTTTGAAGTCAAAGTGCTTCTCATAGAAAAATGATCTTGAGGCAAAGTTCGCTTCATACTTTTTGCGAATCTCTTCATTGAAAAAGATTTTGAAGGGCGTGGATGAGGAAGCCATGAAAACAAGTTGAAAGCTTGATCGGTTTGGAAAAAGAAGAGAATGAATCTTTGTGTTCTTTCGTGATAAAGAAAAACAAAATAAAGTGAAGGGTAAAAAAAGGTTTAGTGTTTTAATGGATATTAAGTGACTGATTTAAGAGGGGGTAATGATGGGTAATTGCGTGTATGGGAAAAAAGTTTAAGTGACAAGGATGATGTGATAAGGGTTTAAGTGATATGACAGGTTTAAAAGAGTGGATTGATAAGGAATTAGGTGATAAGGGTTTAAGTTGAATTTAAATTTCAACTTATCCAATTTGGGCGTCTAGGGTAAAGGTTCAAAGACTATTTTCACTTTCTCATGGGTTGACTTTTCACCAAGATAGGGTAAATCTTTTTCTTCCGAATTTACAATCACCGCATGCCAAACCCCTACCCTGGCATTGTATCTAGCACACATAATTCTCCTAATTTACAATCACCTCTTGCCAGGTCCCTATCTCGGCACTATGCCTGGCACACTAAATCTGCACATTCTCAAAGAAAACCTCTCAATGCAGAGAAATCAAAATAAAAAAAGAAAAATTTAAAACTAATAAGAAAAAGAAAGAAATGAAAATTACTGAAAAGAAAAACATCTAACCTACTATGTACAAAAATTTCAAAATCTGATGATAATGTTAAGGTACCTCTGCTGATAGGATAACCTCTTTAGCATTCCTTAGATCGCCTTCCAAATAGTGCTTTAACTGTTGACCATTTACCTTGAAATTTCTCCCGACTTCAAATTTTCAATGTCCACAGCACCATGGACATATGGCTTTGCAACTTCAAAAGGGCCTGACCACCTTGACTTAAGCTTACTTGGAAACAATTTAATCCTTGAGTTAAATAACATAACATGTTGGCCTACCTCAAATTGCCTTGGCATTATCCTAATGTCATGCTAGCGTTTGGTCCTCTCCTTGTAGAGTCTGGCATTTTCATAGGCTTGTGTTCTGAACTCTTCCAACTCATTTAGGTCTAGTAGTCTTTTTTCTCCAGCAGCTCTCCATGCCATATCAAGCGTCTTGATTGCCCAATATGCACGGTGCTCTATTTCTACCAGTAGGTGGCATGCTTTTCCAAAAACGAGTCTGAATGGTGAAGTACCCAATAGAGTTTTAAAAGCTATCATGCAAGCCCACAAGGAGTCATCTAGTCTCAAAGACCGATCCTTCCTAGATGGATTTACATCTTTTCAAGGATACTCTTGATCTCCTTGTTTGAAATCTCGGCTTGCCCATTTGTTTGGGGATGGTATGTCGTGACAATCCTTTGCTGAATTCCATATTTGCACAAAGCTTTAGAGATTAGATTGCATTTAAAATGGGTACCCTTATCATGAATAATCACTCAGGGGGCACCAAATTGAGTAAAAATGTGTTTGTGCAAGAACTTGGCAACGACCTTGACATCGTTCGTTGGCAATGCAACAGCCTCAACCCATTTTGAAACGTAGTCAATAGCCACGAGGATGTATAAGTTACCAAATGATGGAGGAAATGGACCAATGGAGTCTATCCCCCATGCATCAAATAAGTCCATAGGCATGATGTTTTGGAGCGGCAGTTGGTGTCTGCCAGAGATGTTTCATGTCATTTGCCATTGATCACATGCCTTGGCATAGTTATGAGCATCTTTGTATAGTGTGGGCCAAAAGAATCTTAAATGTAGCACCTTGGATGCAGTCTTCATCCCAACAAAGTGACCTCCATATGGTGCGGCATGGCATAGTTGCAAGATGTTGTGCTGCTCACCCTCTAGCACACACCGTCTTATCATTTGGTCGGTACATTGTTTGAACAATATTGGTTCGTCCTAGTAGTATTGCCTAACTTCTCGCAGGAATCTTTTCTTGGCATTGTATGCCAGATCTGGTGGCAGAATATGGCTTACCAGGTAGTTGACTATGTCAGCGTACCATGGCAGGATAATGACTGCAAGAAAATACTCATCTAGAAATTCATCTCTTATGGCAACATTCTTACCATCTTGAAGGTGATGCTCTAGACGTGATAGGTGGTCAGCTACTAAGTTTTCAATGCCCTTCTTAACTCGGATCTCGAGGTCAAATTCTTGTAGTAGAAGCATCCATCGGATTAGTCTGGGCTTGGTATCCTTCTTTGCCAAAAGGTACTTTAATGATGAATGATTTGTATACACCACAACTTTGTTACCAACTAAATAAGATCTAAATTTATCAAAAGTGAATACAACTGCAAGAAATTCTTTCTCGATTGTGGAATAATTTAGTCGAGCTCCATTTAGTGTCCGAATAGAATAGTATATGGTATAGAAAACTTTGCCACGCTATTGTCCCAATACTGCTCCGACAACATAATCGTTGGCATCACATATGAGCTCAAATGGTTCATTCCAATCTGGTGCCACGATTATAGGGGCATTAATGAACTTCTCCTTAAGTTTCTGAAACGCTCTTAAACAAGAATCATCAAATGCAAGAGTGGCATTTTGTTCCAAAAGAAAGCATAAAGGTTCAGAAATTTTAGAAAAATCTTTAATGAAACGACGGTAAAAACCTGCATGTCCCAAAAAACTTCTTATGCCTTTTACACTTGTCGGTGGTGGCAATTGCTTGATTACCTCAAATTTTACTTTGTCGACCTCCAATCCCTTCTTGGTTACCTTGTGCCCGAGAATAATGCCCTCCTTCACCCTGAAGTGGCATTTTTCCCAGTTCAAGACTAGGTTTGTCTCATTGTATCTCTTTAAGACTTGCTCCAAACTCTAAAGTCATTCCTCAAACATTTTTCCAAACACTGAGAAATTATCCATGAATAATTCTAAATTTTGTTCAATCATGTCTGAAAAAATAGACATTATACAACGTTAAAATGTTGTCAAGGCATTACACAACCCGAATGGCATTCTTCTAAAGGCAAACATCCCATATGGACACGTGAACGTGATCTTCTCTTAATCTTCTAGAGCTATGGCAATTTGGTTATATCCTAAATAACTATCTAAAAAACAGTAAAATGCCTTACCTGCCAGTCTGTCCAACATCTGATCAATAAAGGGCAATGGGAAATGGTTTTTCTTAATGGCATTGTTTAGCTTCCTATAATCCATGCGCACTCTCCATCCGGTAACGGTACTGTAAGGAATTAACTTATTTTTTCTATTTTAAACCACGGTCATGCCACCTTTTTTGGCACACATTGCACTGGGCTGACCCACGAGCTGTCGAAAATGGGATAGATTATCCTGGCATCTAGCCACTTGATAATCTTCTTCTTAACAAATTCTTTCATGCTCGGGTTCAATATTCTCTGACCCACCCTCAATGGTCTTCCCATGATATTCCTCCAAGATGATTTTGTGCATGCAAATGGTTGGGCTTATTCCTCGGATATCAGCCAATGTCTATCCCAACGCTTGCTTATAATTGCTTAGAAGTTAGAGCAATCATTCCTCCTGATCATTAGTGAGATCATCAGCAATGATCACTAGCAAGGTTGAGTGTTTAACTAAGTAAGCATACTTGAGGTGGTCTGGCAGTGATTTGAGCTCCAGTTTTGGTGGCTCCTCAATGGATGATTTTATTGCCACGATCTCTCTGTCAGCCAACACTAATGGTTCTGGTTTCCAAAATAGCTTACTTTTACTAAGGCTGCTAGAGAATCGCTTTCACCAGCGTGCGAGCATTGCGGCCAGCATCATCTTAGTGTGTGCTTTTTGCTTTGGAGGGTTTGCTATAGGTGTCGAGCACCTGGACATATGGAAAATGACTGCCCAGTTATGGATGAAGATTCACCAGTTCAACCTCAGAGGTTGGCTACTTCCCTTCATGATCAGAGTTTTGCTAGAGGTGGAGCTAGGGCACCGTCAGGTTATCGAAGTGGAGGTCCTGTGAGATCCACCGCCAAGGTTGGCACGCGAGGCGTTGCTAGGTAGTCTGCTGCTCAGATTAGAGTTGACAACATTGCAACCGAGGATATGTCAGGTAATTAAGTTTTGTGATGGTTCCAGTTGTTGTGAAAGTCATTTAGCTCTTCGGTTGTGTAATAGACTGGTTCTTGAGATGTACACCTTGGTAAATCTTGGGTTTTTTGTTGTTTTAGATGGTAATTAGAATTGCATTTTTTGCTAGATAAGTTCTTATCGTAGATGGGTGTTTAGAGTGCAATGCGTGTCGTGAGTTGTATGTGAGAAGTTGTGAAGTTTTAGATCGCTTGAAGCTGGTTTTTAGTGTCAGTTGAGTAGGATCTTAACCTCTCTAAGGTGGATGTTGTGCTCCGTAGTGCTAGCTCAAGAAAGGTTCTATAGGGTGCAAGGTGTTCTTAGCTTGCATTGTAGAGGTGAAGGTTGAGAGTTCCTGGTCCTAGTGTTGTGGGTGTTATGAAGGTATGGAGGTACCCTTGGTGAATGAGCAATCTTACCTGTTGATTGTGGTTTAGAACCGCAATAAAGGTAAGGTTGAGTTCGTTGTTAGTGTCCATCACTCTATGGTATGGTACTTAACGAACTTTTTGCTGGAGGCACACTTGTGCAAGCAACCAATTGGGTGTCATTGCCAAGTGCTTCACCGAGATCGTGTCTTCATGAAAGTAGCTTGTATGGTGGCTTTATATGTGTTGAGCCGTATTGCAATGGTGGAAGACCGTTGTCGGTTTCGTGAGTTTGGCAACCTTGTTTTGGCTATAGTATGTGAGAGCTTCGTGTGTTGTTTGTCAAAGTAAAGGTACTATAGAAAAGGGTAAATGAAGGTTGTAATGATCATGGTTGAGGTCCTAAGGGAGAATCGTGAGGATAGTTGCTTGGTTTGTGCACCTGTTGAGCTAGATCTCATAGAGTTGGAGGATTGGCCAATCGAGTTCGACCAAAGTTGTTATTGATTAAGGCAAGGAATGTGGAAGTTATTAGAGTGGCGCAGCGAAAATGTGGATCAATAGCTGTGTTGAGGGTAACCAGATGGTTGCGTTAAAAAAAATGCTTTTGGATGGACCAGTTAGAAATCTTGAAGAACGGTCAGATAGCTTTTCACGTCTGATTGTTTGGACCGAGTCAAAGGTTGGAATAAGGTGTTTGGACTTTCGCAAATAGAATGGTTAGTTTTGGGTTGCTTGTATGAGTTCGTAAGTGATGGTGGTCATTTATCGAAACCAAGTAGTTGAATCGTAAGTGGCTTTCGATCATGTTGAAAGTAAGTTTGGATAAAGCGAAGTTTTAAGTTCTGACTTGGTGGGTCAAGTCTGGAGGGAAGAGCTGTTAGTTCAAGGTAGATTGATGATAATGATCGGTTGTTAGGGTTTTGCTTGTCCTTTAGTGGTTTGACCGGGATATGGTTGTTAGGCGTGATGTGTTCCTGATAATGGTTTGTGGATGTGGTGCAACGTTTTAGACGTAGATGAAGTCTAAGTTTAGTTTTTGGTTGTCGGATACTAGTAGGAGGTTAACCGAGATAGAATCCTTTAAAAGTGAGTTCTTTAAGTTGATGTTGGAACAACGTGGCTCGAGGTTGGTTATGTCACCATGCTTAGCGGTTCGTCATAAGTGTCGTTGGTTGCTGTGAAAGAGTCGTTGGAAATATCAAGAGAAGTGTTGAAAGCGAGTGGTTTAATGCTATGGTTCTGATTAAGGTAGATTAAGGGAGAACTCTCTCTAATTAAGGTGATCCTGTTAGAATGGTGAGGTGGTTATATCTGTTTTGGTTACATCTCCCTTTCATCCATCTAAATTTCGAGGATGAAATTTCTTGAAGGAGGGGAGAGTTGTAATGACCCGAATTTTTGAGTCAACAATGGACGTTGACTCAGATCTTGGACCGACACATTGGGTCAAATATTCAGGTTATGTTGGGCCTTGTTGTTGGGCTTTGTGGGCCTCCATGTGTTGTTGGGCTTAGGTGTTATGTTGTGGGCTGTTGGAAAGAAGGAGATGTGAGGTCAATTGAGTAAATTGCATCATAGGGTACAAGAGGGCTGATGCCTCTTTAACTTTTCTGCATAATGTAAGGGGGTGAGATCATCTTCATCTCATCTCTATTCTCTCTCCCCAAAACACCCACCCAACTCAAAGTTAAAGGAGAACTTGTTGTGGTGGAGTGTAAATCTCGGTTTGGTCATCAAGGGAGGTATAATCAGCAAGCAAGGATCTATCCATCAAGGTGAACATCCCCAAAGTTGGTGGAGATTGAGTTTGAAGCTTGGTTCAAGGAAGAAAAGAGGAAAAAGCTTGGTGGAAGATTCATTCCGGGATTTGGTTGCTTGAGGTCAATACATCTCTGACTCCTACATTTCATGACCATTATAAGATGAATGCCTTGCTTGGTTTTATGTTTATGGGTTGCATAGTTAGGGTTCTATGATCTTTAAACCCCTCTAATGGTAAACATGATTTGGGTGTTAATAATGAGTAAAATTGGTAGAAAACCACCTATTATGCTCTAAATAACTTGTAGGAACGATTTGGGACTTAACCATGGAGGTTAAGGGTGGGATTGGTGAAATCCCGAGCTCCAGGTTTTGAAATAGGGGCTCGAGTACCTGTATGGGATGGCTGCGTATCGATACTCCTTGTAACATTAAGAGACGGATTGTGAGGGGCGTACCGGTACGCCTTCCCGTGTATCAGAACCCCTCGCTTAATTAGGGTTCCAGTAGCGTGTTCGCGTACCGGTATGCTAGTGGCGTATCGGTACCCATTGTTCCATTGCCTATGAAGGCTTTTACGTATCGGTACACTAGGTGTTACCTCTCCAAAAGTATTGTTTTTAATGCCAATCTTACAATGCTTTTGCTTGTTTTTTGGTACATTTAGTTGCATTAGGATGTTAAAACCATGCATTTGCATAAGGAGTTTAGAATTCTGTCTATGCCAGTGTGAAGGGTTGTTTCGTTGGCAATTTTGTAGGTTTGGTATAGTATTTGGCCTAGAAAAGCAACACAGGAAGGAATGCCATAAAGAATGCCGAGTGCGGTTGGCACAGATGGACCAACAATGCCAAGCACTGGTTGGCAGAGAAGTGAATTTGATGCCATGCCAAGAAGCTGTTGGACCCTAAAAAAATAGGACAAGATCAGGTGTCGAAAAGATAACAATTGATCAATCTCCGAGAAAATAGCGGATAAGATTGTGCCAAGATTGGTTGGCAGATTCATGCCAAGCTAGGATGCCAAGGCAACGTTGACAGTATGACGTCAACTTTAGCCCGATCAGATCTCATTCAAATTTGGATAAGATAATTATCTCTTATCCCTTCAGCATTTAAAATTCAAATGAAGAGCTTATCGTATCCCTTCCTTGCACGCCTATTTAAGCACCAACCAAAAGGAGAGCAAGGAGAGACGATCGAAGTGAGGAGTTGGAGTGCAAGCCGATTGACAACCAGCTGCACCTAGGAAGGGTGGTTCGACCAGCTTGGCCGAGAGCCTGGATCTTGAGGGCTGCATCGAGAGACCCCTCTTGCCTATCTCTTGTTTTAAGTTTCTTTGAATTCTTTTTAATGATGGTGTATTTGGAAAATGTTTATGGTTTTTCGGCTAAGTCTCTCACCATGAACTAATCTAATAGTTAGTGGGGGATGTTTTGCGTTGAACGTTATTTTATGTTTTAGTTTTTAATAATATATCTACCTTCGGCATTGTTTTATCTATTCGGCATACTTTAATGTTTCCTAAATACTTTGCCAAGCGAGAGCTGACACTGTTGGCCTATTGCTCCTCAATATCTTAACAGACTTCGGGTGGGAACGATTAAGTTGTTGAATACTAAGGAGAGAAGCTTCGAGAGAAGTCGTTCAAGTAGATGAACTTACTTCAGGAGTGAAATCTACCCCTTAGGAGTATAGATTGGATCTTAATGAAATTGGGTTATTTAAAAGCAAGAACTATAGAGATATAGGGGTTTTTACATGATCAATTTAGGGCAGTGACCATCAAGAAAGGCTTTGCTAATTTTGAATCTACTTGGCAAACAATGCCAAGATAGGTTGTTATTAAAGGTTGACACGACATGAATAGCGTGAAAACCAGGCATTCCCTGCCAACGCTCATCAATCATTAAAGCACCTTCCTTGTCAACGTCTTACTTTACTTTCATTTATTTTATTTCATTTCAAATATTTACAAAACCAACTTCAAAACAAACAACTTTTTCTCCAGGCAAGTAACAATCAAAGGCAATTGAATTCCAAGTCAATCTCTGTGGGATCGATACTCAGCTTAACTGTTGTATTACTTGCAGACCGTGTATACTTGCACGCAAAAGACTCATCTTGGCATTGTTTTATACTTTTCCAATACATATCTTGTGCCCCTTTTGCAAGCATTCACTTAGAGAGTTTGCAAGGTTTTAGCACCGTTGCCGGGGATTCCAACGGAGTTGATTGTTTTTAAATTTTTACTTGTCTTTCTTTTATTTTTTTATTATTTTACTTTTTTGTTTTTATCGGTGTATGACCAGAAGCCACCATGTGGTGGACGAGTGGCCATATAATCCGGAAATTGAGAAAACCTTACGGAGGTTAAAAAAAAGATTCCGAGAGATGAATAATAAAGGTAATAGAGGGAATGGTGTGGTGAACAGTGAAGGAAATGCACTTAACAATGTGATGCTACCACCACCTGTTGATGAAGAAAGACCTATTAGAGAACATTCGACACCAACCATTGACAATCTGATGCCAGGACTGGTTGTCGCAGAGGTAAATGCTGTCAATTTTGAACTTAAGCCGGTAATGATTCAAACTCTTTTTAACGTAGGTCAGTTTGACGGAGCACTTACTGGAGATCCTAATCAACATCTGAAGCAGTTCATGGAGATTTGCCAGTTATTTCAACAAAATGGAGTACCTGAAGATATCGTGAAGCTGAAATTATTCACTTTTTCCTTGACAGATAGAGCTAAGGCTTGGCTCAATTCCTTGCCACCTGGCTTAGTCACTTCATGGGCAGACCTATGCTAGAATTTCTTGACAAGATTCCAGTCGCCAACACTCACTGCCAAGCTACGGGGTGAGATTATTCTAGTCAGGCAGGCTGAGGACGAGACCTTATATGATACATAGGAAAGATTTAAAGATCTGTTGAGAAGGTGTCCTATGCATGGATTCTCGAATTAGACACAAATACAAACCTTCTACAATGGATTGAATGCACAAACGAGGACTGTTGTTGATGCTTCAGCAACCGGTTCATTGCTGGATAAGACGTATACCGAGGCTATTGTCATTCTTGAAAGGATTGCAATCAACGATTTTGAATATCTTGTTACTAGACTTGGGATTGGAACCAAAACCAGTGGGAAATTTTAGGTTGATGAATTAACGTCTATCCATGCCGAGATTTCCAATCTTACTAGCATGGTGAGAACGTTGAAAAAGAACAATGAGTCCCAATAAGTTAAAGCATTAGATCTATTCTGTACAATTTGTGGAGAAAACCATCATGTGGATGAATGCCTTGCCAACCCCGAATCGGTAAACTTTGTTGGCAATGTTAATCGTTACTATAATTCTAACTCTAATACTTATAATGCAGGATGGAAACAGCACCCTAACTTAGCATGGGGAAATCAAGGAGGTAACCAGTACAATGCCTAACGCCATAATACCTAGAGGCAGAATAACAATGCCATGCCAGCTTTCAACAATAATGACATGCCAGCATTCGATCAGAATGCCATGACACAGAAAGCTCAAAACAATTTTCAACAAGGGCAGAGATTCAACCAAGGAGACACTCTCACAGAGTACATAGAAAGGAATGATGCCACAGCCTAGAGTTTGGCAGCATCAATGAGGAACTTGGAAGTTCAGATTGCCAGTGCACTCAGCAATCGACCCCAAGAAGCATTGCCAAGTGACACCGAAGATGCACGGCACAAAGACAATGAGCAATGTAAAGCCATAACTCTTCAGAGCAGTAAGTAGTGTGAGATGGAGAAGGCTGCCAAGCAGCCAGTTAACTGCCAAATCGAGAAGCCAGTGCCAGCAGAAAACCCCAAGGAAGTAGAGAAAGAGGAAACAAAAGTAGACGGTGCTAGTAGCAATGCCAAAATAGATGTCAGAACTGATGCCAACCAGACTGATGCAAGCATTGCATTGGCAAAGCCAGTAGCGCCGACATATGCTTATCCGCCGCCACCATTTCCAGCGAGACTTCAAAAGCATAAGCAAGACCAGCAATTTAAGCGCTTCTTAGAAGTTCTTAAACAGCTACAAATCAACATTCCATTGGTAGAAGCTCTTGAGCAAATGCCCAACTATGTGAAATTTATGAAAGACATTATGTCCAAAAAGAGGAAGTTGGGAGATTTTGAAACTGTTGCTCTCACCGAGGGATGCAGTGCCATGATCCTAAATCGATTGCCACCAAAGCTGAAAGATCCGAGAAGTTTTACCATTCCATGTACCATTGGCAACAAATTCACGGGCAAGGCATTGTGCGACCTAGGAGCCAGCATCAACTTGATGCCAATGTTAGTTTTTCAGAAGCTTGGCATAGAAGCAAGACCTACCACAGTGACACTCTTGCTGACAGATCGATCCTATGCACATCCCAAGGGTAAGATTGAGGATGTGTTGTGTTGCGCGTAATAAGTGCTACGCAATTGTGCAAGTATACACATTGCAAGTTATAGTATAAAAGATATCGTCTCCACAGGGATTGGTGCCACTTCAAGAATCTAGTCTCTTGCACTGTAAAAAGTAAAAACACAAATAAAAGATTATAGGAGTTTAGCTAATAACTAATCTAGAAAGCAATAAAGTAAAAGAATGAATGAGATTAAATGAGAGAGAGATAGGCCAGGTTATCGTGAGTTGAGGTGTGATAGCCGATTGGATCGTCTTGGTAAAAGAGTGCACGGGCATCTCAGTTGCCGTGGCAACTTGCACAACGGGGTTGCATTGGCAACTAATCGATGGTTGCCTGGGCAACTAGCTGGGCAACTACTTGGGCGTCTGGGCAGCAATCTTCAAGGTTCGGCAGAGCGTTCTTCAATGGTTTCTTCTTATTCCTAAGTCGAAACTCTAGCTACTTGTGCAAGCCTTGATAATACATCCCTGCGTGAATCAAGGGTGAACAACAACCAATCTTGCGCTCCTCTTAGCCGTTGAAATCCTTAACTTATTCCTAAGCCGGATTAATCTTCACCATCAATAGATCTAATAAAGATCATATTCATTCGTTTCTTGAATCTAACTCTCCCGATATTAGATAAATAGATGAAATCATGAGATCCTCTCCCAATTCACTCGCAAACAAGAATAAGAACCAAGAATGAATAAACCTTGAAATAGAAAAGTGCAAACTCTTATTACCTAAACAAAATCCAATAGTTTCTCACAACCACAAAACACAATAACCATAGCCAAGTAGATTTAGTTCATGGCTAGGTTCCAAAGAATCACAAGATAAATAATCCCTAGCATGAGCCCAATCGAACAAGAAAGAAAAGGATGAAGAATAAGGCTTGTCGAAATCCTCCTTGCCCTAGATGCTTGTTTTAAATTCTCTCCTCTTGCCCTCCTTGATGCTTGTCGAAATTCCCCTCTCTTTGCTCTCTCTGGATTGTCGAAATCTCCATCTTATTTATAGGGCTACGCCAAAGTCCTTCTTTGAGGAGGAAGTTAAGTTGGAATTAAATTATCTTTAAAGAATATAATTCTTTATTATAATTATATTCCTACTAGAACTTCTCCTATCTTCTTGGAATTTAATTCTTCTTTAATCTCTGCATGGAAATCAAATTTCTTTGGGTTTGGGCTTTGCTCCACGTCATCTTGGGCTTGTCTAGTCATCAATTTCGACTGCCATATCACCTTTGCTCTTGTCGATAATTACCCTGGCAACTGGCTCGGCGTCTCCTTCATGTATTGCCCTGGCAACTAGCTCTAGCCTTGCTTTGGCAAGTGATCCTGCATATACACACAAAACACACCAAAGCAGCATCTTTTCCCACAAAAATACCAAGTTATGTAATCAAGCTCAACGATGGAAGGAAACAAGGATTAATGCATGAATAGCTAATTATGCAACTAATATGAGCCTAAGTCTAACAATAATATGAGTAAAAAGGGTAAGAAAAATAGTACTTTTGAACACTTATCACACCCCCAAACTCGAACTATTGCTTGTCCTCAAGCAATGCAACCTCATAATTACCTGCCAAGACTTCAATTTTCACAAACTTAGCTTTGAACTTGATTTCAATTCTCTGAACCGGGGCACAAAGTATGATTGGCTTTTTATTTTTTTCGAAAAACTTAGGAATTACTCGGAATCAAACTATAATGCTTTTGAGTGTGTGCGGAGTTGTGTGCAAGTTGATTTTTCGGATTCTATGCAAACAATAGGTTTTCAAAATACTTTATTGGGTTCTTTTTAACATGTTTTAACTAGAGCCAGTTTTGGGCACCTCTAGTGTTTTGTTTTTAGTTTTCTTAAGTTAATTTATTCGACTAGAGCCGGTTTCGGGCACCTCTAGTTATAAAATTTTTTAACACATGCTAGAGCCAGTTTTGGGCACCTCTAGTGGTCAATTTTTTTAGCACATGCTAGAGCCAATTTCGGGCACCTCTAGCATTCATCCAATTTTTATTCTAATCCCCCAATTTGTTAATTATCCACCTAAGTTCACTAGAATTCCTTAAATCAATCAAACCACAACAGCGTTTCATCAAAATTAGCATCATAGTAAAATTCTAAGTTTTCCCATGGTTATCCTAGAATAAAAATTCTATCAATTAAGTGCATTGGCAAAGTCATCATCGGATATTCATCAAATCTAAGCAATTCTTGTTCCAATTAAAGGCATGGCAAGCAATTTATGTATCCTAAATGTAATACTTAAGATGAATGTAACTAAACATGGTAACTACTAATAACAATCCCCCCAAACTCGAGTGAGGCATTGTCCTCAATGCATGCATTAAAAAATAAAAATAAAAATAACGAAAAAAATAAAATACAAACGAGGACTTACTCCGAGAGTTCGTCATCGTAGATGATTAGTTTTCTTTTGGTCGGTGTCTTGATTCTCTTGCTTGAACGCGATGGTTGTTTTCTTGTTGCCGGTGGTGGAATCGATCCTCGTACGGGGTTGTCCTCATCGTCCTCTTCATCAATGTCATTGGATTTTCGCTTGGAGGATTCAATTGGTGCGGTCTTTGTTGGTGCAATGGAGGACTCATCCGAATCTGAAAAATTAGAAAATGATTCCGTAGGAATTGATTCGGGCATAGGTGCTTTACCTTTGGCTTTTGCAGTGGTTGCCGGGATATCTTTAGCTTTGGTTGTCGTGGCATCTTCAGGGTTGGTTGCCGTGGCATCAGCTTGTGCAGGCACGATGTAGGTCACCGCTGCATCATCTTTTGTGGTTGCCGTGGCAAGTAGTCGGCAGTAAATTTCCTTAGCATGGTGGTTGTGAGTCTTGTTGTGGAAAAGAAAACCTGGAAACTAAAGATAATGAAGAAAAATAAAATATCTCCTAAGGTGACCACTTCTTGGTTACGTTCCACATGGCACCATTGTAGTGCTTCAATCTTTGTCCATTAACTTTGAATTCATGGTTGTCAAAGATGGACTTGATTATCACAGCACCATGGGAGAATGGTTTGACGACTTCGAATGGTCCCGACCATCTTGATTTCAACTTTCCCGGGAAAAGTTTTAGCCAAGAATTGAATAGGAGAACTAGTTGCCCTGGCGTGAATTACCGTGGCAATAGTTTCTTGTCGTGCCATCGCTTTGTTTTCTCCTTGTAGATTCGTGCATTGTTATAGGCGAGTGCACGAAATTCTTCTATCTCGTTGAGATCCATCAAACGCTTTTGTCCGGCACTTTCCCAATCCATATTCACGGTCTTGATTGCCCAGTATGCCTTGTGCTTGATTTCCACCGGTAGGTGTCATGTTTTGCCATAGACAAGTCGGAAGGGGGACATACCTAAGGGTGTTTTGAATGCAGTGCGATATGCCCAAAGTGCGTCATCTAGTCTTAATGATCAATCCTTCCTAGAGGGATTTACAACTTTCTCGAGTATACCCTTCAATTCTCGGTTGGAAATTTTTGCTTGCCCGTTGGTTTGTGGGTGATATGCCGTGGCGATCTTGTGTGATATGCCGAAGCGTTGTAACATCTTGGCAATTAGTCTGTTGTCAAAATGCTTGCCTTCGTCACTGATAATTGCTCTCGGCATCCAAAACCGTGTAAATATGTTTTTCTGCAAGAATCGTTGCACGATCTTGGAATCGTTGTTGGGAACTGCAGCTGCCTCAACCCATTTAGACACGTAGTCGACGACAAGTAAGATGTAGAGGTTGCCGAATGAAGATGGGAAAGGTCCCATAAAATCGATCCCTCATACATCGAACAATTCCACCTCGATGATGTTCTGGAGCGGCATCTCATGTCGTCTAGAGATATTGCCCGTCCTCTGGCAACGATCACATTGCTTGTAAAAGTCTTGGGCATCTTTGTACAATGTTGGCCAATACAAACCGGATTGCAAAACTTTGGCATGATGCGAGTTCCTCCAAAATGTCCTCCATAGGGTGAAGAATGGCATTGCCGGAGTACATTTTGTTGCTCTTCTTCAGGGACACATCGGCGTATAACCTGATATGCACATTGTTTAAACAAAATAGGCTCATCCCAAAAGTAATGCTTAGCATCATGGCGAAATCGCTTCTTCCCTTGGTGAGTAATGCCATAAGGTAAAATACCACAAACAAGGAAATTAACTAAATCCGCGTACCACGGTATTTCCGAGGCATGTGCTTCCGTGGCGACTACTCCCAAAATTGCCGAGGCGTGCGCGTCAAGGGCTGCTACAGCATCGATAGTTGCCGAGGAATGCGCGTCCATGGTTGCCGAGGCAACTAAAAGTTGTTCATCCGGGAATGCATCGCATATCTCTAGATCCGCGTCCTCCTCCCTATTGCGTTCCAAACGTGATAAGTGATCGGCCACTTGATTTTCTGTTCCTTTCCTGTCCTTAATTTCAATATCAAATTCTTGTAGAAGTAATATCCAACGAATCAAACGAGGTTTGGCATCCTTTTTAGCAAATAGATATTTGATTGCCGAATGGTCCGTATGAACAATTACCTTTGTACCAATCAAATAGGATCGGAACTTGTCAAATGCGAAAACTACAGCTAGTAACTCTTTCTCCGTTGTTGTGTAATTCACTTGAGCACTATTAAGAGTTTTACTAGCGTAGTATATCACATGGAAGGTCTTACCTGTGCGTTGGCCTAGGACTGCTCCTACCGCGAAATCACTTGCATCACACATGAGCTTAAAAGGTAGCGTCCAATCTTGTGGAACGACAATGGGTGCCGAGGCAAGCTTTTTCTTTAGGGTTTCGAATGCTTGGGTGCAAGAATCATCAAAATCGAAGACTTTATCCTGTTCAAGCAGATTACACAAGGGTTTAGTGATTTTAGAAAAATTATGAATGAACCTCCTGTAAAAACCTGCATGTCCGAGAAAACTTCAAATTCCTTTAACCGAACTTGGTAGGGGTAATCTCTCGATCCCGTCCACCTTGGCTTTGTCTACTTCAATTCCCTTGGATAAAATCTTGTGGCCGAGCACTATTCCTTCATCTACCATAAAATGGCATTTCTCCCAATTGAGTACTAAATCAGTTTCTTCACATCTTGCCAACACCCTCTCTAAATTGCCGAGACAGTTGTCGAAGTCATTACCAAAAACAGAAAAATTATCCATGAAGATCTCAAGGAAGTCTTCGACCATGTCTGAAAAGAGTGCCATCATGCATCTTTGGAAGGTTGCCGGGGCGTTACACAATCCGAACGGCATCCTTCGGAAGGCATAAGTACCGTATCGGTATGTGAAGGTTGTCTTTTCTTGATCTTCTGGTGCTATGGCAATTTGATTGTAACCTGAATAACCATCAAGAAAACAATAAAAGGGTTTACCTGCAAGACGGTCAAGCATTTGATCAATAAAGGGTAATGGGAAGTGATCTTTCCTAGTGGCCTTGTTTAGCTTTCGATAATCCATACAAACCCTCCAACCGGTTACAGTCCTGGTTGGAATGAGTTCATTGTTTTCATTACTTACCACCGTTATACCTCCTTTTTTCGGTACGCATTGTACCGGACTTACCCATGTACTATCAGAGATAGGGTATATAATGCCGGCGTCAAGCCACTTGATGATTTCTTTCATTACAGCCCTTTTCATGGCATGATTCAGTCTCCTCTGGGCCTCAATTGAAGGTTTGTGACCATCTTCCAACAAAATCTTGTGCATGCACACTGCCGGGCTAATTCCCTTCAAGTCGGCAATTGTCCACCCTATTGCCTTTTTGTGTAGCTTCAACATCTTGATCAGCTTCTTTTCCTGCTCAGGCTGTAACTTAGAAGAAATAATTACAGGCAATGTATTATCGGTTCCTAAGTATGCATATTTTAGTTGCTCTGCAATTGTTTCAACAAAAGAATCGGTGGTTGTTCAATAGAGGGTTTTTCGAGCTTACCTTCCTTACCTGAGTAATCCAGTGGTTCAAAGTATGTACCTGGTCGATTGACTAGCCAATTTGCCTCTTCTTGTTGTTCCTCATCGACCGGTTCTTCATACTCCTCAGGTTCCTCTTGATCGACAATGTGGTTGCCGAGGCAACTAAATTCCTCGTCGAAGTTAAACTCTGCCTTGGCATGAAGAAGTTGGCATTCTTTTGGATCATCTGCATGCCTTAGTGTTTGAAACACATTTAGTTTAACTTGCTGGTCATTCACCCTCATTGTGAGTTCTCCTTTTTCAACATCGATCAAGGTTCTCCCTGTTGCTAGGAATGGTCTCCTGAGAATGATGGGTGCATGCTCATCTGCTTCACAATCCAAAACAATAAAGTCAGCGGGAAAAATAAATTTACCAACTTTTACCAGTATGTCCTCGATTTTTCCCTCTGGATGCACATAGGATCTGTCGGCTAGCTGTAGCATAACT
The DNA here is from genome assembly GCA_019671005.1 of Hibiscus mutabilis. Taxonomy (NCBI): domain Eukaryota; kingdom Viridiplantae; phylum Streptophyta; class Magnoliopsida; order Malvales; family Malvaceae; genus Hibiscus; species Hibiscus mutabilis. The sequence goes on along the minus strand of CM033743.1, from coordinate 32,409,226 downwards.
GTTGTAGGTCTTGCCTTCCCGATTCCTAGTTTCTGGAAAACCGATTTAGGCATCAAGTTTATGCTAGCCCCAAGGTCGCATAATGCTTTCCCGACATAGTGATTTCCAATAGAACATGGTATTGTGAAACTTCCGGGATCCTTCAACTTGGGTGGCATACGATTGTGCAACATTGCCATGCATCCCTCTGTTGCGGCAACTGTTTCAAACTCTCCTAGCCTTGTTCTCTTGGACACAATGTCTTTAAGAAACTTGGCATAGTTTGGCATTTGTTCAATTGCTTCCACCAATGGCAAGTTGATGTGAACTTGCTTTAGGATATCAAGAAACTTCTTGAATTGATATTCTTGCTTTTGTCGCTTCAACCTTTGTGGGAATGGTGGTGGAAGTTGGATATCTTCGATCCTTTCATTGGTTTGAAACCTGATTGACGGCATTGCCAGGACAACTGGAGTTGCCGATGCATTATCAACTGGGGTTGCTGAGGCATGCTTATCGCAAGTTGTCGATGCGTCTTTATCGTCGGTTGCCGAGGCATGCTTATTGCCGGTTGCCGCGGCAATTCCTGGTTCAGCATCTGAGGCTTTGCCACTAGGTTCGTCTTGATCTTTTTGTGGAGTTTTGTTTGATGAGCGGGTTTGAACCTCTCTAAGTTGTTGGCCACTTCTAGTGGTGATTGCCTTACATTGCTCATGGCCAGTTCCTCTTGCGACTTCAGTATCGCTAGGTAAACCTCCTTGCGGTCTAGTATTCAGATTTTGAGCAAACTGTCCGACTTGATTTTCTAATTATTTGATTGCCGCCTCTTGGTTTTGCAATCTCATCTCAGTCCTGTTAATAAAAGCATCAGTTCTTTTTATGAAGTTTCTATTCTCAGCCATATAAGATTCAGCTTTCATCATAAAAGCATTTAGAGAATTTTCCAAAGAACTAGATGTTGTCGGTTGTTGCTGCGGCAACTATTGCCGTGGCATATTCTGCTGGAATCCCGATGCTTGTGCATTCTAATTTTTTTGGTTTAGAGCATTGTTGGGGTTACTCCATGAAAAATTCGGGTGCTTCTTCCAAGCTGGATTGTATGTATTGGACATCATATTGTTGTTTCGATTGTAATTCCCCACATAGAAGCTGGATTCCAGATTCTGCATACATTCAGAAGAATTATGGTTATCACCACATAACTCACAAAAAGAATCCATTACCTTGACCTCATGTGTGTTGTTTGGTTTTTGCATGTTCTGGACCATCTTGGTTAAAGTGGCCAATTGTGCCGAAATTGAATTTGATGATCCTAGTTCATGTATTGTGGCTTGGCGTCTAACTCCTCCTCTTCTAGTAGATGGGAATTGATAATCATTCTTGCCAAGCCTGTTTAAAATTTGCATTGCTTCCTCCGGCGACTTATCTAGGAGTATGCCATTTGCCGAGGCATCTAGCATCATCCTTGTTGGTGTATTCACGGCGTTGTAAAACATTGTTACTTGAGTCCACACCAGGAATCCGTGTAGGGGCATTTGTGTAGAAGTTCTCTATATCCCTCCCAAGCCTCATACATGGATTCATCATCTATCTGCCGAAAAGAAGTAATGTCGTTACGAAGCTTATCACTCAAATTTGTAGGATTAAATCTAGCAAGGAAATCACGACAAAGATCAGTCCAAGATGCTATGGATCCGGCAGGAATGCTATTCAACCATGCTTTCGCCCTATCCCTCAGTGAATAGGGGAATAATATTAATCGAAATACATCGGGGGTGACTCCGTGTATCTTGAACGAGTTACAAATCTCGAGGAAAGATTTCAGATGTTGCCGTGCATCTTCAGTTGCTGAGCCGCCAAATTGACCAATTGTGTTGATCATATTAAACATTACCGGTTTTAACTCAAAGTGGTCGGCTTCAATTTCAGCTACGACAACTCTTGGATTAAGTCCATCAAGATCTTCTTCAAGATAGTCTCGAATAGTTCGTTTCGTGCAAGAATCACTCCTCCTCCTGCTAGAACATCTTGATTCATATTGTCGTCTTGATTAACATTGCTACTCTTATCCTTCGTCTAAGTCTTTGTAAGGTTCGTTCGATTTCTGGATCAAAGGGATATTCTGGTGAAGTCGGTCTCGCCCTGGTCATATACCAATGCAAAACCAAAGTTTGTTAGCCCTTTGAATTTTAAACAAGAAAAGTAAAAAGTGCAAGAAAATAAAAACAAAGTCGCTATTGCCAATCCCCGGCAACGGCGCCAAAAACTTGTTGCGCGTAATAAGTGCTACGCAATTGTGCAAGTATACACGTTGCAAGTTATAGTATAAAAGATATCGTCTCCACAGGGATTGGTGCCACTTCAAGAATCTGGTCTCTTGCACTGTAAAAAGTAAAAACACAAATAAAAGATTATAGGAGTTTAGCTAATAACTAATCTAGAAAGCAATAAAGTAAAAGAATGAATGAGATTAAATGAGAGAGAGATAGGCCAGGTTATCGTGAGTTGAGGTGTGATAGCCGATTGGATCTTCTTGGTAAAAGAGTGCACGGGCAACTCAGTTGCCGTGGCAACTTGCACAACGGGGTTGCCTTGGCAACTAATCGATGGTTGCCTGGGCAACTACTTGGGCGTCTGGGTAGCAATCTTCAAGGTTCGGCAGAGCGTTCATCAATGGTTTCTTCTTATTCCTAAGTCGAAACTCTAGCTACTTGTGCATGCCTTGATAATACATCCCCGCGTGAATCAAGGGTGAACAACAACCAATCTTGCGCTCCTCTTAGCCGTTGAAATCCTTAACTTATTCCTAAGCCGGATTAATCTTCACCATCAATAGATCGAATAAAGATCATATCCATTCGTTTCTTGAATCTAACTCTCTCGATATTAGATAAATAGATGAAATCACGAGATCCTCTCCCAATTCACTCGCAAACAAGAATAAGAACCAAGAATGAATAAACCTTGAAATAGAAAAGTGCAAACTCTTATTACCTAAACAAAATCCAATAGTTTCTCACAACCACAAAACACAATAACCATAGCCAAGTAGATTTAGTTCATGGCTAGGTTCCAAAGAATCACAAGATAAATAATCCCTAGCATGAGCCCAATCGAACAAGAAAGAAAAGGATGAAGAAAGAGGCTTGTCGAAATCCTCCTTGCCCTAGATGCTTGTCGAAAATTCTCTCCTCTTGCCCTCCTTGATGGTTGTCGAAATTCCCCTCTCTTTGCTCTCTCTGGATTGTCGAAATCTCAATCTTATTTATAGGGCTAGGCCAAAGTCCTTCTTTGAGGAGGAAGTTAAGTTGGAATTAAATTATCTTTAAAGAATATAATTCTTTATTATAATTATATTCCTACTAGAACTTCTCCTATCTTGTTGGAATTTAATTCTTCTTTAATCTCTGCATGGAAATCAAATTCCTTTGGTTTTGGGCTTTGCTCCACGTCATCTTGGGCTTGTCTAGTCATCAATTTCAACTACCATATCACCTTTGCTCTTGTCGACAATTGCCATGGCAACTGGCTCGGCATCTCCTTCATGTATTGCCCTGGCAACTAGCTCTAGCCTTGCTTTGGCAAGTGATCCTGCATATACACACAAAACACACCAAAGCAGCATCTTTTCCCACAAAAACTACCAAGTTATGTAATCAAGCTCAACGATGGAAGGAAACATGGATTAATGCATGAATGGCTAATTATGAAACTAATATGAGCCTAAGTCTAACAATAATATGAGTAAAAAGGGTAAGAAAAATAGTTCTTTTGAACACTTATCATGTTGGTAAAGGTAGACAAATTTATTTTTCCAACTAATTTCATCATTTTGGATTATGAGGCTAGTATTAATGTCCTGATTATTTTGGGTAGACCACTCCTTGCCATGGGTAGGGCTTTGATAGATGTTCACAAAGGGGAACTAACAATGCGCATGAATGATCAGCATGTTACATTTAATGTGTTTCAAGCTTTAAAATGTGCAGATGAACCTGATGAATGCCAAGCAGAAGAGATGATGGAGTCCATTTACACTTTGGACATGGCAAAGTTATGCTAGGATACAAAATTTGATGCCAGCAACTTAGATGGCATAGCTGAACTATTTGAAGAGCCTGAAGAATCGGTCTTGGAGGCTGAGAAGGCGAAGTACTTTGAGCCACTACAGTTGGCCGACAGAGAGATTGAGGCACCTAAACCATCAATTGTGGAGCCACCAGAGTTGGAGCTAAAACCACTGCCAAATCACTTGAAGTATGCTTATTTAGGTAAACACTCAACTCTACCAGTGATCATTGCCACTAATCTCACTAATGACCAGGAAGAGAGATTGCTGACAATATTAAGCAATTATAAGCAAGTATTGGTTGGACATTGGCAGACATCCGAGGTATTAGCCCAACCATTTGCATGCATAAGATTATCTTGGAAGAGTACCATGGCAAGACCATTGAAGGCCAGAGAAGGCTAAACCCAAGCATGAAAGAGGTAGTGAAAAAATAGATCATAAAATAGCTTGATGCCGGGATTATTTATCCTATTTTTGATAGCTCTTGGGTTAGCCCGGTGCAATGTGTGCCAAAGAAGGGTGGCATGATCGTGATACAAAATAGTAAAGCTAAATTGATTCCCTCCAGAACTATCATAGGATAGAGAGTGTGCATGGACTATAGGAGGCTGAACAATGCCATGAGGAAGGATCACTTCCCATTGCCATTCATCGACTAGATGCTAGACATGTTGGCAGGTAAAGCTTTCTATTGTTTTTTGGATGGTTATTCAGGATATAATCAAATTGCCATCGCTCTTGAAGATCAATAAAAGACCACATTCACGTGTCCATATGGGACGTTTGCGTTTAGAAGGATGCCATTCGGTCTATGCAATGCTCCAGTAACATTCCAACGTTGCATGATGTCCATTTTTTCGATACGATAGAGCATAACATGGAAGTATTCATGGATGATTTCTCAGTGTTTGGCAAAACATTTAAGGAATGTCTTCAAAGTTTAGAGCAAGTCTTGAAGAGACGCGTAGAAACGAAAGTAGTGTTGAACTGGGAAAATGCCACTTCATGGTGAATGAGGGCATTGTTCTTGATCACAAGGTAACTGAGAGATGATTAGAAGTTGATCAAGAAAAAGTTGAGGTAATCAAGCAATTGCCGCCGCCAACAAGTGTCAAAGGTATAAGGATTTTTTTAGGACATGTCGATATTTACTGACGCTTTATTAAGGACTTTTCAAAAATTTCTAAGCCTTTATGCGTGTTATTAGAACATAATGCCACTTTTGATTTTGACGATTCTTGTTTGAGAGCATTTTAGGAACTTAAAGAAAAGTTAATCAATGCCCCTATAGTTGTGACACCTGACTGGAATGAGCCCTTCGAGCTCATGTGCGACGCCAGCGACTATTCCGCTAGAGCAGTCTTGAGACAAAAGCATGGCAGCGTTTTCCATGCCATCTATTATGTTAGCCGAACCTTGAATGAAGCATAACTAAATTACTCTACAAATGAGGAAGAATTTCTCGCGGTTGTATTTGCTTTTGATCATTTTTGATTTTATTTAATTGGTAACAAAGTTGTGGTTTATACAGATCATTCGACATTGAAGTATCTCTTGGCAAAGAAGGATGCCAAGCCCATACTAATTCGATGGAGGCTCCTACTTCAAGAATTCGATCTTGAAATCTGAGACAAAAAGGGCAATGAAAACTTAGTAGCTGACCACCTCTCACATTTAGAGCATCATCTTGAAGATGGTAAGACCAATTTTATAAGAGATGAATTTCCTCACGAGTATTTGCTTGTAGTTAATGTCATGCCATGGTATGATGACATTGTCAACTACCTGGTAAGCAACATTTTACCACCAGACTTGGCATACAATGGCAAGAAAAGGTTCTTGTGAGAAATTAGCCAATACTATTGGGATGAGCCAATATTGTTCAAATAGTGTGCCGTCCAAGTGATCCGCTGATGTGTGCCCGAGGATGAGCAGCATAACATATTACAGTTGTGCCATGGCGCACCATATGGAGGTCACTTTGCTGGGATGAAGACTGCCGCCAAGGAGCTGCAATCAGGATTCTTTTGGCCCACACTATATAAGGATGCCCACGAGTATGCCAAGGCGTGCGATCGATGCCAACGGACAGGAAATATCTCTGGCAGACACCAACTACCGCTTCAAAATGTTATACCTATGGACTTATTTGATGTATGTGGGATAAACTTTATGGGTCCTTTTCCCCCATCATTTGGTAATGTATATATTATTGTGGTTGTTGACTATGTGTCTAAATGGGTAGAAGCTGTTGCCCTGCCAACAAACGATGCCAAATCTGTAGCTAAGTTCTTGAATAAACATATTTTTACTAGATTTGGTGCCCCTAGGGTGATTATTCATGATGAGGGCACCCATTTTAAATGTAATCTAATCTCTAAAGCTTTGTGCAGGTATGGTATACGGTAGAGAATTGCCACAGCATATCATCTAAAAACAAACGGGCAAGCCGAGATTTCAAACAAGGAGATTAAAAACATTTTAGAGAAGACTGTTAATCCATCAAGGAAAGACTGGTCCTTAAGACTAGATAAGTCCTTGTGGGCTTACAGGACCACCTTTAAAACTCCTTTGGGTACTTCACCGTTTAGACTTGTTTTTAAAAAACCATGCCATCTGCCAGTGGATCTTGAACATAAAGCCTACTTGGCCATCAGAACACTTTGTATGGAATGGAGAGCTGCAGGAGAAAAGAGGTTACTAGACCTAAATGAATTGGAGGAATTCAGGACACAAGCCTACGAGAATGCCAGGATATACAATAAGAAGACAAAACGCTTTCATGACAGTAGGATAATGTCAAGACAGTTTGAAATAGGCCAACATGTTCTCTTGTTTAACTCACGACTTAAATTGTTTCCAGTGAAGCTCAGATCAAGATGGACGGGCCCTTTTGAAGTTGTGAAGCCCTATGCCCATGGAGCTATGGACATTAAGAACTTAAAGTCGGGGGAAATTTTTAAAGTGAATGGACAACGTTTAAAGCACTAATTGGAAGGTGATCGGAACAATGCCAAGGAGGTGATCCTCTTGGCATAGGTAACATGAAAGTACCACCAAGTTTGAATTTTTGTAGATATTAGGATATTTATTTTTCTTTGTTTTTAGGTTTCTAGGTTTTAATAGTTTTTTTCTCTATTGTTTTTTGTTTTTATTCCTTGTCTATGTTGAAAGGTTTTCTTCAAGTCAATGCAGAATCTGTATGCCATGAACCATGCCAGGAACAATGTCAGGAGCAATGCCAAGAACAATGCAAATGAGAGACTTGGCATGAGCCGATGCCACAATAGGAGAATTCTGTGTGCCAAGCACATTGCCAAGCACAATGCTAGAGCATCCTGGCATGCGGCGAATTGAAAAATGAAAATAAGAGATAAACCCTAGTTTGATCGGCCCACTAGACAAGAGAGAGTATTTTTCTTTTAATTTAAACCCTAGCCACCCAAAAATTGGATTGAAATTTAAAGAGTAAAACATGTTTAAATCACATTAAACAACATAAACCATCTCATGATACATAAACAATTATATTGGCTTCAAAGTGATCATTTACCAATTCTCATTTACCGAAACATAACATCAGATACACGGATTCAACAAGTGTTCCCACAACACTTAACAAACAATCTACCGGTAACACAAGGTTCACCCATAGGAGTATTCGGTACATATAAACCCTTTCACCGTTGAGATACCTGTGATAGACTATTCGATACTCAAAAACCCCTTTAACACCACTCATCAGTACGATGTTTAATCCACTAACGGGAGTCTTCGAAACATATAAACCCCTCAATCGTTAGGGTACTCAGATGGAGTATTCGGTACACCATATAAACCCCTCAACATCCAAGGCACCTTTTTATAGTGCACTATCAATCCTATGGACGACCAACTATATCTGATTTCATTTTCAAACCATTTCATAACATCACTTGCCAATATAATTCCTTTCAACATCATTAACTCACTGTTTTCATATGCATCTACCAGAACCATTAAACCAATGCATCAACCTTTGCATTAAACAATATTTATGAACATTAACAAACCGTGCATTATTCCCAAATGCATTATCATCATTCCGAAACCAATTTCCTGCATTATACCATGCTCAATATATGCATAAACAGTGAGTAAACAAAACATGTAAAACAAGTGCATCAAACTATCGCCAAAACCGAGTTCAAGAGAGAATTCATCATTTACTTACTTCCGAGCTTAGATCAACGTTTCAAGCTCAATCTAAACTCCCAAACACAACTTTCAAACCTTTGTAAAGTTGAAAACACATTTCCACTCACCAACTCGTAACGCCTCGCTTGCCGATGTGACAAATACATCTCTAAAGTTTTCGGAACTCACGTTCAAGCTTGAGGTTCAAACTCCCCTACTTTTGATCACAAAAAACAGAGGTACATTGCATCAAAATGCAATCAACAACACAACAACACTAAATCTCAACATCATTTACCCAAAACTACTCCACAACTCCCAAACTAACAACAAACCTCTTCCAAACTTTACCCAGCCACAATCAAACGTTTCAACATTTCAATTAACATCAATTATCATCTACAAACACTTCTCAAACATCCTTATTTCTCCAGCATTCAATTAACTACCACAACTCCTCAAAAACACATAACTAGCAACCTAGAAAATTAGAGATTCATATAGCTTCGGGATTCCAATATTAAAACCAACTTATCAACTTTATAAAACATCAAAATTATGATTATAACTCATCAAGAACCCAGCAAAAAAGATCCAAAATGAAAATCTCTTGTTCTCATCAATTAAACCTTGATTTAAGCAAATTCCTCAATTAACTCATAAAAACTTATTAGAAAACAATTAACAAGGATCAAATACTTGGGAATTTTAGTAAAGAACCATTAATTTGAGGAGAAGAACGAACCTTACCTCTATTGAGTGATTTCCCTCTCAATTAGATGTTTTAGATCTTGAAAATAAAGAAATTCAATGAGGTCTTGCAAAACAAAGTTAAAGAATCAATTAAGAATTAAAAAACTTAAGAAATCAAGAGTATTACCTCAGTTTTTGGATGAAAGAGTGGGTGTTTGGCTGAGGAACTTTGAGAGAAAAGTTTAGGAGAAAGTTACGTAGATTTTTTGTTTTAAGAAAATAACTACCTTTTCATTAATCCTTTTTTAATTACACAATTAAAACACTTTTAAAATAATCCTAATTGAGAGGAAAATATGATATTAAAGTTTGGTAAAATAGCCCCTTAAAGATTCATAGTTTTGACCATTTTTCAAAATAGTCACTAAAATTAATTTTCAATCTTTACATTTTGGTCACTAGCTAAAATGTCCAATTTCCAAAATCCAATTTCCAAAATTGACTTTACCAAAAATATCCATATATTAAATAATGATTTTTAGATATTTTCCCATATTTTCTCGCACCAAAATTATTAGTTTCGATTTTAATCTCGAATCCGACTCGAATCTCTAATCCCGGTCCATCGGACCGTCTAAATCACTAGGAAAACTCCAAGGCCCAAAACCGGGGAGTTACAGACTTGCTGATAAAGTTTCATTAAATTCAGACATGATTCGGTTGAGAAAAACGTTAATAAACCAGATAAAAATTGACACTTCAAGTCTTACCGTATCGATACGGGTGATGGCGTATCGGTACAAGCTTATGTTTTTGGCAATAGATTAAGGAGGAGTATCGATACGGGTGATGGTGTACTGATACGGTGCTTTGAAACTAGAATTTTGGGAACAGTCTGGTATCGGTAGGCTAGGAGCGTATCAATACCCCTTCTTGAAACTGTAAAATGAAAATAATTTAAATGTCACTGCATATCGATACAATTTGATCCTGTATCGGTGCGGGCCTATGGAACCTAATCGTTCTAACAGTCATGGTTGGGCGTACCGATACTGCTTGATGTGTATCGGTACGGGCACTTGTCACTGAAATTTTTGGGTGTTAATTTCAGCCATAGCGTATCAATACGGCCCTAGGGCGTACCGATACCCTTGCTCTAAAATTTGATAATCACCCTGTCAAGTCACTGGAAATTATTGTTTAGCTTCCCTAGATTTATAAAAGTTTAAAAACGACACAATTAATGTTGTATCACCTTATCGTACACTTTGTACTTTCATAACATTGTACCGATTTTTAAATAAAGAATCGTATCGATCACCATTTTTATTCCGGCAACACTTTCTGACCTAGATTCCTACTAGACCGGGAAAGGGGGTGTTACAAAACCCCTCAACACCTCTCATCGGCTAGATGTAAAACCCATTAACGGGAGTCTTCGGTACAAAGATCTAAACCCCTCAACCGTTAGGGTACTTGGATGGAGTTTTCGGTACTACGAATCCAAACCCCTCAACATCCAATGCGACTTTTTATAGTGCACTATTAATCCTATGGACGACCAACTATATCTGATACATTTCCAAAACCTTTTCATACCATCACTTGCCAATATAATTCATTTTATTAACAACAACTCACTATTTTTATATGCATCATCAAAATCATTTAACCAATGCAATAAACCTTGCATTAACCAATTTCCAACATTAAACCATTATGTATCAACACCATTATGTAATCAATTTCCAACATTAAACCATGCTCAAAATAGGCATATACAGTGAGTCATTAAACCATTTAATCAAGTTCATAAAAACCAATGGCCAAACCGAGTTCGAGAGAGAATTCATCCTTTACTTACTTCCCAGCTTAGACCAGCATTTCAAGCTTGATCTAAACTCCCAAACACAACTTTCAAACCTTTGCAAAGCTATAAACACACATTCTCACTCACCGACACGCAAAGCCTCGCTTACCGATACGGTAATCTTGCCTCCAAAGCTTCCGAAATGATCGTTCAAGCTTGATGACCACTTCCCCTATTTTATCCACACAAAATAGAGGATTCAATGCACCAAAATGAATTCAACAACACAACAGCATAAATCCTCAACATTCACTACTCAATTTCACTCCACAACAACCGAAATCAACATCAAACATCTTCCAAACTTAACCCAGCCACAATCTAACATTTTAACCCATCAATTAATATCTAAAAACACAACAACAACATCCTTATATCTCCAACATTCATTAAACCACCACAACATCCCAAAAACTCACAACTAACAACCTAGAAAATTAGAGATTCACCAAGTTTTGGGATTCCAATGTTAAAACCCACTTATTAACATTATTAAACATCAAAAATCATAATTAGAATAAATCAAGAACTTGGAAAAATAGATTCTATACGAAAATCCATGAATTAAACCAATTAAACTCAATTTAACCAATCTTCCATAATTAAATCATCAAATCAAGTTAGAAAACATATGTAAAGGATCAATAACTTGGGAATTTCAATAAAGAACCTTGTATTAGAATAGAAGAATGAACCTCACCTCTAATGGCTGCCTTTCCCCTTAATTGGATGAATTTACATAACAAAACAATGAGAAACCAATTAGATTTTGTTAAGAAATCATTGAAATTCCATTTGAAATCAAAGGATCAATTAAAATAAGATTTTACGTGAGAATTTTGAAGAGAAAATAAGTGTTTGTTTGGAGAGAATTGGAGAGCAAATCCTTTTTGAGAAAAGTTAGTTACGTCAAATTGTTTAAAGCCTTTTTAATTATCCAATTAATTCTCCAAGCCTTTTATATTATTTTAAAATCATTTAAAATAACCAATTAAGGGAAAAAGTATTATATTAGACTTTGGGGTAAATGGCTCCTTAAAGATTCAAAGTTTTGACCCTTTTACAAAAAGTAACTAAAAACGGTTTTGAAACTTTACATTTTGGTAACTAACCAAAATGTCCAATTTCGAGAGCCCTTTTTGTAAAATTGATTTTACCAAAATTATTTCCATATTAAATAATGATTTTAAATTATTTTCCATATTTTTATCTCATCCGAAAATATTTATTCCAAATTAAATCCTGAAATTTACTCGAATCCTCTAATCTGATCCGTCGGACCATCTAAACTACCTAGAAAACTCCTAGGCCCAAAACCAGGGTGTTACAATTCTCCCCCTTAAGAAGTTTTATCCTCGAAATTTACCTTATGGGAACAGAAGCGAAAACTGAGCAACCATGTCCGACTTACTCTCTTACGTGGCCTCCTCAACACCGCGATGTCACCACAACACCTTAACAAGCTCAATCGTCTTGTCACAAAGAACTTTATTACTAGAGTCAAGGATCTCCACTGGTTCCTCATCATATGACAAATCCGGTCGTAACTCAACATCCTCAACTGGCATTACATGCAACCAATATGAACGATACCTTCGCAACATGGATACATTAAACACATCATGAATCTTCTCCAACTCATGAGGCAAACTCAACCAATAAGCCACGAGACCTATACGTTCAAACACCTCAAACGGTCCAATAAACCTCGGACTCAAGTTTCTTTTGCGTCCAAAACGCAACACCTTCTTCCAAGGTGAGACTTTCAAGAAAACCTTTTCACCAATAGCGTACTTAACCTTTCTACGCTTCAAATCTGCGTAGGATTTATGCCTATCCGAGGCCTCTTTCAAACTATCGCAAATCATCTTTACTTTCTCATCTGTGTCTTTCAACACATCAGGCATGGAAACATAATTTTCCCCAACCTCAGCCCAACACAAAGGTGTACGACACTTCCTACCATACAAGGCTTCATACGGTGCCATCTTTATACTTGCTTGATAGCTATTATTGTACGCAAACTCAACCAAAGGCAACTGTCTTTCCCAAGTTCCTTGGAACTCAATGATGCAACATCTCAACAAATCCTCCAAAATCTGAATCACACGTTCAGACTGGTCATCCATCTGAGGATGATACGAAGTACTGAAATTCAAGCAAGTACCCAAAGCTTGATGCAAATATCCCTAAAAACTCGCTGTAAACCGTGGATCCCTATTCGAAACAATCAAATTAGGTACCCGTGCAACCTCACAATTTCAGCAACATACAAATCTGCCAACCTATCCAAAGTATACGTCATATGCACTGGCAGAAAATGTGTACACTTCGTAAAGCGATCAACAATCACCCAAATGGAATCCTTTTTTGTTAGTTTCAAAGGCAACCCTGACATAAAACCCACCCAATAGTAATCTTCCTTCAGACCTTGATACATCTTGGTAATACTAGGGTTCATAGCAAAAGGACTATCGTGTGCCTCGGTCAAAATCATTCGCCTCAACTCCTCATCACTAGGCACCATTATCCGATCTTTGAAACACAACACTTCATCATCATTAAAGTGAAAATCTGTAGGTTTTCCTTCCATGATGTCCTTGACATGTGGTACCAACGCCTCATCATAAGGTTGTTTTTCGTTAATCAACTACAACAAAGATGGTTTCACTTGCAACTCTACCAATAGACCTCATCAGCCACAACATTTTTGCGTCAACCACAACATTTTCTACTCAAAGCATCAACCACAACATGGCCCTCAACTCCACAACAGCTTTTCTACTCAAACATGGCCCTCAACTCCACAACAGTTTTTCTACTCAAAGCATCAGCCATAACATTTTCTTTGCCCAAATGATACTTAATTGTCAAATGATACTCAATTGTCAAATCATAATCCTTAAGCAACTCCAACCATCTACGTTTCCTAATATTCAACTCTTTTTGTGTTATCATATACTTCAAACTTTTATGATCTGTGTATACAATACACTTCTCACCATAAAGGTAATGTCTCTAAATCTTCAACGCAAACACTACCGCAGTGAGCTCAAGATCATGCGTAGGGTAGTTGCGCTCTTTCACCTTCAACTTTCTTGATGCATAAGCTACAACTTTCCCATCTTGCATCAACACACACCCCAAACTAACGTAGGATGCGCGCTATAAACCACAAACTCTTTTCCTGACTCAGTTTGAATCATGATTGGAACTTGTGTCAAAGCTTCCTTCAACTTCTCAAAAGCTTGTTGTCTAAATTTTGTCCATTTGAACCGTACATCCTTTTGCAACAACTTGGTCAATGGAGCAGCAACTCTCGAAAATCCATCCACAAAACGTCGGTAATAACCTGCCAAACCCAAGAAACTACGAACTTCCGTCACCTACTTAGGTTGCTTCTAATTCACAACCACCTTAACCTTTTTAGGATCTACTTGGATACCTTCAGCTGAAACCACATGACCAAGAAAAACCATTTCCTTAATCCAAAACTCATATTTGCTCAACTTGGCGTAAAGCTGGTTATCCAACAAGGTTTGCAATATAATCCGCAAGTGTCGATCATGATCCTCCTCGTTATGAGAGTACACAAGAATATCATCAATGAACACTACTACGAATTGATCCAAAAATTCATGGAACACCCAGTTCATCATATCCATGAATGTTGCAGGCACATTCGTCAACCCAAACGACATTACCAAAAACTCATAATGGTTGTACCTCGTACAAAAAGCAGTCTTCAATACATCTTTATCTTTAACCTTCCATAATAGTACCTAGATCTCAAATCAATCTTGGAAAACACCGTAGCACCTCAAAATTGATCGACACTGGTGCTCTACATGGCAAAACACTAGGTCGGACAAAACCACGATCCAACAACTCCTGGAGTTGCGTATTCAACTCCTTTAGTGCCATCTTATACGGTGTAATCAACACCGGGGTTGTATCAGTATACGTCTCAATACAAAACTCCATCTCTCTATCTGGTGGCAATCCAGGCAACTCCTTCAAAAACACCCTTGAAAAATCACAAACAGTACAAATATCTTTAGTCCACACCTATTCCATACTCGGGTTCATAGCATAAGCCAGGTATGCTTGACACCGACTTCCCAACATCTTCTGCATCGCTAAGGTTGAAACCATATTGGCCAAGAACTTAACATTCTCACCCACAACCACTACTTTATAATCATTAGCAAGTCTCAACGAAGCTCACTTGTCTAAAAATCAACCACAGCTCAATGCTCGGATAACCAATCCATACCCAAGATCACGTCAAAACCATGAAACATAAGCTCCATCAGATCAGCCACAAAAACGTAAACTTGAATCATCGAAGGACATCTCCTATACAACTTTCTCATAATGACCATCTCTCTAAAAGAACTCGTTACTAGCATACCCATATCTAACATTTTTACCGGTATACTAGGCAAATGTGCATGCTGATAGAGAATATATGAATGCGTAGAACCAGAATCTACTAGAGAAAGTAATGACATAGACTGCAAGGTGAAAGTATTTGCTATCATATCCATGTCATTCATTCCCTCCTGATGAGCATAGATCCACGTTGAACCACCACCCTTTAGTCGAACCGCCACTGTATGCGCTACAGTTCTCTGTCCCTCCTCCTTCCATTGGAAGTTACCTCGACCATGCCCACAGCCTCTACAACAACAGGTGCAGGTGTCTGCCTACCTCTAGCAAGCAAAGGAAAGTCACATCTCACATTATCGGCAGACCCACAACTTCAGTAAGAATTCACAGCCATAACTACAAGAGCATGCCCCTCTCTGGCCAAACATGGGTAATCTCGCCTCAAAAGGTCTCGTGATCCACAAAGCCAACAAACATTATGCGCTAACCGGACCTGGGTACTCTGTCCATACGATCCTTAATCAGCATCATCTCTACTGTGTCTTGCATCCGGTCAAAACCTCCTATCCGGTATCTTTTGGTCTGACCACCACCAGTACCAAAATCCACAACTCTCTTTCCCGAGCCAGAACCTTTTGGTCGATAAGATAAGTCCAAACTTAGCTCTATGTCCTTCGCTCGTGTGACTAACACGTCGAAATTCGTATAATTAGTGGCCAGCATATAGGTCTTAACATCCTGCTCCAAACCATAGCGAAACCGATCTCAGCGATACCTCTCATCCAGCACCAACTCAAGCGCATACTGGCTCAGCCTCACAAACTGCACCTCATACTCAGATACTAACATACAGCCTTGAACCAAGGCTATGAACTCACGTTTCTTTTTATCCAAGTATCTAACTACCAGATACTTTCTTCTAAAGGCAGCTTGAAAGAATTCCATGTCACCTCACTGGGTTCTACACACGTGATCAAAGTGGTCCATCAACTGTATGCATCACTCTGTCACAGGGACACCACACATCCCAATTTACGTTCATCGTTGTACCCCATCTGAACCAAGATCCACTCTGTACTGGCAAACTACTCCTCGGATGCCTCAGGTGTCAATTCTCTAAACTTAACTCTTCTAAGACTACATAAACGCTCTAACAGTACCCCAGATTAATAGCAGCAATGAATGCCAATACGGGTACATGAACTCTAGCCATCGTAACCAAGAATATTCCCATCATCCCCTGAACCAAAGACGTCATATCACCAAACACTAGACCGGGTGGTACTTGCTCTACTCCCTCCGGAGGATTAGGCGGAGGAGACGACAATCCCTTAGGATATACAATCTCGCCCTCTACTCTCTACCCTCTAGCAGCAGCGTTTTCGTTAGATCGCAATTCTCTCGTCGGTGGCATCATATAAAAATGTATCTAAAGCATGATAATTACACCAAAACAAAAACAATCAGGCCAGCTTCAAGAAAGGATCCAAGACTTTCATTTCAAACCAAAATCATTTCAGAACTATAGTAATAAGGCAATGTGTCCCCAAAAATACCTCAACATGGCATATTTCAAACACCGTACATATAAGCAATCACCATGCATAGAAATCAACATCATTCAAACATCAACAACATCCTATTTTTTTGTAAACCAATCTCTTATACCACCAAATGTAACCCCCTTATCCCGGCCTAGCCGAAATTGGACTAAAAGTGTCACATTAGGTTTGCCAAAGCAAACCCAAACTAATAACCTAAACCAAGCCCTTTTTTCCCTTTTTATCTTGTCTATATACATACTATTATTATCCTAAGTGAACATGCTTCAGCGAAAACGTCACCTTGTAATCAGATTTCAAGATGGGGTTCAATTGCTCAACAATTCACATTAGGGACCAAAACATAATTTCTGCAAATTACAGGGTTTTTATCACAATTAAGATTACCCAACCTTAATTAATTCAATTTCATGCTAACATGTTAATTCCAACTCAAAAAAGTCATCTAAATTCATTCAATTGCATACATAACAATCAGTAACTAGATTGTAAGATATCCAAACTTCAGCAACTGCCATACACTAAAACAATAGAGCGTACTGATACAGGCAAGCCCGTATTGATACGGTCTAACTAACATAATGGCTACTCGTACCGATATATGTATAACTATATCAATACGGTTTGTTGACCCACCCGTACTGATACGACCTTGACCACCGATCCCCTTTTTTATCTCGAAACTCAAAGTTCCAATAGCTAAAGAGCGTACCGATATGGTACCCTGCATATCGATACGGTTTGTTAAAATTGAAGGGATCGTATTGATATGCAAACCCCTATACACCAGTACATAATTTACCTCAAGGTGTACCGATATGGTGGCAAGGCATACCGATACACTTTGCTTTATTCTAACGATTTGAGCCTTAATAGGACCCCTCATACCGAACCTGAGGTACTTGTACCGGTACACAGAGGCCTGTAATGACCTCTAGGTCCAACACATGACACTTTGTCTCACTCAATTCAACCTTAACACATATCTAAACATCATATAACATCAGAAACATGCTTAAACATCAACATACCAGCATTTTAAGCTAACCTAACAAGTCTAGCACAATTAACCATAAAGTCTATAGGCATGCTCTCTAGTCAACATCCAAATCATAAAACCAACCACATCTCAAGAAATTTAAACCACTTACAAGTCCAAACCAACGATTACAACTTGCACCAACATGGAGTTCATCAAAAACCCTCCCAAAACAACATTTGACACATTGCCCATATTGCTACTATAAAGTGTTTCATACCATACTTTGAAAACAAGTCCTTGGAATCTTTTCCTTGCTTCCTCGCTACCTTTGACCTTTAGTTCTCTACATTGATGGAAAAAGATATCGTAAGTACACAAGGCTTAGTGAGGAATGCTCAAAAACCAACCATCATCAATGCATTTTAAACCAATTAACATTCCGTTTGAAAACCACTTTCCAAAACACTTTTTTAACATCATTTCAATCATGCCTTATCAAAACCATGCACTTAACATTTCCAAAACAACATATTAAACCATATGCAACATGTATCATGGATCAACAGCAAAATCCCATTTGCTACCCTCAATTTAAGCTTTCCCACACATACTGCCAATGCAAGGTTTAAAGAGTGAAACATGTTTAAATCCATATTAAACAACATAATCCATCTCATGATACATCATCAATTATATTGGCTTACAAGTGACCATTAAGCAAGTTCCACTTTCCAAAACATAACATCGGATATACGGATTCAATAAGTGTTCCCTCAACACTTAACATATAATCTACTGGCAACTCAAGGTTCACCAACGGAAGTTTTCGGTACACATAAACCCCTTCACCGTTGTGATACCCGTGGTAGCGTTTTTGGTACACATAAAACCTATAACACCCCAAAAATCGGTCTAGTCAAAATTAGGTTTCGGTGATCAAAAAATCTATATCGGAAATGTCTAAATATTTTATTGACTCAAGTTGTGTGGTAAAAAATACCGTATTGGACACTAATTGAGACTAATTTAAAGACTATGGACTTAATTGAACTCCTTGAAAATAATTTAGTGACTAAATTGTGAAAATTGAAAGTTTAGGGGAAATAAGGTAAAGTTTAGATAGTTGACGGAAAACTCCCGAAATTGTTCCACTTTGAGGTGAGTCACCTCCTTGCTTGCCTCTATTCTACGTGTTATTGGTCCCTTAGACCGGCCTAGCCGAAACCGAACTAAAAGGACCATATTAGGTTTACCAAAGCAAACCTGAGCTAATTGATAAGTGTTCAAAAGTACTATTTTTTTTACCCTTTTTACTCATATTATTGTTAGACTTAGGCTCATATTAGTTGCATAATTAGCTATTCATGCATTAATCCATGTTTCCTTCCATCGTTGAGCTTGATTACATGACTTGGTAGTTTTTGTGGAAAAGATGCTGCTTTGGTGTGCTTTGTGTGTGTATGTGCAGGATCACTTGCCAAAGCAATGCCGAGCTAGTTGCCAGGGCAATGCATGAAGGAGACTCCGAGCCAGTTGCCATGGCAATTGTCGACAAAGAGAAAATGCAATAGGGATGTCGAAATTAATGACTATACAAGCCCAAGATGACGTGGAGCAAAGCCCAAACCCAAAGGAATTTGATTTCCATGCAGAGATTAAAGAAGAATTAAATTCCAAGAATATAGGAGAAGTTCTAGTAGGAATACAATTATAATAAAGAATTATATTCTTTAAAGATAATTTAATTCCAACTCAAACTCCTCCTCAAAGAAGGACTTTGGCCTAGCCCTATAAATAGCAAGGAGATTTCGACCATCCAGAGAGAGAGCTTTAGGGAAATTTCGACAAGTCCAAGGGAGAAAGCAAGGGATTTTCGACAAGCTTCATCTTTTCTTTCTTGTTCGATTGGGTTCATGCTAGGGATTGTTTATCTTGTGTTTCTGTGGAACCTAGCCATGAACTAAATTTACTTGGCTATGGTTATTGTGTTTTGTGGTTGTGAGAAACTATTGGTTTTTGTTTAGGTAATAAGAGTTTGCACTTTTCTATTTCAAGTTTTATTCATTCTTGGTTCTTATTCTTGTTTGCGAGTGAATTGGGAGAGGATCTCGTGATTTCATCTATTTATCTAATATCGGGAGAGTTAGATTCAAGAAACGAATGAATATGATCTTTATTCAATCTATTGATGGTGAAGATTAGTCTGGCTTAGGAATAAGTTAAGGATTTCAATGGCTAAGAGGAGCGCAAGATTGGTTGTTGTTCACCCTTGATTTACGCAGGGATGTATTATCAAGGCATGCACAAGTAGCTAGAGTTTCGACTTAGGGATAAGAAGAAACCATTGAAGAACGCTCTGCCGAACCTTGAAGGTTGCTGCCCAGAAGCCCAAGTAGTTGCCCAACTAGTCGCCCAGGCAACCTTCGATTAGTTGCCAAGGCAACCCCGTTGTGCAAGTTGCCACGGCAACTGAGTTGCCCGAGCACTCTTTTACCAAGACGATCCAATTGGCTATCACACCTCAACTCACGATAACCTGGCCTATCTCTCTAAATTGAATTCATCTTTTCTTTTACTTTATTGCTTTCTAGATTAGTCATTAGTTAAACTCCTATAATCCTTTACTTGTGTTTTTACTTTTTACAGTGCAAGAGACTAGATTCTTGAAGTAGCACCAATCCTCGTGGAGACGATATCTTTTATACTATAACTTGCGACGTGTATACTTGCACATTTGCGTAGCACTTATTACACAACGCAACAAGTTTTTTGGCGTCGTTGTTGGGGGATTGGCAATAGCGACTTTGTTTTTACTTTCTTGCACTTTCTTTTTATTTTTCTTGTTTAAAATTCAAAGGGCTAACAAATTTTGGTTTTGCTTTGGTATATGACCAGGCGAGACCGACTTCACCGTAATATCCCTTTGATCCGAAAATCGAACGAACCTTATAAAGACTTAGACGAAGGATAAGAGAAGCAATGGCAAATCAAGACGGCAATATGAATCAAGATGTTCGAGCGGGAGGAGGAGTGATTCTTGCACGAAAACAGAACTATTCGAGACTATCTTGAAGAAGATCTTGATGGACTTAACCCGGGAGTTGTCGCACCTGAAATTGAAGCCGACCACTTTGAGTTGAAACCGTAATGTTTAATAAGATCAACACAATAGGTCAATTTGGCGGCTCAAAGAATCAAGATGCACGACAACATCTGAAATCTTTCCTCGAGATTTGCAACTCGTTCAAGATACACGGAGTCACCCCCGATGTCCTACGATTAAGATTATTCCCCTATTCACTGAGGGATAGGGCGAAAGCATGATTGTATAGCATTCCTGCCGGATCCATAGCATCTTGGACTGATCTTTGTCGTGATTTCCTTGCTAGATTTAATCCTACAAATTTGACTGATAAGCTTCGTAACGACATTACTTCTTTTCGGCAGGCAGATGATGAATCCATGTACGAGGCTTGGGAGCGATATAGAGAACTTCTACACAAATGCCCCCTACACGGATTCCCGGTGTGGACTCAAGTAACAATGTTTTACAACGCCGTGAATACACCAACAAGGATGATGCCAGATGCCTCGGCAAACGACATACTCCTAGATAAGTCACCGGAGGAAGCAATGCAAATTTTAAACAGGCTGGCCAAGAATGACTATCAATTCCCATCTACTAGAAGAGGAGGAGTTAGACGCCAAGCCACAATACATGAACTAGGATCATCAGATTCAATTTCGGCACAATTGGCCACTTTAACCAAGATGGTCCAGAACATGCAAAAACCAAACAACACACATGAAGTCAAGGTAATAGATTCTTTTTGTGAGTTATGTGGTGATAACCATAATTCTTCTGAATGTATGCGAATCCGAATCCAAATTCTATGTGGGAATTACAATCGAGCAACAACATGATGTCCAATACATACAATCCAGCTTGGAAGAAGCACCCAAATTTTTCATGGAGTAATCCCAACAATGCTCTAAACCAGAACAATCAGAATGCACAAGCATCGGGATTCCAGCAGAATATGCCCCGGCAATAGATGCCGCAGCAACAACCGACAACATCTAGTTCTTTGGAAAATTCTCTAAATGCTTTTATGATGAAAACTGAATCTTATATGGCTGAGAATAGTAATTTCATAAAAAGAACTTATGCTTCTATTAACAGGACCGAGATGAGATTGCAAAACCAAGAGGCGGCAATCAAATCATTGGAAAATCAAGTCGGACAGTTTGCTCAAAATCTGAATACTAGACCGCAAGGAGGTTTACCTAGCGATACTGAAGTCGCAAGAGAAACTGGCCATGAGCAATGTAAGGCGATCACCACTAGAAGTGGCCAACAACTTAGAGAGGTTCAAACCCGCTCATCAAACAAAACTCCACAAAAAGATCAAGATGAACCTAGCGGCAAAGCCTCAGATGCTGAACCAGGAATTGCCGCGGCAACCGGCAATAAGCATTCCTCGATAACCGATGATGCCTCGGCAACTTGCGATATGCACGCCTCGGCAACCCCAGTTGATAACGCCTTGGCAACTCCAGATGTCCCGGCAATGCCGTCAATTAGGTTTTAAACCAATGAAAAGATCGAAGATATCCGACTTCCACCACCATTCCCACAAAGGTTGAAGCGACAAAAGCAAGAATACCAATTCAAGAAGTTTCTTGATATCCTAAAGCAAGTCTACATCAACTTGCCACTGGTGGAAGCAATTGAACAAATGCCAAACTATGCCAAGTTTCTTAAAGACATTGTGTCCAAGAGAACAAGGCTAGGAGAGTTTGAAACAGTTGCCGCAACAGAGGGATGCATGGTAATGTTGCATAATCGTATGCCACCCAAGTTGAAGGATCCCGGAAGTTTCACAATACCCTGTTCTATTAGAAATCACTATGTCAGGAAAGCATTATGCGACCTTAGGGCTAGCATAAACTTGATACCTAAATCGGTTTTCTAGAAACTAGGAATCGGGAAGGCAAGACCTACAACAGTTATGCTACAGCTAGCCGACAGATCCTATGTGCATCCAGAGGGAAAAATCGAGGACATACTGGTAAAAGTTGATAAATTTATTTTTCGCGACTTTTTATTGTTTTGGATTGTGAAGCGGATGAGCATGCACCTATCATTCTCGGAGACCATTCCTAGCGGCAGGAGAACCTTGATCGACGTTGAAAAGGAGAACTCACAATGAGGGTGAATGACCAGCAGGTCAAACTAAATGTGTTCCAAACACTAAGGCATGCCGATGATCCAGAAGAATGCCAACTACTTCATGCCACGGCAGAGTTTAACTTCGATGAGGAATTTAGTTACCTCGGTAACTACATTGTCGATCAAGAGGAACCTGAGGAGTATGAAGAACCGGTCGATGAGGAACAAAAAGATGAGGCAAATTGGCTAGTCAACCGACCAGGTACATACTTTGAACCACTGGATTACTCAGGTAAAGAAGGTAAACTCGAAAAACCCTCTATTGAACAACCACCAATTCTTGAGTTGAAACAATTGCGAGCAACAAAAAAATATGTATACTTAGGGACCGATAATATATTGCCTGTAATTATTTCTTCTAAGTTACAGCCTGAGCAGGAAAAGAAGCTGATCAAGATGTTGAAGCTACACAAAAAGGCAATAGGGTGGACAATTGCCGACTTGAAGGGAATTAGCCCGGCGGTGTGCATGCACAAGATCTTGTTGGAAAATGATCACAAACCTTCAATTAAGGCCCAAAGGAGACTGAATCATGCCATGAAAGGGGTTGTAATGAAAGAAATCATCAAGTGGCTTGACGCTGGCATTATATACCCTATCTCTGATAGTACGTGGGTAAGTCTGGTACAATGTGTACCGAAAAAGGGAGGTATAACAGTGGTAAGCAATGAAAATAATGAACTTATCCCAACCAGGACTGTGACCGGTTGGAGGGTTTGTATGGACTATCGAAAGCTAAACAAAGCCACTAGGAAAGATCACTTCCCATTACCCTTTATTGATCAAATGCTTGACCGTCTTGCAGGTAAACCATTTTATTGTTTTCTTGATGGTTATTCAGGTTGCAATCAGTTGCCATATAGCACCGTAAGATCAAGAAAAGACAACCTTCACATGCCCATACGGTACTTATGCCTTCCGAAGGATGCCGTTCGGATTGTGTAACGCCCGCAACCTTCCAAAGATGCATGATGACACTCTTTTCGGACATGGCCAAGACTTCCTTGAGATCTTCATGGATGATTTTTCGGTTTTTGTAATGACTTCGACGGCTGTCTCGGCAATTTAGAGAGGGTGTTGGCAAGATGCGAAGAAACGGATTTAGTCCTCAATTGGGATAAATGCCATTTTATGGTATATGAAGGAATAGTGCTCGGCCACAAGATTTCATCCAAGGGAATTGAAGTAGACAAAGCCAAGGTGGATGTAATCGAGAGATTACCCCACCAAATTCGGTTAAAAGGAATTCAAGTTTTCTGGACATGCGAGTTTTTACAGGAGGTTCATTCATAATTTTTCTAAAATCACTAAACCCTTGTGTAATCTGCTTGAACAGGATAAAGTCTTGAGTTTGATGATTCTTGCACTCAAGCATTCAAACCCTAAAGAAAAAGCTTGCTTCGGCACCCATTGTCGTTCCACCAGTTGGACACTACCTTTTGAGCTCATGTGTGATGCAAGTGATTTCAGCGGTAGGAGCAGATCCTAGGCCAACGCACAGTAAGACCTTCCATGTGATATACTACGCTAGTAAAACTCTTAATGATGCTCAAGTGAATTACACAACAACGGAGAAAGAGTTACTAGCTGTAGTTTTCGCATTTGACAAGTTCCGATCCCATTTAATTGGTACAAAGGTAATTGTTCATACGGACCATTCGGCAATCAAATACTTATTTGCTAAAAAGGATGCTAAACCTCGTTTGATTCGTTGGATATTACTTTTACAAGAATTTGATATTGAAATTAAGGACGAAAGGAACAGAAAAATCAAGTGGCGATCACTTATCACGTTTGGAACGCAATAGGGAGGAGGACGCGGATCTAGAGATATGCGATGCATTCCCGGATGAACAAATTCTAGTTGCCTCGGCAACCCTCGACGCCTCGGCAACCCTTGACGCCTCGGCAACCCACGACGCCGCAGCAGTCTTTGACGCACACGCCTCGGCAATTTTGGGAGCAGTCGCCACGGCAGCACATGCCTCGACAATACCCTGTACGCGGGATTTAGTTAATTTCCTTGTTTGTGGTATTTTTTCCTTATGGCATTACTCACCAAGGGAAGAAGCGGTTCCGCCATGATGCTAAGCATTACTTTTGGGACGAGCCTCTTTTGTTTAAACAATGTGCAGATCAGGTTATACGCCGATGTGTCCCCTCAAGAAGAGCAACAGAATGTACTCCGCAATGCCATTCTTCACCCTATGGAGGACATTTTGGAGGAACTCGCATCATGACCAAAGTTTTGCAATCCGGTTTGTATTGGCCAACATTGTACAAAGATGCCCAAGACTTTTACAAGCAATGTGATCGTTGCGGAGGGGCGGGCAATATCTCTAGACGACATGAGATGCTGCTCCAGAACATCATCGAGGTGGAATTGTTCGATGTATGGGGGATCGATTTTATGGGACCTTTCCCATCTTTATTCGGCAACCTCTACATTCTACTTGCCGTCGACTACGTATCTAAATGGGTTGAGGCAGCTGCAGTTCCCAACAACGATTCCAAGACCGTGCAAAGATTCTTGCAGAAAAATATATTTACACGGTTTGGGATACCGAGAGCAATTATCAGTGACGAAGGCAAGCATTTTGACAACAAACTAATTGCCAAGATGTTGCAACGCTTCGGCATATCACACAAGATCGCCAAGGCATATCACCCACAAACCAATGGGCAAGCAGAAATTTCCAACCGGGAGTTGAAGGGAATACTCGAGAAAGTTGTAAATCCCTCAAAGAAGGATTGGTCATTAAGTCTAGATGACGCACTTTGGGCATATCGCACTGCATTCAAAACACCCTTAGGTATGTCCCCCTTCCGACTTGTCTATGGTGAAACATGTCATCTACCGGTGGAAATCGAGCACAAGGCGTACTGGGCAATCAAGACCGTGAATATGGATTGGGAAAGTGCCGGACAAAAGCGTTTGATGGATCTCAATGAGATAGAAGAATTCCGTGCACTCGCCTATAACAATGCACAAATCTACAAGGAGAAAACAAAGCGATGGCACGACAAGAATCTATTGCCACGACAATTCACGCCAGGGCAACTAGTTCTCCTATTCAATTCTCGGCTAAAACTTTTCCCATGAAAGCTGAAATCAAGATGGTCGGGACCATTTGAAGTCGTCAAACCATTCTCCCATGGCGCCGTGATAATCAAGTCCATCTCTGACAACCATGAATTCAAAGTTAATGGACAAAGATTGAAGCACTACAATGGTGCCCATGTGGAACGTAACAAGGAAGTGGTCAACTTAGGAGATGCATGAGCATGCTCTCCCTTTTGATATTTTTATTTTTATTTTTATTTATTTTTATTTTTGTTTTTATTATTATTTAATTTTTTTTTTGATTTTTTTATTTTTCTGATTATTAGTAGTTTTAAGATAGATTTTTTTATTCAAGTTTAAGAATCCTATTACACATCTTTATTTATTTTCTTTATTAGTTTATCTTTAATTTTAATCCTTATTTGATTTGTCTTTGAATTGTAGGAAAAGAAGTTCAAGATAAAGAAGGAATTCTAAACCAAGTAGGAAAACATCTTCAACAAGGAAACTAATTGGCTGAATCTAAGGCTTATATAAAGCCTCCAATTCATCCTAACCAAAACCCCCTTGTCGAAAACTTCTACCAAACCCTAACCCTTTTTTCGTTTTCCCCTAATCCCACCCACCTATCTTTTCTATAAAACTCATCACCCTTAACTTATTACTACTTTATATCTTGCAACTTTTTAGTTTCTTTTCTTTTCTTTATTTTTACTCACAACCAAGATCATCCATGGCATCCAAGATTAAACTTTTAGTTCATCCAAGTTCATCCAAAGAACCAAGATACAAGAAGATTGCTACACCGGTAGTTCAAGAAAGATTTCAATCCAAGTTTGAAAGCCGGAAGATTCATGAAGAACAAGGCTTTGAATACTCCAACTCTCATCAAGATTTCGGCCTTAAACCATTCATCTTCAAGAGGATTGCACATCAAAAGTGGCAAATCTTTTGCCATCAACCGGAACCGGGTAACATCTCATGGGTAAGAGAATTCTATGCTCACTCACCTAACCCGGATAATCCTTATGTTTTTGTTCGTGACAAGGCCATACTTATAAGTCCCGAAAGCATCAACACCTTTTACGGACTTTACATTGAGAAGGACGAGCATCAAGCCTTCGTTGACCAAATCAATCCCAAGCAACTCGACAAGGTGCTTCAAGAACTCACTCAACTGGGAACTCATTGGAACGACGGTAAATACAAGGGCATCAGAAATCGCCTTCGGCTTAAACCCGAGGCAAAACTATGGAATAAGTTTGTTAAAACTTCTTTAATGCCCTCCACACACAATACTACCGTTGATATACCACGTCTTTTGCTCATACATTCTATTTTGCATAATCGCATCATTAACATTGGAAAAATTATTTGTGATGAGATTTTTGTATGCAGCTCAAAAGATAAGGGTTCTCTTTTCTTCCCTTGCTTAATTTCTAATCTTTGCAAGGAGATGCATGTCCCGAGTGAGTCCACCGATGAAAAGGCCCTACCCAAGCCTGGTTGGAATCAAGCACTAATCCGAAAGCTAATGGGAGAGGCACCGGGAGATTCTTCAAGGCCACCAATTGCCACGGCAACTCCTGCCGCCGCGGCAATCCCTAATGCCCAAGCACCTAACGCCAGGGCAACTCGGCCATTAATCCCGGGACACTTTGAAGCACTTTTGCACCCATTGGCAAGCCGCCTAAGGCAAATTGAAGATCGACAACTAATGTTCATGCGGTACATGAAGGAGCACAACAATGCCATCACCCAAGTCATCCTAGAAAAGTACCCGGACAATCGCGTGCCGTTCCCAATCTTTCCCGCCGAGATCCTTACCCCGGCAACCAATGAAGCAGTCGCCAGGGCAACCAAGGAAGCTGACGCCACAGCAACCAACCCTGAAGATGCCACGGCAACCAAAGCTAAAGACATCCCGGCAACCACTGCAAAAGCCAAAGGTAAAGCACCTATGCCCGAATCAACTCCTACGGAATCATTTTCTGATTTTTCAGATTCGGACGAGTCCTCCATTGAACCAATAAAGACCGCACCAATTGAATCCTCCAAGCGAAAAGCCATTGACATTGATGAAGAGGACGATGAGGACAACCCCGTGCGAGGATCGATTCCACCACCGGCAACAAGAAAACAACCATCGCGTTCAAGCAAGAGAATCAAGACACCGACCAAAAGGAAACTAATCATCTACGATGACGAACTCTCGGAGTAAGTCCTCGTATGCATTTTTATTTTTTGTTATTTTTATGCATGCATTGAGGACAATGCCTCACTTGAGTTTGGGGGGGATTGTTATTAGTAGTTACCATGTTTAGTTTCATTCATCTTAAAGTATTACATTTAGGATACATAAATTGCTTGTCATGCCTTTAATTGGAACAAGAATTGCTTAGATTTGATGAATATTTGATGATGACTTTGCCAATGCACTTAATTGATAGAATTTTTATTCTAGGATAACCATGGAAAAAACTTAGAATTTTACTATGATGCTAAATTTGATGAAACACTGTTGTGGTTTGATTGATTTAAGGAATTCTAGTGAACTTAGGTTGATAATTAACAAATTGGGGGATTAGAATAAAAACTGGATGAATGCTAGAGGTACCCGAAATTGGCTCTAGCATGTGCTAAAAAAATTGATCACTAGAGGTGCCCGAAACTGGCTCTAGGATGTGTTAAAAAAAATTTAACTAGAGGTGCCCGAAACCGGCTCTAGTCGATTAAATTAACTTAAGAAAACTAAGAACAAAACACTAGAGGTGCCCAAAACTGGCTCTAGTTAAAACATGTTAAAAAGAACCCAATGAAGTAATTTGAAAACCTATTGTTTGCATAGAATCCGAAAAATCAACTTGCACACAACTCCGCACACACTCGCAAGCATTATAGTTTGATTCCGAGTAACTCCTAAGTTTTTCGAAAAATAAAAAGTCAATCATACTTTGTGCCCTGGTTTAGAGAATTGAAATCAAGTTCAAAGCTAAGTTTGTGAAAATTGAAGTCTTGGCAGGTAATTATAAGTTTGCATTGCTTGAGGACAAGCAATAGTTCGAGTTTGGGGGTGTGATAAGTGTTCAAAAGTACTATTTTTCTTACCCTTTTTACTCATATTATTGTTAGACTTAGGCTCATATTAGTTGCATAATTAGCTATTCATGCATTAATCCATGTTTCCTTCCATCGTTGAGCTTGATTACATAACTTGGTAGTTTTTGTGGAAAAGATGCTGCTTTGGTGTGCTTTGTGTGTGTATGTGCAGGATCACTTGCCAAAGCAATGCCGAGCTAGTTGCCAGGGCAATGCATGAAGGAGACGCCGAGCTAGTTTCCAGGGCAATGCATGAAGGAGACGCCGAGCCAGTTGCCATGGCAATTGTCGACAAATAGAAAATGCAATAGGGATGTCGAAATTAATGACTATAGAAGCCCAAGATGACGTGGAGCAAAGCCCAAACCCAAAGGAATTTGATTTCCATGCAGAGATTAAAGAAGAATTAAATTCCAAGAAGATAGGAAAAGTTCTAGTAGGAATACAATTATAATAAAGAATTATATTCTTTAAAGATAATTTAATTCCAACTCAAACTCCTCCTCAAAGAAGGACTTTGGCCTAGCCCTATAAATAGCAAGGAGATTTCGACCATCCAGAGAGAGAGCATCAGGGAAATTTCGACAAGTCCAAGGGAGAAAGCAAGGGATTTTCGACAAGCTTCATCTTTTCTTTCTTGTTCGATTGGGTTCATGCTAGGGATTGTTTATCTTGTGTTTCTGTGGAACCTAGCCATGAACTAAATTTACTTGGCTATGGTTATTGTGTTTTGTGGTTGTGAGAAACTATTTGTTTTTGTTTAGGTAATAAGAGTTTGCACTTTTCTATTTCAAGGTTTATTCATTCTTGGTTCTTATTCTTGTTTGCGAGTGAATTGGGAGAGGATCTCGTGATTTCATCTATTTATCTAATATCGGGAGAGTTAGATTCAAGAAACGAATGAATATGATCTTTATTCAATCTATTGATGGTGAAGATTATTCCGGCTTAGGAATAAGTTAAGGATTTCAACGGCTAAGAGGAGCGCAAGATTGGTTGTTGTTCACCTTTGATTCACGCAGGGATGTATTATCAAGGCATGCACAAGTAGCTAGAGTTTCGACTTAGGGATAAGAAGAAACCATTGAAGAACGCTCTGCCGAACCTTGAAGGTTGCTGCCCAGAAGCCCAAGTAGTTGCCCAACTAGTCGCCCAGGCAACCTTCGATTAGTTGCCAAGGCAACCCCGTTGTGCAAGTTGCCACGGCAACTGAGTTGCCCGTGCACTCTTTTACCAAGACGATCCAATCGGCTATCACACCTCAACTCACGATAACCTAGCCTATCTCTTTAAATTGAATTTATCTTTTCTTTTACTTTATTGCTTTCTAGATTAGTCATTAGTTAAACTCCTATAATCCTTTACTTGTGTTTTTACTTTTTACAGTGCAAGAGACTAGATTCTTGAAGTAGCACCAATCCCTGTGGAGACGATATCTTTTATACTATAACTTGCGACGTGTATACTTGCACATTTGCGTAGCACTTATTACGCGCAACACTAATAACCAAAACTGGTTCATTTTTTTTATCTTGTCTAGATGCAAATTATTAACTTCCTAAATGTTCGTGCTTCAGCGGACATGTTACAATTAAAACCGATTGCAAAACAGAGCCCAATTGCACAATAATTCACATCAGGGAGCATAACGTAATTTTTACAAATTACAGGATCTTTGTTACAATTTGAGTTACCAATCCTTAGTTTATCCTATTACATGCTTACAGGTTAAATTCTATCTCAAATTAAGCATCCACATTCATTCAATTGCATTCATAACAATCAGGGACTACGTTGCAAGATTTTTAAACTTCAGCAAAACAAGATTGCATAAGATCAGAATAGCGTACCGATACAGGCAAGCCCGTACTGATACAGAGTAACAGACATAACGACTTAGCGTACAGATACACTTGTGCCCGTATTGATATGGTGTGTTGACCAACCCGTACCGATACGGCTTTGACCCGTACCAATCCCTTCAAGTTTTCTCAAAACTCAAAATTCCAGTAACCAAATAGCGTACCGATACGGTACCCTATGTAACGGTACGACATGTTAAAATCGACGGAATCGTACCAATACTCAAACCCGTGTACCCGTACTAACAATATTTTTCTCAAGGTGTACCGATACGGTGGCTAAGATTACTGATACCTGTAGCTTTAAATCAACAATTTGAGCCTTATCAGGACCCCACGTACTGATCTTAAGGTACCTGTACCGGTACGCGGAGGCATGTAATGACTTTTAGGTCAACATATGACACTTTGGCTCATTCAATACAACCTTTAAGCATCTCTAGACATCATATAACATCAGGGGCATGCTTATCAACATCATTCTAGCCCATTAAGCAACCCTAGTAATCTTAGCACAAACAACCACCAAGTCTATAGGGATGCTCCCTAATCAACATTCAAAACATTAAACCATCCATATCTCAAGCATTTTAAACCTCAAACAAAACCAAACCAACCATTACAACTTGCATGATCATGGAGTTTATCTTAAACCCTTCCCAAAACAACTTTTGACACATTGCTCTTATTACTGCTATGTAACGTTCAAACCATACTTCGAAAAAAACTCTTGGATTTCCTTCCTTGCTTCATCGCTGTCCTTGACCTTTAATTTTTGCATTGATGGAAAAAGAGAGCGTAAGCACACAAGGCTTAGTGAGGAATGCTTAAAAACCAGCAACCATCAATGCAAATTAAACCATTTACACTTCTTTTGTAAACCACTTTCCAAAAACACTTTTAAATCAACACTACAACATCATGCCTTGCATAGACCTCGCACTTATCAATTCCAAAACAATATATTAAACCATATTCAACATGTATCATGGATTCAACAGCAAAGCCCTATTTGCTACCCTCAATTTAAGCTTTCTCATGCATACTACCAATGCAAGGCTTAAAGAGTAAAACATGTTTAAACCCATATTAAACAACATAATCCATCTCATGATACATTAACAATTATATTGGCTTACAAGTGATCGTTAACCAAGTTCCATTACAAAACATTACATCGGATACACGGATTCAACAAGTGTTCCCAACACTTCATGCCATCACAACCGGAATCAAAGGTGCATTCTCAACCCCACACATCGGTTGGACGCATAGCCCACTAACGAGAGTCTTTGGTACAAAGATCTAAACCCCCCAACCGTTAAGGTACTAGGATTGGTGTTTTCAGCCTAGTTTCGATACTAGGAGGGGTGGTTTCAAAACCTCTTGCATGTTTTGGCCCTGTACCAATACAAATACACGAGTATCGATACCAAAGGCTGTTAATTCGGTTATACGATTCTTCTGAGCTTTAGATTCTTCCACTCTGGTCCCTGGTTGATATGTATGCAATTGGATGTGTTTGGGTGATCGTTTTAAGCTAAAATTTGACATGTACGCATGAAACTTGATTAATTAAGTTTTGGTAACTTGGAATTTAATTAAGTCGTTACAATTTGTGGAAATTGCAAATTGGTCCCCGAAATGCATGTTTGAGCAATTGAACTCCGTTTTGTAATCTGATCGCATCGTTATCGTATCCGTTTCTGCATGCTCACCTTAGGATATAAATCAATGCATTTAGATAAGATAAAAGAAAAAAACGGACCCGGTTTAGGTTAATAGTTCGGGTTTGCTTCGGCAAACCTAATATAGTCATTTTAACTCGATTTCAGCTAGACCGGGTTAAGGGGTTACGGTCTTTGGTTCATTCTTGGATTTCATGCTCCATGAACTTTGATTTAATCGAGAATATGTATATTAACATAATGATTGATATCTTTGATTTCTTGAGTTGAAATTGGATATCATTAATTTTTGTTTTGCTGGACAAATAAGTAGGAAGTAGGAACAATAAATACTGGCTCTAACATGGTTACAATTGTGTTCAAGTTCTGCGCCTGGGGGATTAAGGTATAAATTGATTATTTCTTGAGAAGAAATACCGAAATCAACCCCTTAATCAACTGTAGCTGTGTTCGTTTTGTTTTCGTCCTTTCTTTTATGCGCAACTGATAGAGATACTTGGTGTTGTAGGTGATAATGAAAGCTGGAATGTGCTGGATGCTTTTTTCTTGGGAAAGGCTCTAGCTGAAGCATTGAATGAGAGAGTCGAGTCCACTATCGAGGAGTTTTTTAGTGTAGTTGGTAGGTTGCAGGCCGAGCAACAGAAGCAAGTACAGGATTTCCAGGTAATGAGTATTTGTTCTTGAATCTAATACTTCATAACTGCATGGTTTATGTCAAGGGTTTTGTGTCTTATAATTATCACTTTTCTGGGTTTATTTTAAAGCATTTGGAATAAGGTTATTTGCTAATATACAGTTCCACCTGTAGAGGGTTTTTTTAATTTGAGATTTGGCTTTATGCACTTGTGTTCTGCTGGGTCTTTATATATGTTTATGCTTCATAGTTTTATGGTGCTCATATCATTTACAAATGGAGCCTTATTGGAAAAATGACAACAATTTTAAGGCATTTAAACTAGAGGAGTTAAATACTTTATTTTCTCTCTAGTTTTGACATCTGTTCTTGGAAGCCTTACAACAAAATTGCAGTCTTCATTTGTTCTAATTGCCTTTGTATGCTGGTATATGTTCTCCTTCTCTTACAAGGAAGCATTAAATGTTGATGTGAGAACCCTTTTTTCTAGGAAAATTATCACGTTGACGTTCTTGAATGTAATGTATCAATGGTACTTTTGATAACCTTGTAGCTCTTGTCTACCTTTACCTGATGGATGATATCTCATAAAGTATGCCTTTTTGTTCATGTTGGGACTTTGCTCTGCTTCTTTTCACTTTATTTTTTTTATTGTATTGGCGTGCAGGTATGGTCATAGATATGGAAATTTTTTTAATTGAGGCTGAATTACTCTCTTAGTAATCTGATTATATTTTAGATTTACCTGTACACTGTTGCAATTTACCTCATTCCATGTGAAGCATGTGCCGAAATTGTGGCTGTATTTTAGATGTGGAATGGTCTCAATCATCCTTCCTGAGTTCCGAGTTTCCTACATTCCCTGTATGTGACATCCATCTTGTTTTCAGGACTGTAAGGAATTTCAAGGTGAGCATTTTGGAATCTGCAATCTGTTCCGTGATCTTTCAGACAAACTTTTCACGAGTGAAATTCTTGAATTACATGAAAAGCAACGAGAGCACCGTACTAATAAGTGGGAATTGACCAATCTAGGGGCCCTTCCAACTCCATGGGGAGGAAGTGAAACATTGTCATCGGTGTCCAACAATTAACATCCTAGGAACGTAGAGAGTGCTGCTACTGGTAAACCAGTCCTTGAAGACTTGGGTATGTTCATTTTACTATTATGTTTCCTGCTCCTTTGTTTGTGTTTACATTTAGTCAACAGCCTAATGTTTCGTTCATATTTGATCATTTAGATTCTTTTATATCTTTTTCTTCACATGGAAAAGAGGCAAAAATAAAGCTGGTTATAATTGGATTTTATTGCGAGTTAATATGCAATTTGATGCTGTGTTCTGTTGTGTTGTTTTTACAATACGGTCGGCTGGCGCAGTTCAAGGGCATGGGACTGGTCGAGTTCAGGAAGTGGGTACTCTCTGCTACACCTTCGGAGAGGGAGAGATTGCTTCAGGACTACAAAAGAAGAAAAAAGGAGACATCAAATGGTTTAACAGAGTGTTGGTAAGCTCAATCAAGAACTTGTATTTAGTATTTAGAATGTGAGCCTTGTTTAGTCTAATTAACATGAGTTTAGGACTAGAATCCCAATACATGATTTGTATTTGTACCAAAATAAAGAGGTTTTTACAATGTACAATACATATTGACTGTAGGCCGTTGCACAGCCGGAGAGGCTAACATGAATGTATAATGTGTATTTTGTTCAATATTTGGCTTGTCGTTTACTGTTTGGTGCCTACTGGCAGCATATATATGATATCCAAATTCCTAATATTTCTATGTAGCTGTTTGTGGCATTACAATAGTATTAATAATTATTCATATTTAAAATAAAAAATAATATTAAATAAAAATAACAATAGTATTAATAATTATTAATATTTAAAATAAAAAAATACCAAAAAAACATATACCGACGGACATGATACGTATACCGACGGATAGAACTGTCAGTAAACGTCTGAATCAATTGGGGCAGATATTTACCGTCAGTAAAAGTTTGAATCAATTGCGACAGACATACTGTCAGTAAAAACTCGTCGTTATATATTTACCATATATACCGATGGAAGACATTAGTCGAAATAGATATATTAATTTGTCGGGGTAGGCCATACCTATGCCTACGGATTTGTCCGTCGGTATAGAATCCCAACATCTATAGCGATAGTTACTTCCGTCTCTATAGATATATACCGACTGGTATTTTACTGACAGCTGTTTGTTTGTCGGAATATCACTTTTGGTCATTGATAAAGGATTTTGGACCATATACCATCTGATTTTAAGTGCTTTACCGACGTTTTTTTTATCTTTCGTATATATCATTTTTTTGTAATGATAGTATATATTAAGATGTAAAACCATATAAATATTATATATACACTAGGGCATATATATATAACATATATAAAAGCTACCTATATATATTATATATACGGTAAATGCCAAAAACCTTATATAAGTAAACTATATATATTAAAACGTACTACTGTAGAAAGATATATATATATATATGGCTATAAACTAAGCTGCATTATATTATATATAAAACCATAATGAAAATAAACACATGCCATATTTAAATAAAGAAGGTAAAAAAAGGGGTAATATATATATGATATAAAATAATTTACATATAATAGGTAAACAAGTACCATAGATATAAAAATATGTATTGAAGTATTACCAAAAATAAATTATATTAAAAGAAAGAGATAAGTTTACATGTGTACATATTAAAAAGACAACACAAGAATGATAGTAAATATATATCATGATGAAATCAAATACAATAAATCAAGTATACCATAAATATACTAATAATAAATATAGATTTTTACCATAAAAAAATAAATCTAATCACTCAAATAAAACATACCATATAAATTTAAACTAGACAATTAATTAAAACAAGAAATGAGGACTTAAATGAAAAGGATTAACAACAAAGATGGACTAAAAGGGTGATTAACCCACTGATTTCGGATTAAAATTGAAGAACATGGACGAAATTAAAAGGATTTTAAAAGATCCAAGGACCGCGGCAATGAATATTTAAGGGCGGAAGGATTTAAAACAATAGTTAACCCCATTTTAAACATATGTATATAAATCAAAAATAAAAAACACTTTTCATTTCTTCTTTTGAAAATGAAATAGATCAAAACTCGTCTGCGTTCATTGCAAACCCATAACTTGGAGGCTAACCACCGTACCAGCTATCTCTGACCACCTCCGACCGTCGCTCGCCAGCCCTGGCGGAACCAAAAAGATAGCCCAAAATGTTCACCTTCCTCTGCTAAAATCAAAACAAACCTTTGATCGTTCAAAACAAACCCTATTTTACTAAGATCCGGAGAAAACCGAGACCTCAAACCTTTATTTTTTAAAAACCCTTGTTGATAAAAAGGAGACTGAAGAAAACAAAACTCAAGGGTGTCGTTCATCGGTGAAATCAACCTAGGCCGTAGAACAACGGTGATCCAGGATCAAAACGATAAAACTAAACCTTTTTTTCCTTTTTTATTCTGATTTGAAACGGAAACAAAGAGAAGGCTTTCTTTTTTTTTCTCTGAAAATGTTGTTTTTTTTTCTTTTTATTGATTTCTGAATTTGAATCTTATTACAAGATTGTACAGGTTATATACCAGGTTTGTTACAATTTTTTAACTTAATCCACTATAGATGATGATAATGTCAGACATCTCCCATTTTTTGCACGCATTGTGGTTGGAGGAGATGGCCGGTGGCAGCATAATTTTCAACGACGAGGAATGGTGGCCGTCGATGGAGCTACTTGGACGGAGGAGATGGGAGCAGCTCGGGCGCGTGGATGCATGGGCACACCAACCGTCTTGGGCACGCGCGCGTGAGAGAGAGTGACAGTCTTTTGTGCTTCAATCTTGGTTGTTGGATCAGATTTGATCCAACAACTTTGATTTAGCTGCATAGATGAGAGACAAATTAGGGTTAGGTTTTCAAAAATATTAGGATTTTGGGCTTATCGGGCCATATATGTAATATATGATACTATGAAAATGGAATGATAATTTAATGGACTAATATATTTAATTTAAATTAGGCTTTTATTTAATTTATTTTGGATTTATTTTTTAATAGTAATAATAAAACCAACAACATTAACAATAATAATAATAATAAAATCGAACAAAACTAGTGATTACAGCAGCCCCTCTTTGCTCATTCTTATAAAACAATAATAGAGCAAAGATCAAAAGCACTAATTTTGTCTCACTTCCCTGTCTGGATCCCAAATCACCATGCACTAGAGGTCCTACTGATGGCTCAAAAGTCTTGACTGGAAATGTACTAGTTGCCGAAGCTTGAAGTCGTTCTTCTCATTACGAAATTCTTCAATCTTCTGCCAAAATTTAGAGTCTGAAGTTGTTCTTCTCATTATGAAATTCTTTATCCTTCGAGGTCCGAAGTTGTTCTTCTCATTATGAAATTCTTCATTCCTCTCCCAAAGTTGTCAAAGCTTGAAGTTGTTCTCCTCATTTCAAAATTCTTCAATCTTCTGCCAAAGTTTAGAGTCTAAAGTTGTTTTTATCATTACGAAAATTTTCATCCTCCGAGGTGGAAAGATGTTCTTCTTATTATGAAATTCTTCATTCTTCTACCAAAGTTGTCGAAGCTTGAAGCTATTCTTCTAATTTCGAATTTCTTCAATCTTCTGCCAAAGTGTGGAGTTTAAAGTTGTTCTTCTCATTTCGAATTTCTTCATTCTCCAAAAATGTGGTGAGCTATTCTCATTATGAACTCTTAGTTCTTTGCTGATGTCTCCAATGATTCCTGTCAAAATAGACAAAATAATTTAATGACATTAGTTAGCATGCCCCTACCTTAAGCATGCCTAACTGCTCATGACGCATGAATGATGCAGACTGAGAACCATTTGGGTAAGCTCGTCTTCTTGGAAGCTCAAGGTTTCTTGTTTCAATTCTTTGTTGAAACTCTTTCTTTGGCTGATGCTACCCATCTCAAACTCGGGTTTAAATCCTTAAAATCTTTATATCCTTTCTTTGCTCTAAAGCATCTCTTTAGGTTCTCACTTCAGATTTCTTTTCTTATATCTTGCTCAGCTTCTCGAGTTCTGGCTCTAAAATATCTTTGTCATTACATAGATTGGTCATCTTCGTGCCCCAACAAAATTTGCCCCTAATTTTTTTTTGTTTACTCTTATTCTCTTTTTGAGACAACTTTTGACTTCTTTGATAATCAAATTCCTTAGGCTATGTATCCTTTCTTGTCTATTCTGATTTGAACTTTTATGTACAGATGATCTTGACGTGTGGACAATGGCGTCACACTAATTTTCTCATTCTTTAATCCATGATGCAAAGTTTTGCCCCTCTCTCAGCATTTAGGGCGAGGAAAATTCTTAAACTCATTTTAATGCAAAAGCTTATGAAGATGAATTTTTAAAAAGTCTTATGCGAAGTTTATTTTAAGTTCATTTTAATGTAAAAAAACTTATTCAGAGTTTGTCCCTCTTTCAAAATTTAGGGCGAAAAAAAATAATAATAAGTTGGAGAAAATAATAAATTTTTTTGAAAAAAGGGTATTGTTTTAAAAGATCAAAATTAGGCACCCAAATATCAAGTGCAGGAGCGACACTGAAATAACTCATCGATGATTGCCTCAAGCATATCCTGTGTCTAGGAGACCTCAAAAGTTGAGTCGATATCTGAAGATGTGAAGTACCTTCTGGGTTACTTTGGTGTTTTAACCAGTTTAGAACCACTTTTGGTATGTTTCACCTTTAAATTATTGTTTCTTCGTCTTATTTTTTATTTGGGGAATTCAACTCATCATGTTATTTTGGCTCAAGAAAATTATGGAGCAAACAACAAAACCCCGAGCTACTCTGCATTGTCATGATTTAAAAATATTACCATCACTCATGAAGATAAGGCTTTTGACTTGTATGGTGCATTGCAACCTTATTTGTCCTATTGCTTCAGCGGAGTACCCTAAATTTTCCACACTCTTATCTGAAAATACCTCTTTATCAGGCTTCGAACATTGGATTGCATTTTTATATCTCGGGATTTCATCTCATTAGTTGTTTGACTTTGTCAAGATTTGAAAATTTACTCATGAAGCCAAGGTATAGAGTAGATGGAGCATAGCTACCTTATTATACACTCAATCTTGCGGCTACAGCGGAGTGCCCCCAAGATTTCTTTTTCTTTTTTCATCTTATATTTTTTGTGGAATATTTTCATTACTCTTCCAAACGTATTACAATGCCCCATGTGTGATCCTTGATAATTGACCAAATTAAATCGAAATGTAACACCCCGAATTTGGGCCTAGAAGAATCGGTGGTTTGATAAGATTATATTCGGTTTGGTTGAGCCGGGTTAAGTGGTTAAATATGTTTCGAGAAAATAAATGTTTTGAAATTGAAATTTGGAAGGATAAAATTTGGATTAAGTGTTTGAAAATGTTTAGTTATTTTATTAAGCATTTTGGTGATTAATTTGGAGGTTAATTTAATAGGTTAAAGTGACATTTTAATTTTTAATGACTAAAATATAAGGATTGCAAAATCTATTTTTAAAGTGATTAAATTGAAAAAGGGCCAATACTAGAATCCATAGAGACCTATATTTTCCAAATGTTTTAATTAAAGATTTCCACCTTAATTGACTAAGACTTTGATGGTTAATTGGTTTCTTAAATCATTTTTCTATTTTCCAAGATTTTTCTCTTCTCATTTTCTCTCGTTTTCTATCTCTTTTGCCCAACCATAATTTCCATATTTTCTTGTTGATTTTCAATGGAGATTGCATCATTTGATTCCTAACAAAACCTTACCAAGATTTCCAAGGATTTCATCTTTTTCTTCAAGTTCTTTTTAGAAGAAAACTTACGTCAATTTTGGTGGGAAGTTCTTCAAAGGTGAATTTCTTCAAGTTCTTTATTGATATTCCCTAGTATTTGGCTTGTGTTTGTTGACTTATAACATGGTTTTGCAATTTAATTCTAGGAACTTGGTTTAAATTGAAGATTTTGATGATTTGCCTAAATTCTTGATTTACAAGATGATTTTTGGAGATTTTTATTGGGTTAATTCAAATTTTGATTATTAAACATGATGTGGAATAAGATATTTGTAATCAATCTCGAAACTATTTAATTGCCTATTTTCTAAGGTAGTTTAAGGTGGTTTTAGGTGCAGTTATGGTTGAATCTTAGTTTCTGGAGGTATAAGGGTGTTTTAGTTATGTTTTGGATGTTCTTTGGTGATGATTAAGATTCTAGAATCATTAGGTTGTGGCTGGAGAAGTTTGGTTGTTGATAGGAGTAGTTTTCTATGTTTTCATATGGCTTTTGGTTGCAATTTCGTGAAGGTTGCAAGGGATGATTATGGGCTGATGTTAGAAAGCATTTTAATGCATTTTTGCCTCTGATTTTGCATTGCCAAAATAGGGGAGAATCAAGCTTAGCTCATGTTGTGGAAATTGTCTCATTTTGGATACTTGGAACGTAACGACAAGCAAGACGTTGCGTATCGGTTAGTGTAAATGTGTTTCAGACACTCTTAAAGGTTTAAATAAGGAGTTGGAAGTTTAGATTAAGCCTAGCAAGCTTAACTAAGCTCGAAAGTAAGTTTTCCCTAATTTTGCCTTTGGATATCGAATTGATATGTGGCTTGTTTTGCACGTTTTGGTTTAAAAGCATGGATTGATTTACTTATTGTTTTATGCATCATTTCAAAGATATGCAATGATTTATCTAATATGAGGATGCTTAAGTGCATTGAGAAATGGATCATAATTGGAATGTGATTGTTACCTTTGGCAATGTATTTTTGCATATAAAATGGATTTGTTAAATACATTGGGAAAAACAGTAAGTAAATGTGTTTAAAGGAGTATATTGACTATGTGACAAGGAAAGAAAAATATCGGATATAGTTGGCATGCCATAGGTTTTAAAGTGCAGTATAATATGTTAAGTTGATCGCGCCATGGCCCTTGAGGAAGCGATGTAACTAGGTTGCTCGGGCTAATGGGTTATCACTTGTTGTAAGCGGTTTAACTAGGCTAACCAAGATGATGGTGTACCTTGAAGTAGGATAGAGGTGAGCCTATCCGGGTCAAGGTATGGTTTGGTAAAGGCTAGTCTAGCAAGAAAACTGTGTATCCTATGTGCTCTATAAAGAAACAAAGATTTATCCAAGGGTCACTATATTTGCCAATATATGAGAAACAAGTGGAAAAATATACTTTGCATATTGTTGTTATGCATGACATGATTCGAAAAGGAATACAAAGTGCATTGGCTTATACACACATATTTTATTGCTATAAAGACATGGTTTTGATAATTGTTTATAGATGAATGTGGAAGAGTGGCACCACTAAGCAAATGTTTGCTTACGCTCCCATTCCTCTTTGCAAACATTTGGGAACTGGGGAAGCATTCAGCGCAAGGAGATCTTAAGACACCTTGATTATCAAGTATGGCTAGAGTTTTAACCTTTTGGTATTAAGGCAATGTGTTGTCCAAGTTTGGGGGCTTTTATGATTTGTTTGCTATGGACTTTTGAGGTTTAAATCTTGTTGGTTGCTAGTTGGATTTTTGAAAGCATGTTGATGAACTTACAATATTGATTGCTATGCTTTTATCCTTTGCTATGCCTTGAGAAGCATGATGTGTGGTTTTACAAATGCCTATGTTGGATGCTCAAATGATTTTTGAACTGCCTATTAAATTGATGGGTGATATGCTGGATCTATTTGATCATTGGTTTGCTCTCCGAGAAGGTTGATTCAAGTGTTTAGGGAGTATGCTTGTAGTTATTTTTTTGTATCCCATAATGCATAATTGGTGATTTGGTTTACTATGGTTGATTGCCAAGTATGCTAAATTTGTTTAGTATGCATGCTAGAATGTTTTGGGCGAGTTGAATGGGCTTGAAGGTGTAAAACTAGATAACTTGGGCGTTACAAGTCACCCTGTATCGATACAGTGCCCTCCGTATCAGTACTCGGGGTTCTGAAGTAGGTATACAAAGTAAAAATTTGGCCTGGGTACCGATACACGGGTAAGTGTATCGGTACAGGTTTTAGCTATTGGAATTTGGGATTTTGGCCATTTAAGCTTGGATATAGATACACAGGTAAGCATAATGGTACATGCCTTGTAAACTTTAGCCTACGTACCGATACATGTGTATAAAGCCCATTATTAGTATGAAATCCCGCGTACCGATACCCAGTTCGTTATGTTAGTTGATGCGTTGCTGTGGTTTTAGATTCTCGATTTTTGGTCCTTATTTTGTGTGTATGTTAATGACAGGTGTTTAGATGATCGTTTTAGCTGAAATTTAACAATTATGCATGAAACCTGATGAATTAAGGGTTGGTAACCTTAAATATGAGTAAGTCCTTGTAGTTTTCCATATTTTCAATTTGGTCCCTAAATTGCTTATTCGAGCATTTGGATATCGATTCGTTGTCCTATTCAGTTGAGTTTTTAACCACTGCCAGTATGAACACCCTAGGTTCTAATGATGCATCTAGACAAGATAAAAAGGAAAAATGGATCTACTTCGAGATATTCGGTTTAGGTTTGCCACGGTAAACCTAATGTAGCTCGCTCGGTTCGGCTTGGCGTCTAAGCCGGGTCAAGATGGTTACATTTGTTGGTATCAGAGCCAGGTTACGAAAAGTTGGGAAGGTTTGCTAAATGTTATGAATATTGTTGAATTGTTTCTGTGATGTTATTTGTTATTAAGCATGACTTTTGACTGTTATGATGTTATTTTGCTATGATGTGGGTTAGTTAGGGACACATTGCCTATTACCATTGTTTTCAAATGATTTTTACAGGTGTCTTGGACCCTTTGCCGAATGCAAGCCTAACTTAAGTTACTTTTGCATGTTTTAGATATTAAAATGTATGCCTCAGTTGAGCCATGTTTTAGATTCAGTCGATGTTTTGGATAAAGGAATTCTAATCTTGAGTTGACTTGGTCCTCGACCAAGAATTGTATGAGTATTCTCCAAACTTGAGTGATGTTGTCCTCATTGGTGAGCTTAAGGTGGTGTTGGTCTATTGTTAGAATGTTAAGGTGTTAACAAGGTTAAACCCTAAAGTTGCAGAGGAGTGGCTTGAAAGCATTGAGCATATTCTTGGTTATATGGAGTGCACGGGTGCATGAAAGCCTGGTTTTATGGTGTCTTTGCTACATGATGGTGTATATCATTGGTAGATAATCATCATAGCTGGAATACATGATGTTGACGTCAGTTAGGAGTTCTTTTGAGGATTTTTCAAAAGGAAATACCTTGGTCTGCGGTATCATAATGTGAAAAAAAAGAATTCATGGCGTTGGTGTAGGATCAAGTGTCGATAGCCGTGTATGAGGTGGAATTTATCCGTTTGAGCCAGTATGCCCATGAACTGGTTCTAGATGATCGCCAACATTGTGAAAGGTTTTGTTATGATCTTGTGAAGGACATCGAGACATATTTGTTGGCGGTGGATTACACTGATTTTGATGTGTTGGTCAATATGGCCAAGGATATAGAACAATCCTTGTGTACAGCTTCCCAATCAATGAATGTTAACTCGGGAGGATAGCTGTAGAGGTTGACTAT
The DNA here is from genome assembly GCA_019671005.1 of Hibiscus mutabilis. Taxonomy (NCBI): domain Eukaryota; kingdom Viridiplantae; phylum Streptophyta; class Magnoliopsida; order Malvales; family Malvaceae; genus Hibiscus; species Hibiscus mutabilis. The sequence goes on along the minus strand of CM033743.1, from coordinate 32,365,274 downwards.
GCTGGGGGTCAGAACAAGAGGTCATGAGATAGACATTTCAAGTCAGATCGCAAGTGTGGTGGAGGTAGTAGTAGTTTTGGTCAGTATGCTCAGACTGCTATTGTTGCTACAATCGATTGTGAACATTGAGGGAAACGAAACCCATAAACATTGGGGAACTCCAGGGGCTTGTTGGGAGTGTGGTTGGAAAGAGAATCAGAAGATTGATTATCCATAATTGGTTAAGGAATGCACTGGATCAGGAAACTAATGTTGTTATACCGGCTAGGGGCTGAGGTCGTGGCTGGAGTAATTTCTAGAGGCGTGATGGGGGTCATAGCACTGTTACTCGTGCTTTTGAGTTGTTATTGTTGTTGTGTGGTATGCGAGAATGCTTAATTCTTGTTTGGTGTCGTTTCGGCAGTACGAGCTGGTTAGTTGATAAAAGTGGGTTGCCAAGCCTACTTGGCTTTTACGATGAATCCGGGTAATAAAGGAATTCGGGTACAAGATTTTCATAAGGTACGTGATTTTTTGGAAGTTTTTCTGAAGGAATTGCATGGATTGCCACTAGATAGAGAGGTTGAGTTTTGTATCGAGACGTGCTTTGGTACGACTCTGATGTCCATCGCTCCCTACCGTATGGCACCGAAGAAATTAAAAGAGTTGAAGACTCAACTTTATAAGTTGCTAAATCGTGGGTTCATTCATCCAAGTGTTTCGCCTTGGGGTACAATGGTGTTAGCTATGAAAAAGAATGATGGAACCGCAAGGAGATGTATTGATTATCGGCAATTGAACAAGTTGACGATTAAGAACAAGTGCCCGTTATCACGGACTGATGATTTGTTTGATCAATTTTGAGATGCATTAGTATTTTCAAAGATTGATTTAAGATTCGGGTACTATCAGTTGAAGGTTAAGGAAGCGGATATGCTGAAAATTACGGTTCACACAGGGTATGGGCATTATGAGTTCTTGGTGATGCCGTTTGGTTTAACTAGTGCCCCAGTTTGTACCATCCCCGACCTGAATGTCACAATTTGGGCCTCGAGCCCAACCAAAAACCATAAAGTTTAGCAACTAAATTTAGCCCAAAACACATTTATCCATAAAATCCATTAAGTTTGAATATTTCAGTATTGATAAACCAATTTAAAATGTTACATGGGAGCTCCATTTAAAATACATAATTAAATCATTCGACTCACAAGTTAAAATATCAAAATAAGAGTTACAATACAACACATAGGGTCCTACGAATACATAGCCCAAATGATCTAAGTATTGTACCCTGACAACCAGTCGATGCTGAAGTCCTACTCCGATGGTGCTCCAACAATGCACGTCAACCTACTAACCTGCGAACAGAAATAACAATTCTGAACGCTGAGCTAACGAAGCTCAGTGGATACACTTCCACCCAACCATGCTTCATGAAAATCATGAATATGGGCAAGTAGCTAAAGAATGACATCATGGCATAAATAAAAAACATTGGCGCTACCTCTAGCCTTCAAAAATCATCCCCCAAACACTCGAAACCAAGTGCAAGACCCCAAATCGCACCTACAATTTTCCTACCATTTTAAGCTATATTAACACCAATTTTAAGATTTGCCATTAATGAAGACTCAAGCATACCAAACAACCAATTAATCAACCAAACAACAAGGTGATCACATTGATGATTTGCAGGAATACAAGGGAATTAGTAGTGTACTAACCTTGATGAAAAGCTGAAAACGAATCTCCAAGCCAACATCTCAAGCCCTTCTTGTCTCTTGAGCCTTGGAAGCTTCCCAACCTCTTTCACTACAAGAGATGTTGTAAAATAAGTTACAACGCTGCTGGAAACTCAAAATATGAAAAAGGAAGGATTCTACAACTAAAAATAGAATCAAACCCTTCCATTCTCGTTCTTCCCTTTCAACCCCCACCAAAACTCATCTTTTACCAAACTAGGTGTTTATTATTGCAAAATGTAGATCCTTGGATGCTGATCAACTTGCCTCAAACCCAAAATCCATGATTTCCAAACCAAAACACAAAGATCGAACCTTTGGCTCTTGGTTCTTGGGTGGAAGATAGAATGAGAGAGATAAGGGTAAAGCAAAAGGACAAGGTGATATCATCTTCTTCTTTTGCTACAGAACAATTAAGTGTTCACCCCTTCTCTCTTCAAACATGAGGTAAGTTACCAACTTACCTTTCCCTCTTCATCCTACATATTCCAACAACCCAAGACTCAAGCCCAACAATAAGGCAAGCCCAACAAGGGATCTCATAGGAAAATCCAAAAGCCCAATTTTGGCCCAAAAATAATTAAGCCCACATCTTGGGTTATGTCGACCCATAGATTCTAAAATTTGGGTCCTTACAACTCTCTCCTCCTTAAAGAAAATTTCATCCCCAAAATTTACCTTTTGGAAACAAATGTGGGTAAAACAGCTTCATATATTTCTCAATCTCCCACATGGCCTCCTCGACCCTATGGTTCCTCCATAACAGTTTCACAAGCGGTATACACTTATTGCGTATTTCCTTGATTCCTCTGTCCAAAACTCTTATTGGTTCTTCCTCATAGGTCAAGCTAGTATTGATCTCAATCTTTTCAAGAGGAATAACATGAGAATGATCAAAACGGTAGCGTCTCAACATAGACACATAAAACTTATTTTGTATGTGTGCCATCTCTGGGGGTAAGGCTAACTGGTAAGCCAAGGGTCTACCCCTTTCAAGAATCTTATATGGTCCAATAAACCTTGGGCTCAGCTTACCCTTCCACCCAAAGCGGATTACTCTTTCTACGACGATACCTTGTCTCCTACATCGTACTCAATGTGTTTACGCTTTCGGTCCGCATAAGCTTTCTAATGATCAAAGGTTGTTTGTAATCTTTCCTTGATTATCTGAACATTTGCTTCAATTTGTCTAATTAAAAATAATCCCACGATCATTCTTTCATTAAGCTCGGTCCAACACAAGGGCGTCCTACACTTGCGTTTATACAAGGCCTCAAAAGGAGCCATCCTGATGCTCGATTGGAAACTGTTGTTGTAAGCAAACTCAACAAGTAGTAGCTGTTCTTCCCAACTCTTTTGGAAATCAATGATACAACACCAGAGCATATCCTCCAAGATCTGGATAACTCGCTCAGACTGAAAAATTAGTCTGAGGGTGAAAAGCTGTGCTGAAGTGCAACTTAGTGTTTAAAGCCTTATGTGTCTTCTTCCATAACCTAGCAGTGAAATGCGGATCTCTATCCGATATGATCGATGATGACACTCCATGTAACATTGCTATCTCTTGGACATACAATCGTGCCAACCTATCAAGCGTAAAATCCATATGCACAAGTAAGAAATGAGCAGACTTGGTTAAATGATCTATTATCACCTATATGGCATCATGCTTCTTTTGTATCAGTGGCAACCCCGATACAAAATCCATGGACAGCCGATCCTACTTCTATTGTGGAATCTCAATGGGCTAAAGCAAGCCCGAAGGAACTGGATGTTCGGTCGTAACTTGCTGACAAGCTAAGCATCATGTCACTATAACGCCCTAAACTCGACGTCATATTTAGGCCTCAAGCCTAACCCATTCGTAAAACTTTGCAACTAGATTTAGCCCAAACCATAAATAGTTCCATAAATCCAATAAGTTTTGGAAAGAGTTAATATAAAATAGTTAAATCGTTTGCATGAGAGCTCTAAGTAAAACAAAGTGATTAAAAGCATTAGACATGATTAATAAATCCAAATAGATTTACAGACATAAATCAAAGGGTCATGTGAATACATTGCCTGACAAGCCTAAGTATTGTACTCTTGATCATATTGATGAACTGAAATCCTACTCCAATGGGGCTCCTTTGAATGCAATGCAGCCAGCTAAAAACCTACGTAAGGAAACAACGATTCCAAATGCCGAGCTCATAAAGCTCAGTGGATACATCTCTACTCTACCATGTTTCATGCAAATCATAAATACATGCATGTAGCTAAGCAAGATAATATGGAAATCAAAATAATATGTAGCGCTACTTTAGTCGCCTAAACACATATTAAACACAATATAATAACCATAGGGCATAGAAGGCCCAAGCATACCATACCAAATCAACATAAGAGTGAGGCTCGGGTCACATAGCATTGGGAACGTACACTCAATGGGTGAGGTTAGGTCACGTAGCATCGAAACATATACCTTGGGTGAGGCCAAGTCACCTAGCATCGGAACATACACCCGTACTCCGAATCCCCCCTCGAACACATTTGAATGAGGCTCGGGTTACATAGCATCGATAACCTTCATTCGGTAATTCTCTTACCATGGTGTTGTAACACGTCTTGGGTATCCGGATCCCATCAATCAAGTGCCCACTCGGCACACCGCATCAAGCACATAACCATACCATCATATGGTTGCTAAAAAATTACAAGTCACACATGACATTTACCGAGTTCTTAAGCTTTTTACTCGAATATAAGGATATTCCACAGTTTTTCAATTTTACAATTCATTTTAGGACTTTAGGGGTCTATCAATTCGAACATTATAATTTTTTAGCTCCCCGGGTAAAAACTCACATTTTAGGCAGATTGCCCAAAGGGTATTGATCGCTCATAGGCGTATCGATATACCCTTCAGGATATCGACACCCTTTCAAGCGTATTGATACCGACCTCATACTCACGGGGGTTTAGATAGTCATCTCGTATCAATACACGGGCCCGTATATCGATACCCCAACCGTACTAATACACCTTTAAGCATAACGATGCCTAATTTGGCTATAGGAATTTGATGGAACAGGGACGGTATCGATACGTCCCTACGCGTACCGATACCTCCCTTAAACCCTGCCAAATTTTCTTTCAAATTAATGGGGTACCGATACCAGTTTATACTATATTGGTGCTCGAACCTAGAATATGAATTATGGAGCTCGAAATACATCCCAACACTCCCCAAACATTATATAAAAACCCCAAAATGAACTTACAGATTATGGAAGGTATTTTTAGTGAATTCTTGCTTTTTTTTACGCCATTTTAACACATACTCCAAAATTTAGCATTGACAACCATTCTCAAGCATTTCAAGCACCAATAAATCAATCAAGCATACAAGACTTTATATTTAAGATTTGTAAGAAACAAAGGGAGTTGGAAGCGTACTAACCTTCCTACCAAGCTGGAAAACACCCTTTTCCTCCTAGGCTCAAGCCTTCTTTTTTCTTTTGTCCTTAGAGTGCTCCCCAACCTCCTTAACTACAATCAAATGTTGCAAAATGAGTTACAACACTGATAAAAGGAAGTAAAGATGACTAAGGGTGATTCTAACAACAAAAAAGTGATTACATCTCCTATTCTCGTTCATCCTTATCAAACCCCCTCTAAAACCCATGATTTCCAACCACCACCAAACTTAACCATTCTTACCTCAAAGGATCGATACTTCGATGCTAATTCTAACCTTCTCAAGCCACAATCCGAGCTTTCAACTCCAAACAGCAAAGATTACTCATTTCTCTTGAATTCTTAAACCAAAAATAGGGAAGAAAGATAGGAGAAGAGAGGGGACAAGAGTGAGGTCATAACCTCTTCCTTTTACAATCCATAAATGAGCTTTTGCTCAGCCAATCTCATTCAAACGGGAGTATTTTGCACAAATTCTCTTCCCTCATCTCCCCTCAAACCAAGCCTATTGTTAAGTGCGTAAAAGTACTATATTTCTACCCTATTTACTCTTAATTATTGTTAGACTTATGCTCATTCTAGTTGCATTTTTAGTCATTCATGCATAATTGCATTGTTTCCTTCACTGTCATGTTTGATTACATAATTCGGTTGATTTTTGTGGAAAAGGTGCTGCTGGTATATGTTTTTGTGTGTGCATGATCTAATTGCTCAAGCAAGTAGGAAATTGCCGGAATAATTGAAGATAAGAAAAAGGGATCTATCGATTTTTAGAGGATAAATCCAATTAATTTGAATTAATTACTATAAGCAAGGATAAATCCTAGAAGAGTTAGAGTTCCATGAAGATATCAAAAGGAGATTAAATTCTAAGGGTTTATGAGGAGTTTTTGGAAAATAAATAAAAAAGATTTATCTCTTTTATAGTATTTAATTCCAACTTAAACTTATCATTCTATAAATCGAATTTGACCTAACCATCTCTTATATAAAGGAAGATGATATGCCACTTTGAAGGGAGTCGAATTGGAGGGAGAGAAAAATAGGGTTGCTCGGCATCTTCTTCTTCTTTCTTCTTTATTTTATTCGATTGATGTTGGGTAGATTTTATATTGTATTTCTGTTGCACCTAGCCATGAACTAAACTACACTTGGCTTGGGTTATTGTGTTTTTGTGGTTGTGAAAACGTTTGGATTTGTTTAGGTTTTTGAGTTGCAATTCAATTTCAAAGTTTGTTCATTCTTGGTTCTTAATTTTGACCGCGAGTGAATTGGGAGAGGATCTCGTGAATTCATCCATTTATCTAATATTGGGAGAGTTAGATTCAAGAAACGAATGAGCATGGTTTTCATACAAATGAATGTTGGTGAAAACTAATTCGACTTAGGGATAAGTTGCGAATTTCAAAGGCTAAGAGAAGCGCAAGATCGGTTGTTGTCCACCCATGGTTAATGCAGGGATGTATCACCAAGGCATAGTGTTTCGAGTTAGGGATAACGAGAAGCCATTGAAGAATGCTTTGCCAAACTTTGAATGAAGTCGCCCAGTTGCCCAGGCAATTGCACCGTTCCTAGTTGCCCTGGCAATTCGACTGATGCTAATTGTTAGGACGATTGAGTTACTCTTGCAACCAACTACCACGACGGTCCATTCAATCATCACTCCACAACTCACGATAATCCAGCCTACTCTCTTAATTCGGTTTCCTCTTTCCTTTATTTCAATTATTTAGGTTTAGTTTACATTATCTCAATTCATCATTACTATTAAACATTTGCAGTGACTTAAGCAAAGTGACACAAACCAATCCCTGAGGAGACGATACTTGATACTTATCATTTATTACTTGCGAAATGTTTACTTGCACCATTTGCGAAACACGCAACAAGTTTTTGGCGTCGTTGCTGGGGATCGGCAATTGGTGTTAGTTATTTTTGTTATTGCATTTTTTATTATTTTTACTGACTTTTCTTTTTGTTTTTTTTAAATCAGGTGTGTTACAAAGTTAAGGGACATCAACATGTCGGGAAATAAAAGCCAATCTATTCGAGAGTTGATGTGGGAAGAAAGGAATCAATCCACTCAAGAATTTCTTACACCCTTCGATGATTACCTATACCAACAGAGAAAAGCCCAAAGAGCCTATACCGTGGAAAACTCTTGCATTTGTTGTGAAGAACATCATGTGTTTGAGAATTGCCCTCACAATCCTGGTGCTATGACTACATGGAGTACCAAAGATGGAACCAACAACAAAATCCTTCATGGTATGACCAAAAAGCTCAAAAAAAATTTACCATGACAATTTTGCCACTATAACAAATCTGTCATGGCAATGTAGTCCTCGTCAAGAGCTATTAGAATCCATGGATGTAAGAATAGCCAGGATGGATGTACTCTTGAGAGAAGCAGAAGATCAATCGAGGATATTAACATATGTCTTGGATAACATGACCTAACACTTAAGTCCTAGGGATACTGAAGTCCCAAGGCAAGAAGACAAGGAGCAATGTGAAGAGAGCTCCCCAATGTGTCGGGAACAACTGAAACCTCCAAGTCAAGAGCATGTTAATGAGAAAGATTGCCCAACACTGGATGAGTCTAAACAAAGAATTGCCACGGCAATTGAGGAGCCTGAGCAGGGTAATGCCACGACAACATCCAATGAGGCTGAAAAGGGTAATGCTTCAGCATATTCTAAGGAATTTGATACCCAGAATGTTACAACACTAATGCTAAAGCAGAAATTTGTGGATCGCTCTTATCCACTATTGCCACGGCAATTGTAAGACCACATAAAAGAGCAACAAGACAAAGATACTCTACTAATGACATATGAGTAGGTGATGGTTGAACCTTTTGAATTCTTTAAAAACTCACCTCATCCATTGCAGGTATTCCTTTAGGAACCAACGCTGGTAGATTTATAGTCATCAAAATCTCTACTGATGGAGATGTTTGAGAGGCTTTAAGAAAACAGTGTTTGGACTCGTGAAGCTTTTCAGAAAATTGGTCATTCCCTTGACTTACATCGAATTTTGGCAGAAGATTGCCACGGCAATTGGCTGGCGCAGCAATTGCCACGACAACAAAGGCTACATCCAACCATGATGGAAGTTAAAGATAATGAGGTAATTAAATGGTTGGGTGTTGATATAATTTTTTCTATTAAAATATTTATGCCTTCAGGAATAGTGGCAAGGTGGAGAGTATGCATGGACTACAAAAGAACAAGGAAAAAAGACGCCTCCACCATAGTAGTACACGTAGAAGTGGTTGCGATCATAATGGCCCAGCTCTTTTTAGGCAATATTGTCACTCGATGGAGGGTGCAGATGGACTATAAGAAGTATCGGAAACGACCCTCGCCAAGTTTCTTTAAGGCAACCATATTCCTTTCAATTTTTATTTTTTGGTTTTGATTTTAGTTTTTGTTTTTGTTTTCCATTTTAATAAGACCAGGATGTTAAAAAGCCCAGACAATCAGACTTCTGTGGCACTACACACAACACCACAGTTTCATATTCTCGTATTTTGTTATTGCATTCTATTTGAAACAAGCGAATTATAAATTTTGGACAACTTATTTGAGATGAGATATTCGCTTGTAGTCAAAAGGATGTAGGTGCGCTTTTCTTCCCGAGCTTAATATCCCAACTATGCGAGAAAGAAAAAGTACCAAGTGATCCAATTGATGAGAAATTACCTTCCAGAATCGGGTGGAATCGCACTCAATACTTGAGTATTATGGGTGAAGCACCGGCAAAAGAACAAGCATTGCCAAAGAAATCCCCTACACCAAAAATTGCTCATGCAACCAAAGATGCCTCGGCAAGTCCTGATGCTCAAGCTAGTGCACCTACCTCGGCAGGCATGGATCGAATCGAAGAAATGCTCTACCCACTATCCCACCGATTAGAGCGAATGGAGACCCAACAATTGCAATTTATGCGGTACATGAGGGACTATAACGTAACTATCACATGAGTGATCCTTGAGAAGTACCCTAACAACACCGTGCCTTTCCTGGTGTTTCTTGCCAACCTACTTGCCCCGGCAACTAAGGATGCCACGACAACTGTCGTACAAGATAAAGGTACAACCTCTATGACTGAACCTTCTCAGACTGAATCTTTACATGGATTTACAGATTTGGACGAGAGCATATCTGAACCAATGAAGTAGCCACCAGTCGAGCCATCAAAGTTGAAGCGCAAAGCTTTTATCATCAAAGAAACGGAAAAAGAGGATGAACAAAGCAATGAAGTTTCAGAAGTGAGGGCTAAAGCCGCACCACCAGCCACACGTACTCAACCACCGTGAACCACAAAACGAATCAAGCATACGACCCGAAAGAAACTCATCATGCAAGGTGACGACCTTTCCGACTAACTTATTTGCATTTTCATTTTAATTTTGTTGTACTTGCACGCATTGAGGACAATGCTTCTCTTGAGTTTGGAGGTGTTGGTTTCTAGTTAGTTCATGTTTAGTTGCATTCATCTTTAGTAGTCGCATATAGGGTGCATACAATACTTGCCATGCATTTGATTGGATTTAATTTACTTAGACTTGTTGGATATCCTATGATGAGTTTGCCACTGCATTTAATTAATAGAACTTTCGATTTTAGGATACGCATGGATAACACTTAGAATTCAACTATGATGCTGAATATAATTTGACATTGTTGTCACTCGATTGATTAAAGGAGACTTAGTGAACTTAGGTTGTTTAAAAATTGGGTAAAAATTAAACTAAAAAATGTGAGCTAGAAGTGCCTATCCGGCTCTAGTCTCAACTAAGATTGATTTAAAAATAATTTATTGCTAGAGGTGCCCGAAACCGGCTCTAGTTATCACACATTAAAAATCGCTAGAGGTTCCCGAAATTGGCTCTAGTGATTAACATTAAAATAATAAATTTCATGTTTTGCTAGAGGTGCCCGAAATTGGCTCTAGTAAAAATAAAATACCCCGGTAATTAATTTAAACCTATTGTTCACATGGAATCCTAAAAATCAACTTGTACACAACTCCACACACACATTGTCACAAGCATTATAGTTTAATTCTGAGTAAATTCTGTGCTATCCAAAAAATTTAAAAGCAATCATACTTTATGCCACGGTTCTGAAGATTGAAGTCAGTTACGAAGCAAAACAATTTGATGATTGAAGTATTGCCAGGTAATTGTTAGTTTGCATTGCTTGAGGACAAGCAATAGTTCGAGATTGGGGTGTGTTAAGTGTGTAAAAGTACTATATTTCTACCCTATTTACTCTTAATTATTGTTAGTCTTAGGCTCATTCTAGTTGCATTTTTAGTCATTCATGCATAATTGCATTGTTTCCTTCACTGGCATGTTTGATTACATAATTCTGTTGATTTTTGTGGAAAAGGTGTTGCTGGTATGTGTTTTTGTGTGTATAGGATCTAATTGCCCAAGCAAGTAGGAAATTGTCGTAGCAATTGAAGATAAGAAGAAGGGATATGCCGATTTTTAGAGGATAAATCCAATTAATTCGAATTAATTACTAGAAGCAAAGATAAATCCTAGAAGAGTTAGAGTTCCACGAAGAGATCAAGAGGAGATTAAATTCCAAGAATTTATGAGTTTTTGGAAAATAAATAAATAAAAGAGATTTATCTCTTTTATAGTATTTAATTCCAACTTAAACTCAAATTTCTATAAATAGAATTTGACCTAGCCATCTCCTATGTAAAGGAAGACAAGCCCCCACTTTGAAGGGAGTCGAATTGGAGGGAGAGAAAAATAGGGCTGCTCAACATCTTCTTCTTCTTTCTTCTTTATTTTATTCGATTGATGTTGGGTAGATTTTATCTTGTATTTTTTTTTTGAACCAAGCCATGAACTAAACTACACTTGGCTTGGGTTATTGTGTTTTTGTGGTTGTGAAAACGTTTGGATTTGTTTAGGTTTTTGAGTTGTAATTCAATTTCAAAGTTTGTTCATTCTTGGTTCTTAATTTTGATCGCGAGTGAATTGGGAGAGGATCTCGTGAATTCATCCATTTATCTAACATCGGGAGAGTTAGATTCAAGAAAAGAATGAGCATAGTTTTCATACAAACGAATGTTGGTGAAGACTAATTCGACTTAGGGATAAGTTGCGAATTTCAACGGCTAAGAGAAACGCAAGATTTGGTTGTTGTCCACCCATGGTTAACGCAGGGATGTATCACCAAGGCATGCACAATTAATAGTGTTTCGAGTTAGGGATAACAAGAAGCCATTGAAGAACGCTTTGCCAAACTTTGAATGAAGTCGCCCAGTTGCCCAGGCAATCGCACTGATGCTAATTGTTAAGAAGATCGAGTTACTCTTGTAACCAACTACCACGACGGTCTATTCAATCATCACTCAACAACTCACGATAAGTCAGCCTACTCTCTCAATTCGGTTTCCTCTTTCCTTTATTTCAATTATTTAGGTTTAGTTTACATTATCTCAATTCATCATTACTATTTAATTCTTTAAACATTTGTAGTAACTTAAGCAAAGTCGCCCAAACCAATCTCTGAGAATACGATACTCGATACTTATCATTTATTACTTGCGACTTGTTCACTTGTACCATTTGCGTAGCACTCAAAACATGCAACACCTACCAGCCCACCAGCATAGATAAAGCTCATTAAGGTATTCCTTTGACACTCGATGGCCCAACACATGGCCCAAAACTCTAATCCCACTCATCGAGTTTAAACTGACACATGGATTCTGAAATTCGGCTCGTTACAACTCTCTCATCCTTAAAAAATTTTCGCCCTCGAAATTTACCTTTTGGAAACAAAAACGGGTATAACAGCTTTATGTCTTTTTCAGCATCCCATGTTGCTTCCTCAACCCTATGGTTCCTCTATAACATCTTTACCAAGGGTATACATTTTTTACTAAGCTCCCTGACTCCCTTATCAAGAACTCTTATTGGCTTTTATTTAGAGGTCAAGTCAGTGTCGATCTCAATCTCTTTAAGAGGAATAACATGTGAAGGGTCGGAATGATAACACCTCAACATAGACACATGGAGCACAATGTGGATGTGTACCATCTCAGGCGGTAAGGCTAGTCGGTACGCCACGGGTCTAACCTTCTCATGAATTTCATAAAGTCTAATAAACCTTAGGTTTAACTTGCCCTTCCTCCCACAACAGATTACCCTCTTCCACAGTGACACCTTGAGAAAACCTTGTCACCAACCTCGTTCTCGATATGCTTACGTTTTTGGTTCGCATAAGCTTTCTGACGATCAAAGGCCGCTTGCAATCTTTCTTTGATAACCTGAACCTTCTCTTCGATTTGCCTAATCAATTCTGATCCCACAATCCTTCTTTCATTGAGCTCGGTCTAACATAAGGGTGTTCTACACTTTCACCCATACAAAGCCTCAAAATGAGCCATCTTGATACTCGATTAGAGACTATTGTTATAAGCAAACTCCACAAGCGGTAGCTGTTCTTCCCAACTCTTGTCAAAGTTGATAACACAACACCGAATCATATCTTCCAAGATTTGTATGACTCGCTCGGACTGACCATCAGTCTAAGGGTGAAAAGCGATACTAAAATGCAACCTTGTATCCAAAGCTTCATGAATCTTCTTCTACAATCTCGCTATAAACTGATGATTTCTATCTAATATGATCGAGGATGGCACCCCATGCAACCTCATAATCTCTTGAATGTACAATTGTGTTAATCTCTCAAGCGTAAAATCCACACGCACATGTAAGAAATAAGTAGACTTGGTCAAATGATCCACTATCACCCATATAGCATCATGCTTAATTTGAGTCAAAGGCAGACTTGTCACAAAATTCATGGTCACATGATCCCACTTCCATTGTGGAATTTGAATAGGCTGAAGCAAGCCCGAAGGAACCTGATGTTCCGCCTTAACTTGCTAGCAAGCAAGACATCTTGTTACTACACATCTCTCTTCATACTAGGCCACTAATAAAAAGGACGAAGATCTTGGTACATCTTATTACTGCCCGAATGCACAAAAAATAGACTACGATGCACTTCTCAAAGAATACAATCCCTCAAATCCTCCAAAGCTGAAACACACAAATGACCTTTCAAGTATAGGATTCATTCTTCCCATACTTTGAAGTCCAGCGCCTCTCCTCCTTGAACCATCTCAATCTTTACTACAAGTTCTTCTTATAGCACTTGTGTCTTCTTAATCTCTTATACTAAAGTAGGCTCCATATGAAACTCGGCTAACAGCCCACCATCCTTGGTCATCCTCAAACAGGTGAACATTGCCCTCAAGTCCGACATAGACTTCAGGCTCAAAGTATTAGCCAACACGTTAGCTTTACCGAGATGGTACTCAATAATACAATCATAGTCCTTCAACAACTTGATCCAACGTCTTTGTCTCAGATTTAACTCCTTCTGGGTGAGGAGATACTTCAAACTCTTGTGATCGATGTAGATGTAACACTTTTCTCTATACAGACAGTGTCTCCAAATCTTTAACGCGAAGATAAATGCTGATAGCTCCAAATCATGCGTAGAGTAGTTCTTTTTGTGAGGCTTGAGTTGCCTCGAGGTGTAAGCTACCACCTTACCCTCTTATATGAGAACACAACCAAGCTCATTCAACGAGGCATCACTAAAAACCACATAATCTTTACCCGACCCGCGTTGTATTAAAACTGAGGCTTCCATCAATTAAGCCTTCAACTGTTTAAAGCTTTGTTGCCTCTTCTCGTTCCACTCAAACATAACTTCTTTTTGTAACAACTTGGTCAAAGGTGCCGCTATGATAGAAAAGCCCTTGACGAAATGTAAGTAGTATTCAGCAACCCAATGAAAATATGAATTTTTGCGATATTTCTAGGTGGTTTCCACTTCACCACAGCTTGAATATTTTGTGGGTAAACATGAATCCCATCTGCCGCTATAATGTAGCCCAAAAATGCCACTTCAGAAAGCCAAAACTTGCACTTTCTAAACTTGGCATAAAGCTGTCTCTCCCTCAAGGTCTAAAGTACAATGCGAAGATGATAATCATGCTCCTCCTCCAAGCTTGAATAAACCAACATATCATCAATGAAAACCACCACAAACTGGTCTAGATAGGGCTGAGAGATCTGGTTTATCAAGTCCATAAAAGTTGCGGGTGCATTGGTAAGCCAAAACGGCATTACCAATAACTTATAGTGTCCATACCTCATCCTAAACGCAGTTTTCTGAACATCTTCTTCTACTACCTTCAACTGGTAGTAATCCGAACTCAAGTCGATCTTTGAGAACACACGAGCACCTTTCAACTGGTCAAATAGGTCATCTATCTTTGGAAGGGGTAACGGTTCTTTATCGTTACCTTATTGAGCTGGCGATAGTCAATGGTCATCCTCATTGAACCGTTCTTCTTTTTAACAATAAGATCGGTGCACCCCAAGGCGAGATGCTCGGTCAGATAAAGCCCCTTTACAAAAACTCTTAAATCAGATTCTTCATCTCTCTCATTTATGTTGGTTCCATACGATACAGAGCAATAGACATCAGTGCCGTGTCGGGCATCACATCAATATGAAACTCTAGCTCACGATTTTAAGGTAATCTAGGTAACCCTTTCGAAAACACATATGCAAACTCACAAACGATCTGAAAGCTCTCAAGCATTGAGCTTCCCTTACTTGTTCCAACCACATAAACTAAGAAGGCTTTACAACCTTGTTGAATCATTCTTTATGCCGTCAAAGCTGACACTACATTAGAAAGGCAAGGATTCCTCTCACCCTTCACCACCAACTTAGCCTCATCCAACCTACGAAGCTTTAGGCTCTTCTCTTTACAACCCAAACGTGCATCATGCTTAAACAAGCAATCCATCCCCAAAACAACATCAAACTCTTGAAAGGGAAAAACCATCAAATTTACAGGGAATGTCAAACCCTGAACCTCTATATAACACTTCTGATAAACCTTATCTACCAACACATCATACCCTAAAGGACTGGTTACACAAACCCCAACCTCTAAATCCTCGGTAAGAATACCCCATTGATGGTATATCCCACTACGAATATAAGAATGAGTAGACCTCGAGTCCACTAAAACAACATCAGGAATAGAAAATAGGGTAAATGTACCTAATATGACATCAGTACCTTACAGTCCTCTTAAGCCTTAATTGCATACTGTCTCGCTAGTGCTCTAGCGATGGACTGAAATGTACCCCTACTCTAATGTACCGACACGTGGCTAGCTCATCCCTAGTAAAGCCTCGGCCCTTCTGAGCTGTGAATGAAGTCCTCTGATTTTGAACTTGGGTGGCACCCATGGTCTCAGGGCAGTCCCTCATAAAATGATCGGGTAATCCACAACCATAGCATACCTTAGCGTTCACATAACACTCTTCAAGGTGCCTACATCCACACTAGGCACAAATTGGTGCATGCAATACTCTAGATGAACCTCCCAAACTCATAGCCGAAGAGGAAGAATTAAGCCTCCTACAACCAACATACACTGACCTAGGATATGATCTCGTAGACTGATTTGATGCTCCCCTTCCTTATTTCCAATTCCCTCTATACCTCCTAGAGTGGGACTGAGACTGATTACAGTGGGAATGGCTCCCTCCACTTAAACCTCCATTACCTCCTATATGACCATAAGTCAGCCCTTATACTTGCTCAAGGGATTTGGAACTAGTGGTCAAATCAGAAAGTATATTTGGTGGATTGGCTGTCAAGTACATCTAGATCTCCTTCCTCAAACCCTTGCAGAATCTCTTGCATCTCATATTTTTTATAGCAACCAACTGTACCTACTCAACTTCAACAAATCTTGCTCATACTCAAAAAAGGTATGTTCTCTTACACCATATGTGTGAACCGATCTTTCAAGCTATCCATATGGGCTTCCCCTAAGTACTTCTTCTCAAAATCATCAAGGAAATCATCCCTAGGGTCAGTTAGGATACCATCCGAACTCTATGGTCTCCTACCACTCATGAGCATTCTCCTTCAATAGGGAAAGTATGCGCTTCAACTTGTCTTCGGGTTCTACCCCCATCTGACGAAAGATCCAATGGGTATCTCTCAACCATTGATCCACTTTTATCAGATTATCTTACCTCGACCCCATGAAATTCGTTGTGCCATGTCAGTAAAGCCTTTCAATTGGGGCCTCACGAGGGGTAGCAGAAGGCCTAGGGATGGCCCTCACAATGCAATTAAGGGCCCTATGCAGGTCGGTGAAGTAGTTGGCCCCATGTCGTTTCTCATCCTCGGATCTCTCATCGGTCTCGGGGATATAATCCTCATCATAACTCTAGTCTCGAGAGCCCTAACTTTCTTCGTGATCATGTACTTCTCTGGGCATGATTCAAACTCTACACAAATAAACAAACAAGGTTACTCCATCGGATATTCAACTTAAATGAGTACAGCTTTGACTTAAGGACACGTATTCACTAGACACCCTTTTTTACGACTCTCTACTACCCGGGGTTTCATAGAATCGGCTAAACCTAGGCTCTGATACCACTAACTGTAATGCCCTAAACCCGACGTCACATTTGGACCTCAAGTCCAACCCATTCGTAAAATTATACAACTATATTTAGCCCATACCATAAGAAGTTCCATAAATACAACAAATTTTGGAAAGAGTTAATACAAAATAGTTAAATCGTTTGGATGAGAGCTCTAAGTAACACAAAATGATTAAAAACATTCGACATGATTAATAAATCCAAATAGAGTTACAAACATAAATTAAAGGGTCTTATGAATACATTGGCTGGCAAGCCTATGTACTGTACTCTTGATCATATCGATGAACTAAAATCCTACTCAGATTGGGCTCCTTTGAATGCAACACATCCACCTAAAAACATGCATAAGGAAACAACGATTCCAAACGCTGAGCTCATAAAGCTCAGTGGATACACCTCTACTCTACCATGCTTCATGCAAATCATAAATACAAGCATTTAGCTACGCAAGAAGATATGGCAATCAAAATAATACGTGGAACTACTTTAGTTGCCTAAACACATATTAAACACAATATAATAACCATGGGGCACACAAGGCCCAAGCATACCATACCACATCAACATAGAAGTGAGTTACGGGCCACAAAGCATCAGAAACGTACATTCAATGGGTGAGGCCAGGTCACGCAGCATCGAAACATACACCCTAGGTGAGGTCAGGTTACCTAGCATTGGAACATGCACTCATACTCAGAATCCCTCCTCGAGCACCTTCGAATGAGATTTAGGTCACATAGCATCGGTAACCTCCATTCGGTAATTCTCTTACCATGGTGTTGTAACATGTCTCGGGTATTCAGATCCCATCAATCAAGTGCCCACTGGGCACACCATATTAAGCACATAACTATACCATCCTATGGTTGCTAACAAATTACAAGTCACACATGACATTTACCGAGTTCTTAAGCTTTATTCTTGAATATGAGGATATTCCACATTTTATCAGATTTACAATTCGTTTTAGGCCTTTAGGGGATTCATTGATTCGAACATTATAATTTTTAGCTACTTGGGCAAAAACTCACATTTTAGGGAGATTGCCTAGAGGTTATCAATACCCTCATAGACGTATCCATACACCCTTCAGGATATCGATACCCTTCCAAATGTATTGATACAAGGCTCATACTCATATGGGTTTGGCTAGTCATCTCGTATCGATACACGAGGCTATGTACCGATACCCTAACCGTATCGATACACCCTTAAGCATACCAGTACCTAATTTGGCTACTGGAATTTGATGGAATAGGGATGGTACCGATACGTCCTCAAACGTACTGATACCTCCCTTAAACCCTTGCTAGAATTGCCATAAAATCAAAGGGGTACCAATACTAGTTCATACTGTATTGGTACTCGAACCCAAAATTCGAATTCTAAAGCTCAAAATTCATCCCAACACTCCCCCAAACATGATATAAAAGACCCCAAAATGAACTTACAAATTATTGAAGGTATTTTAAGTGAATTCCTACTCTTTTTACGCTATTTCAACATAAATTCCAAATTTTACCATTGACAACCATGCTCAAGCATTTCAAGCACCAATACATCAATCAAGCATACAAGACTTTATATTTAAGTTTTGCAAGAAAAAAAGGAGTTGGAAGATTACTAACCTTCCTACTAAGCTAGAAACACCATCTTCCTCCTAGGCTCAAGCCTTCTTCTTTCCTTGGTCCTTAGAGTGCTCCCCAAGCTCCTTAACTACAATCAAATGTTGTAAAATGTGTTACAACACTGATAAAAGAAAGCAAAGATGACTAAGGGAGATTCTAACAATAAAAACGTGATTACATCTCCCATTCTTGTTCATCCTCATCAAACCTCCTTTAAAACCCATAATTTCCAACCACCACCAAACTTAACCATTCTTACCTCAAAGAATAGATCCTTTGATGCTAATTATAACCTTCTCAAGCTACAATATGATATTTCAACTTCAAATAGCAAAGATTACTCCTTTTTCTTGAATTCTTAAACAAAAATAGGGAAGGGAGATGGGAAAAAAGATAGGACAAGAGTGAGGTCATAACCTTTTTCCTTTTGCAGCCCTATAAATGAGCTTTTGCTCAACCAATCTTATTCAAAGGAGAGCATTTTAGTTAAATGCCCTTCTCTCATCTCCCCTCAAACCAAGCTTACCATTCCAACAATATAGATAAATCCCATTAAGGTATTCCTTAGTCACCCAAAGGTCCAACACATAGATAAAGCTGATTAAGCCCTATAAATCGGATGCCTCGCCTCTCTAAACCATCTCAATCTTTGCTACTAACTCATAGTCTAACACTTGGGTCCTCTTGATCTCTTGTACTAAGATAGGCTCTATGCGAAGCTCGGCTAACAACCCAGCATCCTTGGTCATCCTCGAATGGGCAAACATCGCCCTTAAATCTAACCTGGACTTCCAGCTTAAGGTATCGACCACCACATTAGCTTTATCGGGATTATACTCTATGATGCAATCATAGTCCTTTAACAACTTAATCTATCATATTTGCCTCACATTCAACTCTTTCTGGGTGAGTAGATACTTTAAACTCTTATGGTCGGTGTAGATGTAACATTTTTCCTTATACAGATAATGTCTCTAAATCTTCACATCGAAGATAATCTTGCCTCAAGCTCCAAATCATGCGTAGGGTACTTCCTTTCATGAGGCTTAAGTTGTCTCGAGGCATAAGCAACCACCTTACCCTCTTGTATGAGAACACAACCAAGCCTATCCAAAGAAGCATCACTAAACACAACATAATCCTTTCTCGGCTTGGGTTGTGTCAACATCAGGGCCTCCGTAAGATAAGCCTTCAACTATTTGAAGCTTTGTTGTCTTTTCTCGTTCCACTCAAATGGAACACCTTTTTGTAACACTTGGTTATATATGTTGCTATGATGGAGAAACCCTTGATAAAATGGCCGTAATATCTGGCAAGCCTAAGAAAACTATGAACTTCTACGATATTTCTAGGTGGTTCCCACTATACCATTGCCTGAATCTTTTGCGGGTCAACTTGGATCCCATCTGTTGCAACAATATGGCCCTAAAATGTAACCTCGGATAGCTAAAATTCACACTTACTGAACTTAGCAAAAAGTTGCCTTTCTCTCAAGGTCTAAAGAACAATACGAAGATGATAATCATGCTCCTCCTTTGAGCTTGAATAAACCAAGATGTCATCTATGAACACCACCATGAACTGATCTAGGTAAGGCTGAAAGATTCGATTCATCAAATCCATAAAAGCTGTAAGTGTGTTGGCAAGCCCAAAAGGCATTATCAAAAACTCATAATGTCCATACCGCATCCTAAAAGCGGTTTTTTGAACATCATCTTTGACTACCTTTAACTGATAGTAACCCGACCTCAAGTCGATCTTTGAGAACACTTGAGCACCTCTCAGCTGATCAAACAAGTCATCTATCCTTGGTAGGGGATAACGGTTCTTCACTGTTACCTTGTTAAGTTGGTGGTAGTCAATACACATCCTCATTGACCCATTTTTCTTCTTAACAAACAAGACCAATACACCCCAAGGTGAAATGCTTGGTCGGATGAAACCTCTTTCCAACAACTCTTGAATCTGATTCTTTAGATCCCCTTAATTCATCAGTGCCATGCGATACAATGTAATGGATATTAGTGTCGTGCCAGGCATCACATCTATCTAAAACTCTAGCTCATGATCTGGCAACTCTTCTGGAAACACATCGGTAAACTCTCTAATAGTCTAGAGACTCTCATGCATTATACTTTCAACACTCGTGTCAACCATATAAGCCAAGAAGTCCTTGCAACCTTGTTAAATTATTCTTTGTGCCGCCAAGGCTGATACCATATTAAAAAGACAAGGATTTCTCTCCCCCTTCACTACTAGCTTGGCCCTATCGATACCACAAAGCTTAAGGCTCTTTGCTCTACAACCCAACCATGCATCATGCTCAAATAACAAATCCATCCCTAGGATATTATCAAACTTTTGAAATGGAAATACCATCAAATCTACCGAGAATATCAAACCCTAAACCTCGATTGAACACCTCTAATACATTTTATCCACCAAAATATCATACCCTAAAAGAATAGTCACACGGACTCCTATCTCAAGATCCTCGGTAAGAAGACCCTACTGTTGGGATATTCTACTATGGATATAGGAATGAGTAGACCCTGAATCCACAAGAGCATCAATAGGAACTGAGAACAAGATAAACGTACCTGAGATATCATCGGTAGCCTTACAGTCCCTATAGGTCTTGACTGCAAATTGCCTCGCTGGTACCCTAACAGTAGACTAGACTGTACCCCCACTCTGATATCCAGACATGTGGCTCGTTCCTCTTCTAGAAAAGCCTCAACCCCGCTAAGCTGGATAACAGGTCCTCTGAGTCTGAACCATAGCGGTGTTGGCAGCTACAGGACAATATCCCACAAAATGGTCTAGTGATCCACACTCGAAGTAAACTCTGGCCAAACTCCAACACGCGCCTCTATGCTTACATCCATACTAATCCTAAATTGGTGCGCTCACACTCTTTTGTGAGCCCTCCAAACTCATCATGACTGAAGTTGATGAAGGCCTCTTACGGTTAGCAGACTCTAACCTATGCTCTAATCTTGAATTCTGGTTTGAAGTTCCTCTTTCTTGGTTCTAGCAATTTTTGTTCCTTCTAGAATAAGGCTACGAGTTGTTGAAGAAATTCTAAATTCTCTCACTCGAGCTTATTTCCCACTAAATGGGCAATAGGTCAAACCTTGCACTTGCTCAAGCGACTTGCACTAGCAGTCAACTCTGAAAACACTTTCAGTGGGGCAGTAGTCAAGTAGGTCTAAATTTCCTTCCTCAAACCCTTTAGAAACTTCTTGCATCATATTTTTACGGTAGCAACCAACTCAGGGGCATACTTACTCAACTATAGGAACTTTTACTTATACTCAAAGATTAACCTATTCTTTTGGACAAATGGTTGAATTGATCCATCAAACTATCAATGTGGGCTTCTCCCACATACTTCTTCTTAAATTCATCTAGAAAGTCATCCCATGTAGGTTAGCTAGAATACCAACCCAACTCTACGATCTCCCACCATTTCCTAGCATTTTTCTTTAACAAAGAGATAACACATGACAACTTGTCCTCGGATTTCAACCTCATTTTCTTGTATGATCAAACGAGTGTCCCTCAACCAACGATCCACCTTAACTAGATTGTCTTGCCCTGATCCAATAAAGTTCGTATCACCATGGCGACGCACTCTCTCTATTGGATCCCCGCGAGGGTAGTCGAAAGCCTAGGTATAACCTTCACATTTCACTGAAGGGCCCGGTACAGATAGAGAAATAGTTGGCCCCTCGATCTCCATCGTCCTCCGACATCTCTTTAGACCCAAGAATATAATCCTCATCATAACTATCTCCTCGAGAGCCCCAACTCTCCTCTTGATCTCGTGCCCTCCTCGGTATGGTTACTTTCTACACAAGCAAACAATTAAGGTTACACCATCAAATATTTAGCTTAAAAAGTATGACTTCGACCTAGACACCTATACAACACTCCCTAGACAACCCTGGGGTTTCTTAGAACCGGCTAAACCTAGGCTATGATACCACTGTTGTAATATTCTCAACATGGATGTCACAATTTGGGCCTCAAGCCTAACCCAAAACCATAAAGTTTAGTAACTAGATTTAGCCCAAAACATATTTATCCATAAAATTCATTAAGTTTGAATATTTCAGAGTTGATAAACCAATTTAAAATGTTACATGTGAGCTCCATTTAAAATACATAATTAAAACATTCGATTCACAAGTTAAAATATCAAAATAAGAGTTACAATACAACACATAGGGTCCTACGAATGCATAGCCCAAATAATCTAAGTATTGTACTTTGACAACCAGTCGATGCTGACATCGTACTATGATGATGCTCTAACAATGCACATCAACCTACTAACATGAGAACGAAAACAACAATTCTGAACGCTGAGCTAACGAAGCTCAGTGGATACACTTCCACTCAACCATACTTCATGTAAATCATGAATAAGGGCAAGTAGCTAAAGAATGACATCATGGCATAAATAACAACATTGGCGCTACCTCTAGCCGCCTAAACATATAGCAAAATAATAAAAGATATTAACCACACACATAGCATATGATACACCATACCAACAAACCTGGAGTGAGGTCTAGTGCCACACAGCTTTGGGAACATACACTATTGGGTGAGGCCCATACTATACTACTTTAGAAATGTACATTCGGAAAAACTATAACCATGATATTGCAACACACTCTCTTTCTCACTAGGTATCTAGATCCCACCAAATAAGGTACTCAACCATACAATACCCTTATGTGGCATACAATAGTTATTTGATCCATCAAGGATCCTTATTGCTCAATACAACCAAATCACCAAGGTTTTATTTAAGTTATTACTCATTATGTACGTATATGAGGTTAGATTCTCAGTTTCTTAATTTTACTATTCATTTTACCCTATTAGAGGTCCATTGGGCCCTAGTCTAGCAGGTACCGATACATATTTACGCGTATCGATACTCAATTTGTCCTCTATAAGGGTTTAACCAAAACCCTGTACTGATATAGGAAGAAGTGTATCGGTATCCTAGGTGTACCGATACACTCTCAAGCATATTGATACCCATTTTAGCTACTAGAATTTGATGGAATAGGAGGGGTACGATACCCCCTACGGTGTACTGATATGCCTTTACAGTTAAGCTTGATTTCAGCCAAATTAACACAAGGTGTCGATATGTGTTCAACCCGTATCGGTACTCAAACCCAAAACTTACTTTCTGAACTTCGAGAGTTATCCCCTAAGCCCTCAAAACCCAAAGGCAAGACCCTAAATTACACCTACAATTTATGGGAGGTAGTTTAAGTGGTTTCCTACCATTTTTAAGCTATATTAACACCAATTTTAAGATTTGCCATTAATTAAGACTCAAGCATACCAAGTAACCAATTAATCAATCTAGCAACAAGGAAATCACATTGATGATTTCCAGGAATACATAGGAGTTAGTAATGTACTAACCTTGATGAAAAGTTACAAACGAAGCTCCAAGCCAACACCTCAAGCCCTCCTCTTCTCTTAAGCCTTGGAAGCCTCCCCAACCTCTTTCACTACAAGATATGTTATAAAACAAGTTACAACATTGCTGGAAACTCAAAATATGAAAAAAGAAGAATTCTACAACTAGAAATGAAGTCAAACCCCTCTATTCTCGTTCTTCCCTTTCAACCTCCACCAAAACTCATCTTCCACCAAACTAGGTGATTATTACCTCAAAATGTAGATCCTTGGATGCTGATCAACTTGCCTCAAACCTAAAATCCGTGATTTCTATACCAAAACACAAAGATTGAAACTTTGGCTATTGGTTCTTGGGTGGAAGATGGAATAAGAGATATGAGAGTAAAGCAAAAAAACAAGGTGATATCCCATTTTTTTTTACAGTAGAACAATTAAGTGTTCACCCCTCCTCTCTTCAAACATGAGGTAAGTTACCAACTTACCCTTCCTTCTTCATCCTATACATTCCAACATCCCAAGACGCAAAGCCCAACAAGGGCTCTCATGGGCAAATCTGAAAGCCCAACTTTGGTCCAAAATTAATTAAACCCATATCTCAGGTTATGCCGACCCATATATTCCAAAATTTAGGTTGTTACATAGCTACTTTAATAGATATGATGAATAGGGTATTTCATGAATATTTGGACTGGTCTGCGGTTGTGTTTGTTTATGATATCCTTATGTACTTTTGTATTGGGGAAGAACATGATCAACATTTGCAGATAGTGTTACAAGCTTTGAAAGAGAATTGGTTGTTCGCTAATTTGAGTAAGTGTGAGTTTTAGCTTATGGAGGTGATATTTCTTGGTCATGTGGTATCGGCGAAAGGTATTCGTGTTAATCCGCAAAATATTAAGGCTACCCTTAATTGGAAGCAATCTAAGACGGTGTTAGAAGTCTGCAATTTCCTTATTCTAGTTCGGTATTATCGTTATTTTATGGATGGCTTTTCCAGTATTGCTGCCCCACTGACTAGACATTTGTAGAAGAGTGTTCTCTTTGTTTGGACATAGAATTGTCAGCGTAGTTTTAAGAAATTTAAAAGAGGTTTTGTCATATGCTCTTGTGTTAATTCAACCGAAGGTGAGTGAGGAGTTGTGGTATATAGTGATGCATCGTATGTTGGCTTGGGATGTGTGTTGATGCAGGATAGGAAAGTTGTGGCTTATGCATCGAGACAATTAAATGTGCGTGAGCATATTTATCCTACGCATGATTTAGAGCTTACCGCGGTGGTGTACGCTCTTAAGTTTTGGAGACATTATCTTTAGGGTGAGAATTGTGTTGTTTTCACTGATAACAAGACTTTGAAGTATTTGATGTCTCAAAAAGAGTTAAATCTTAGGCAACGAAGATGGGTTGAGTTGCTTAAGGATTATGACTTGACGATTGAGTATCATCCTGAAAAAACTTAATGTTTTAGCGGATGCGTTGATTCGTAAGATAGTTGTTAGGCTTAGGGAGATATTCGTTGTGTTAAGTGTGTCGCTAGAAGATGGTTTGTAGGCGGAGTTGTAAGTTAAATCTATGTTGTCTCAAATGTTAAAGCAAGGTGACGGTATGATGATACTTTAGTTCTGCATGTTAAGGATATTTCGGATAGCAAACCAACATATTTTTAGTTTAATGATGATAGTGTTTTATGTTTTAAGGGTCAAATAGTGGTGCTGGAGGATTCAAAGTTAAGGTAAACTATTCTGACTGAAGGTTTTTAGTTCTTTTGCTATACATCCTGGTGGTATTAAGATGTACCATGAATAGAAAGAGGAATATTTTGAAGTTTGTTTGAATTTAGGATGTAACAGAGTTTGTTGCTCGTTGTAAGGTGTCAACGAGTTAAAGCTAAACATCAATTTCCTACTAGGTGGTTGCAACCTGCGAAAATACCGAAATGGAAGTGGGGAAGAGTCAATAGACGCCATCTAAAAGGAATTCTATATAGGTGATTGATGGTCATTTTACAAAGTGTGCTTACTTTTTTGCTATACATACGACGTATACGTTAGATAAGCTAGAAGAGATGTTTATTTTTGAGATTGTGAAGTTGCATGGTGTTCCAAATTTTATCATAACAAATAGAGATTCTTGCTTTACGTCAAGATTTTTTTGGAGAGTTTACAGACTGCTTTGGGAACAAGGCTTATCTTCAGTACCTCATATCATCCTCTAATGGGTGGATAGTTTGAACGTGTTATACAGATTTTGGAAGACATGTTGCGGTGTTGCATCGTTGAGTTCCAGGCTACATGGGAGAAGTAACTTCCATTGGTGGAGTTTGTTTACAATAACAATTATCAGTTGAGTATAGAAGTGGCTCCCTAAGAAGCTATTTATGGATGTAGGTGTCGAACGCCATTTTGTTAGGCGGAGACAGGTGAAAAGTATGTCACAAGACTTGTTTTGCTTAAAGTTACGAATGCTAAGGTAAGATCATTAGTGATCGGCTAAAGACAGTTTCAGATCGGCAAAAGTCATATACAAATTTGAAGTAAAGGGAGTTTGAGTTTGTTGTTAGGGATAAAGTGTTCCTAGAAGTTTCTCCCTGGGAAAAAGGTTATGAGGTTTGGGTGTAAGGGTAAGTTAAGCCTTAGATTTATTGGGCTATATGAGGTGCTTGAGCGTGTTGGTCTAGTTGTTTATAGGTTGAGGTGGCCAGCAGAGTTGGAGCGGATACATGATGTTTTCCATGTGTCGATGCTTTGGAGGTGTAGATAGGATCTGTCGCATATTGTGCCTGTTGAAGAGATAGAATTGTGTCTGAATTTGTCTTGTGTTGAAGTGCCCATAAAGATGTTAGACTCTAGTATGAAGGTTCTTCGAGGTAAGATTATCGAGTTGGTCAAAGTGTTATGGCAACATCAAGGAGTAGAGGAAGCCACATGAGGGACGAAGGGGACATGAAGAGGCAATTTCCTCATCATTTTTCCTTCAGGTAAATTTTCAGGACAAAATTTCTTAAGAGGGGGAGAGTTGTAACACCCCGAATTTGGGCTTGGAAGAATTGGTGTCTTGATAATATTAGATTTGGTTCGGTTGAACCGGGTTAAGTGGTTAAATATGTTTCGGGAAAATAATTATTTTGAAATTAAAATTTGGGAGGATAAAATTTGGATTAAGCCTTTGAAATTTTTTATTTATTTTATTAAGCATTTTGGTGATAAATTTGGAGGTTAATTTAATCGGTCAAAGTGACATTTTGATTTTTAGTGACTAAAATGTAAGGATTGCAAACTCTATTTTTAAAGTAACTAAATTGAAAAAGGGACATTACTAAGAATCCTTAGAGAGCTATATTTTCCAAATGTTTTAATTAAAGAGGGACAATACTTAGAGACAATACTAAGAATCCTTAGAGAGCTATATTTTCCAAATGTTTTAGTGACAAACTCTATTTTTAAAGTGACTAAATTGAAAAAGGGACAATACTAAGAATCCTTAGAGAGTATATTTTCCAAATATTTTAATTAAATATTTCCACCTTAATTGACTAAGACTTTGACGGTTAATTGGTTTCTTAAATCATTTTCCTATTTTCCAAGATTTTTCTCTTCTAATTTTCTCTCATTTTCTATCTCTTTTGCCCAACCATAATTTCCAGATTTTCTTGTTTATTTTCAATGGAGATTGCATCATTTGATTCTTAACCAAAACCTTACCAAGATTTCCAAGGATTTCATCTTTTTCCTCAAGTTCTTTTTAGAAGAAAACTTACGTCAATTTTGGTGGGAAGTTCTTCAAAGGTGAATTTCTTCTTCTCTCTTAAAACTAATGTTCTTTATTGATATTCCCTAGTATTTGGCTTGTGTTTGTTGAGTTATAACATGGTTTTGCAATTTAATTCAAAGAACTTGGTTTTAATTGAAGATTTTGATGATTTGCCTAAATTCTTAATTTACAAGATAATTGCTGGAGATTTCTATTGGGTTAATTCACATTTTGATTATATAAACATGATGTGGAATGAGATATTTGTAATCAATCCCGAAAATATTTAATTGCCTGTTTTCTAAGGTGGTTTTAGGGGCTATTATGGTTGAATCATAGTTGCTAGAGGTATAAGGGTGTTTTAGTTATGTTTTGGATATTCTTTGGTGATGATTAAGATGCTAGAATCATTAGGTTGTGGCTAGAGATCATTTGGTTGTTGATAGGAGTAGTTTTTGATGTTTTTGGATGGTTTTTAGTTGCAATTCCATGGAGGTTGTAGGGGATGATTGTGGGCTGGCATTTTAATGCATTTTGCCTCTGGTTTTGTGTTGCCAAAAAAGGAGAGAATCAAGCTTAGCTCATGTTGTGGAAATAGGCTTGTTTCATAAACTTGGAACGTAACAAGCAAGGCGTTGCATATTGGTGAGTGTAAATGTGTTTCGGGCACTCTTAAAGGTTTAATTAAGGAGTTGGGGTTTAGATTAAGCCTATCAAGCTTAACTAAGATCGGAAGTAAGTTTTCCTTAATTTTGCCTTTGGATATCGGATTGATATGTGGCTTGTTTTGTATGTTTTGGTTTAAAGCATGGATTGGTTTACTTATTGTTTTATGCGTCATTTCAAAGATATGCAATGATTTATCTAATATGAGGATGCTTAAGTGTACTAAGAAATGGTTCCTAATTGGAATATGGTTGTTGCCTTTGGCAATGTGTTTTTGCATATGAAATGGATTTGTTAAATGCATTGGGAAAATAGTAAGTAAATGTGTTTAAAGGAATATATTGGCTATGTGAAAAGAAAAGAAAAGTATTAGATATAGTTGGCATGCCATAGGGTTTAAAGTGCACTGTAATATGTTAAGCCGATCTCACCATAGCCCTTGAGGAAGCGGTGTAACTAGGTTGCTCGGGCTGTTGGGTTGTCACTTGTGATAAGCGGTTTAACTAGGCTACCCAAGTTGATGGTGTACCTTGAAGTAGGATATAGGTAAGACTATCTGGGTCAAGGTATGGTTTGGTAGAGGTGAGTCTACCGAGAAATCCATGTATCCGATGTGTTTTATAAAGAAATAATGATTTATATAAGGGTCGCTATATTTGCCAATATATGAGAAACAAGTGGAAAACTATACTTTGTATATGGTTGTTATGCATGACATGATTCGAAAAGGAATACAAAGTGCATTGGCTTATACACTCATGTTTTATTGCTATAAATCCATGGTTTTGATAATTGTTTAAATGTATAGATGAATATGGAAAAGTGGAACCACTAAGCATATGTTTGCTTACGCTCTCATTCCTCTTTGCAGAAATTCGAGAATCGGGGAAGCATTCGGAGCAAGGAGATCATAAAACACAATCGTTATCAAGTATGGCTAGAGTTTTAACCTTTTGGTATTAAGGCAATGTGTTGTCCAAGTTTGGGGGCTTTTATGATTTGTTTTCTATGGACTTTTGAGGTTTAAATCATGTTGGTTGCTGGTTGTTGTTTGGATTTTTGAAAGCATGTTGATGAACTTACAATATTGATGGGCTATGCTTTTATCCTTTGATATGCCATGAGAAGCATGATGTGTGGTTTTACAAATGCCTATTTTGGATGCTCAAATGAGTTTTGAATTGCCTATTAAATTGATGGGTGATATGCTGGATCTATTTGATCATTGGTTTGCTCTCCGAGAAGGTTGATTCAAGTGTTTAGGGATCATGCCTATAGTTAATTGTTTGTGTATCCGAGAATGCATAATTGGTGATTTGGTTTACTGTGGTTGATTGCCAAGTATGTTAAATGTGTTTAGTATGCATGCTAGAATGTTTGGGGTGAGTTGAATGGGCTTGGAGGTGTAAAACCAGAAAACTCAGGCGTTACAGGTCACCACATACCGATACAGTGCCCTCTGTATCGGTACGCGAGGTTTGAAGTAGGTCTAGGAAGTAAAATTTTGGCCAGGGTATAGATACATGGGCAAGTGTATCGGTACAAGTTTTAGCTACTGGAATTTATGATTTTGGCCATTTAGGCCTGGGTACTGATACACGGGCAAGCGTATCGATACAAGCCTGGTGAACTTTAGCTTGCGTACCGGTACATGGGTTTCAGTATCAGTACCCTTGTGTATAAAGCCTAGTATCAGTACGGAATCCCGCGTTCCGATACCCACTTTGTTATGTCAGTTGATGTGTTGTTGTGGTTTTAGATTCTCTCTTTTTGGTCCATGTTTCGTGTGTATGTTAATGAGAGGTGCTCGGATGATCTGTTTTAGTTGAAATTTAACAAGTATGCATGAAACCTGACTAATTAATGGTTGATAACATTAAATATGAGTAAGTCCTCATATTTTTCCATATTTTTAATTTGGTCCCTAAATTTCTTATTTGAGCAATTGGATATCGATTCGATGTTCAATTCACTTGAGTTTTTAACCGCTGCCAGTATGAACTCCCTAGGTTTTAATAATGCATCTAGACAAGATAATAAGGAAAAAAATTAGACTTAATTCAAGATATTCGGTTCAGGTTTGTCGTAATGTAACTTGCTCGGTTCAGCTTGGCGTCTAAGTCGGGTCAAGGGGGTTACACGGAATATGAGTCACATATTCATAATCTTTGCAGCTTTCATTTTCCACTAGACACAGAATGCTCGAAATTGATCTTCGGGTCAAAATCAATGTACCTTGTGCAATTGATATACGGGGACCCAATAGACAGATATATCCATAAAATAATATTTGTAAAAGAATGCATCTTATTTAAATGACAACAAGTAGGCTTTTGCCCTTACAAAAAGTTTTTCAATCACCTTCAAGCTTAAAATTGTAAACTTACAGGAGGGTGCTCGGGTACCCCTAATGTGGAATCACTTACACTGTCTGGCTCGCAAATGTGGATCATCAAGCTCGTTACCGTTTTCACCGGCTAGGACATCCTCTTTATTGAAAATGAATGATCCTTGATTATGAACCAATGTGATGATGAATGAAAAAAAGTATGCCCCTAAATGCAATATTAATGTCTAAATGCAAAGACGTTGATGCAAGTGAATGAACAAGAATGTATTTTGAACAAAATTAAATATTTAAAAATTATCAATGCTATAAATAACTATGAAATACATGAAGCAAACATTAATAATGCGACCATGAATGCAAAAATGATAATAAATACAATAGGAAAGAAAACAAACACAAAAAAATCGAAGTTAGTATGGTAAATATAATAAAGGGATTAAATAAATTAAATGACAAAAATTAAATAATACAATAAATTGAAGCAATTTAAAACACATACAAAGCGTGCAAATATCAAATAATGGCATAGATAAATCAAACAAGGCCTAAAAGGGCTACCGCTAAACAGACAGAGCTCTGGCGTGGCTCTAAAAGGTGGGCTCTTACGGGCCACTATATGTGGTTAGGTTCTAAAGTACTAAGAGTACCCGGACTGTTGCTATTACCTACTAAGATAATAGGACATCGACTTAGGAGGATATGAGTCCTTATACCATACGGAGGAGTAGACCCCACAAAATATAAGGATTGTAACCCGGAAGCGAATCACAATCTCATACGAAGGTGAATACCCCACGAAAGAAAGTGAACACTCCCACTTATCGAGGGACAGAGCTCGGATATCTCATGCATGAATGACAATTATATCAAACACTGGATAATAAAATCGGTAAACAAACAAGCTTAGGGATTAACAATTATATTAAATCGAATTTAATTTTTGCTCAATAAATAAGATACGGACCTGAACTAAGGCTTGACTCTCATTTTGTTTGCCCATGAGTTCATACTATCTGTAAATCATATAAATATATTAGTTTAGTTGTTATAATGAATTCACACATGAAACTTGAAATTCATAAATGTCATCAATTGATGATCTATTCTCCTCCATTCGAACCCCCAAAAGTATTCATATAACAAACATAAATCAAGAATATCTAAAACCACTGCAGAGTGATACTTCAACTCATTTAGAAAATTGAAGAGTCGAAGAGGAACCCGTGTTATATAATGTAAATCGAGTAACCAATGCAAGAGAAGTGAGAATGACCTTCCTTCGATTGCCACAAATTTTTCCTACACTGCCGCAAATACTTCATAATTTATAAGTTATAAATACAACTAGGTTTTGATAATAATATTAATATTAATTAATAATATAATAATTTAGTTTTCTATAAAACTTCACTTTTTATATAAATATCTCCCACTGCCGTACATACTTTATAATTTTTAAGTTAATGCAATTACGTTTTGATAATAATATTAATATTAATATTAATATTAATAATTATAAATATAAAATATTGATTCTAAACACTAACCTTAATTCTAAACCTTACAACCTAAACCTCTAAACTTTAAGCTCTAAACTAAAACCCTAATCCCTAAAACTAAAAGACACGTGGTTTACACGACATATGTATCAATTTTCCCATAATATAATAATTAAATGACTACTAATTTTTCTATAAAACTTTACTTTTTTTAATAAAAGATATTCATTAGGATCTAATCTCTAAAACATTTATAATTATTTTTTTGGGGGGGGGCATATCTACAATTTAATATATATTAAATATAGTATAAAGAGTTTTTTAATGTCTTGGGGGTCATGGCCACCCCGGTTTTGCAAAGCCTCCGTCTCTGGTAAATTATGTTTGAATTCATTTTTATAAAATTTATTGATATTATTATATATGAAATAAATTAACCTCAATAATAAAAATATAAAAACTATGCAAATTTATTAGTAATTTTTTATGTATAACATATAAACTTTAAATATTTTTAAATAATTTATTAAATATTTTTAAGTAATTAATATAAAATTTTGAATTAAATATAAAAATTTAACCTCTAAACTATCCATTTTTTATGTTATTGTAGTATTACTAAATATTAATTTAATATATTAATAATTAATATATTTAATATTATTTTATAATATTAAAGTTTTTATTATTTAATTTTATTTAAAATATTAAAATTTTAATATTATTTTAAGAATTATTATATTTAATATATTTAATAATTATTGTATTTAATATAAAAATATTAAGTTAATATAATAATTATTATATTTAATATTATTTTAATATATTTAATAATTATTGTATTTAATATTAAAATATTAATTTTATTTAATAATAATTAGTGTTAATAATTACAGATAAAAAGTAATTTTACACTCAAAAATAATTTTCTACCTCAAATGTTAAAAATCTTAATTTTTTAGGTTGTGTGAAAATTATTTTTTAAATAATTTCACTTCAATTTAAAAATATTTAGTATTATTTGTGAGTAAAAAAGTTATTTAAAAAATAACTCTTTTATAAGAATGTCAAAGGCCTTAATCAAAATCAAACGCCGTTGATCCTCGAATCTATAAAACGTCGCCTGCTCCACTTCGAGATCAGGTGTTCCTCCAAGCCTACAGCTCCGGATTTCCAAATCTATCAACGGTTCGGATTAAAACCATATAAAATTAAGCGGTCCAGATTAAATCTAACGTGTAGATTTTATTCCGCAAAAGAAATTAGAGGGATTAAAGTGATAGAATAGACGGTACTAAAATTTCATTTCTGGAGTTTTCTTTTGTGTCTTCAAACGCTAGGAAAGTAGAAGATAAGCATTTAGAAATTCGGTTTGAAAAAAAAATGGCTGAGCACGAAGAGAAGCACGAGGAATCGTTGTTGGAGAAGATATCGGAGAAGATCAAAGGCGATTCATCGTCGTCGTCGGATTCCGATGAGGACAAGCCATCGGAATCATCGATGAAGGCCAGATTCTTCCGTCTCTTTGGAAGAGAAAGGCCCGTCCACCACGTTTTCGGTGGAGGCAAACGTATGTTGCAAAAACCCTTTTCTTCACTCCGTTTTGAATCAGTTAAATTCCCTTTTTTAAAAAAGTCGGGGATCATTGAAGTGTGAAATCTTGCTCTATGATTTAGATCGACCTTTTGGTTTTGATTAGCTGATGTTGTTTGAGCTGAATTATGGTTTTTGATATGTTAATATCTGTTTCAGTATGAAAGTAGGTTAGGGAAGTTCTAGATCTTTAACTGAATGATGTGAATAGTTCTACTGAAATTTACTTTATTGCTTTATTAGAGTGAACGAAGTCTGGGATTATCTTATTTTATCAGTAGTTTCAGCAGGGGCGGATCTTGACATTGAATTTTGAGGGAGCCAACTATAAAATTAAAAAAAAAAAATTGAGAGCCATTAAGATAAATTTTAAAATTTTTTGGGGTGCCATTATATGCTTAAAGAGAGATTATAAAAATTTTGAAGGGTCATAAAATAAATTTTCCAAATTTTGGGAGTCAGCCAAAGCTCCCTCTAGCTCTACAGCGGATTCCCCTGAGTTTCAGAACATCGTAGTTGATTATCGATCATCTTTGCTGATAATAATTGGATAACTTTTAATTGATTATCATCAGTAACTATTACCTTCCATCAATAATTGTTTATAATGGATGCTTATAATTGGCTGTATGTGTAATAGAGGCTGATATTTTCCTGTGGAGGAACAAAAAGGTTTCAGCCGGAGCGCTAGGTGTTGCAACTGTGATATGGGTTTTGTTTGAATTGCTCGAATACCACCTTCTCACACTAGTGTGTCACTTGTTGATACTTGCCCTTTCACTACTCTTCTTGTGGTCGAATGCTGCTACCTTCATTCACAGGTAAGATGTTGAATTTGTTATCTAATTTTGGTGATACATTCAGATTCTGGCTTCTTTTGACTGGACATAATGGTGAATTGTTTTGAATAGGTCTCCACCACGCATTCCTGAAGTTCAAATCCCCAAGGACCCGGTTTTAGAGTTTGCCCAGGCACTTAGGTTTGAGATTAACCAGGCTTTTGCTGCCCTGCGGGATATTGCATCAGGAAGAGATCTTAAGAAGTTCCTCTCTGTATGTTTGTTACTTGTTTTTATTTCACCGAATAGTTCTTGTTGATCAAGATAGTGATGCAATGGTTGCATGGATTGTTTTTTCCTGATCATTTCATCTATTCGAAGATCGTCAAGTATTTTACCAGGCATTTGACTATCATATTGGATTGTCACCATGATTGTTCAGGTGATCGCTGGCTTGTGGGTGTTGTCTATTGTGGGAAGTTGGTGTAACTTCTTGACGCTGTTCTACATTGGTATACGACTAAACTTCAAATGCTTTGCTTTCATTCCCTCACATACATTTCATTTCCTGATTTTTTTAATGGTTTTGCAAAATAGTTTTCGTACTACTTCACACCGTGCCTGTGCTGTATGAGAAGTATGAAGACAAGGTGGACTCAATTGCTGAGAAAGCATGGCACGAGATCAAGAAGCAGTATTCAGTGTTTGATGCAAAAGTCCTAAGTAAGATTCCCAGGGGACCATTGAAGGAGAAGAAGAAAGATTAGGTTTCTCGTGAAAATGTCGCTGTTGCTAGGTTCTGACATACAAACTGCTAGCTGTGTTCGTGAAGGTAGTGTTAAATTTTATACAGTATTAGCTAGAACACTGCCTTCATGCTTAAAGTTCAGGGTCACAATGTTCACAGTTCTTGTCTTTATATCTATATGTTATGTGGCAATGTGTTATTATATTGCATGTTGTAGATCGGTGTGTTGTACATTGGGTTGGAGTCTCGCTCAACTTGTTATGGATATCTTTCTGAATGATTCACATTGTTTTATGTTGAGAAAACAATAGGAGGCATACGTCTGGTGTGCATCCTATACTTCCAGGTCTGATATTTGTCGAGTGCCTATCAAGCGAGTCGATCACAAGCTGAGTGTTCAACTCGACTCGAAAATTGTTCGACGTGACTTGATAATTGATAAACTTGATAAAATTTTGCTCCACTCGTTAAAAAAATGTATTGCATGATTTGACTTATTCTTTTCTTTTAAATGTAAAATTTAGTAATCCTATATAGAATTTGATTTGAGCATAAATTTATTATAAATTTATTATATCAAAATAGTGTGCGAAGCAATTATAAAATCTAAATTCTAAAGCAACACATTGAACTAACATATTATAAAAAAAAAGTTAATTACAAAATAATTTAAGTTATGTCTCTTTTTTGTAGTAGGTGTCTAAAGTATTTTTTGATTGAAATAAGTATTTAAAGTTTTATTTTTGGCTGAAATAGATGTCTAAAATATTTTTTTGCTGAAATAGGTGCAAGTCAACTGAGATAACTATTTTGGTGCCTATTTTAACTAAAAAAAAAATTTAGGCACCTATTTCAGTTAGAAATGAAATTTTAGATACCTATTTCAACAAAAAAATATTTTAGGCACTTATTGTAAAAAAGAGAGAATTTGGATACTTATTTTGTATTTAAACTTAAAAAAATTTAATTAGTTGTTTGAGAACTTAATGAGTCATGCTGAGTCTTGCTCGATTTGACTTATTAAGATCTCGAATTTAAGTTTAGTCAACTCGAATTAGGGGATTGAAATTTGACTAATCGAGTTTAAACTGTTCTCAAATTGTTTAACTCAGTTAACACCTCTGCTAGTGCCCGACCAAGCACGTGAGAGATGGTTGAATGTAAAGGTGTACAACCAATATTGAATAGATTTTAAAGCAATCTCCCAAGAACGAGGGACGCAAAATCTAACATGTGGGCTGTTTTCATTAAATTCAAACCACTCGCATGCATTATTGCAACAATTGTAGAGCGCTGATGTACTGTATGAATGATTATTAACACAGAGAAGGACCACATTTTTGAAAAGGGCACCAAAAAAACTGAAACGTGATCAAAAGCAATTTATAATTGGTTGAAAAAGAATAGCCTTGGCAATTTAAGAATTGGGAAATTATATTTTTAATAATTATGATTTTAATTTTTTTATTTATCTATTGGTATCCGACTCATTGACTGACTAATCTAGATTGTGTTTTGTAAAAGGTCTAATATGAGAGCGATTATTTCAACCCAGTTTTCTTCATTCATAATGTTAAGATTTGAACATTTAAGAGATCTAATGCGTCATCCCGTTAAAACAACATGTTGTCGGTAATGATTATAAGTTCATTTTTTTAAAAAAAGTGAGACCTTTTTGTTTTTACTGGATTTATCTAATTAAAGATTCAAACCCTTGAAATCTAATGAGATTGATGATATACTACTAGCCTCAGCCCATACATATCATAATTAAATTCAGAACACTCGGCAAGTAACAAATGGAAAAGAAAGAATTACTATTTACCATTAAGAAAAAGTCCTCATCTAACAAGCTAAAAAACAGTTTTACAGTTTTAAGATTGGAGGTTGCCTTTGGCCAAACTGGACATAAAAGTCTGCATTTCTCGGTTGCTTTTACCGTCCCCGGTACAGTCATAGACAAACAGAAACAGTGGGGCAATTCCATGAGCCATGACACTGTATCAACTGAGTTGCCTGCATTCGTGTTACTCGGTGGCATTCAGAACAGTTGGATTCTCTAGGCATCCATTCAAAGCATACCCCAGAAAATTGGGCTTAGAAGACAAGATGATAATCTCATTAAATCCAAGAACACAGCCATTCCAGAGGATGTGCAGAAGCATAGGCGGCAATAAATTCCTCGACCGCGAAAAAACAACACCCATCACCATTCCTAGGAAAATAAGCAGTAGCATTCTCTGTACATTAAAATGTGCCAGAGCAAAGGAAACTGAGCTTACCACTATTGCACACCATACAGGCATGTATTTGGTCAAGGAAGGCATAAGGGCAACAAGTTGAGGTTGAACTGTGATAATCGGTTAACGATGGTGGAGTATTGCAATCCGAGCAAGGCCTTCGGTTACGTCAGTCACAAGGCTTGCCTTCCGAATGTTAGAAGCACAAGGCTGATATTTACTCAACCCTGCCATGTGAGCAGCAAAAGGAACCATCAAAGACCCAATGAACCAGAATGCTGCTACCCATATTGTTGACTGTTGAAGTAAACAAGAGCTGGAGACGGTGGTCCGATGATGCCCTGGATCTTCTAGGAGAAAGAGACGACCATCACCCCAAAAAGGTCACACACGAACTCCGACTTAGAACAGTCACCTGAGTCATCATCGGACCACCGTCTTCAGCTCTTGTTCACTTCGACAGTCAACACATATCTAAAACTAGATGTTAGAAAATAGTCATGCAACTAATTGACACATTTGTAATTCATCCAAGTTTCAAAGAGATTGTTATACAACGTTAACATGCTAACTTGCATGATTATTTACTAACATCTAGTTTCAGATATGATCATTTCAACCTATTACCATATATTGTTCCACTTATTTACCGAAATTTGTTTTCCATACACAAAAAGTTGTCAAATATCAGATATAGAACATAAAAAAGATTTGTTCACGTTATCTACCAGAAAATATTGGAACTACCACCAGTGACAAAGTAGGATGTAAAACAAATTCTCAATTTTCTCCTCTCCTAAATTCGTTTAGGGTGTGTTTCGGGAGAAAATTTTGAATTTTTTTAAAGAATTTTTAGATGCAACCATTTGTAGCGACCTTTTTCCGAGCCGCTACGAAAAATAAGAAATCATATATTTGGAAAAGTGTTTCCCGCTTTTATTGAAAAATTATTTAAAATAGGAGAATTCTTTAAAAACTCGTATTTTGAAAAACATGGAGTCACCCCCGGTCACTTAGATAAGGTAGATAGGACACCAAAAACAAAACCAGAGATTCTAAGTTCGGGAGTCGGTTACGTACGAGGAAGGGTTAGCACCCCGATACGCCCAAAATTGGTACCTATAGGGTTCGTATCGTAATTATAAAAAAATCGATTTAATTTAAAAATTAATTCCTAAAATGCATAGATATATAACAATTAAAAAATGCCTCGATATTCATGGTACCAAAAGAGATGACACCCGAAGACCTGGATGACACTCTCACTAGAATACCGAAACGAGATTTGAAAAACATAAGCAATAATAATATGCCGATAAATAAATATGCAAATAAATATGGAAAAAACTTTGATACACAGGCCGTGTAAACTTTAGTTTACACGTGCCTTTTAGTTTTAGGGGTTAGTGTTTTAGTTTAGGGTTTAAAGTTTAGGGTTTAAAGTTTAGGGGTTTGGTTGTAGGGTTTAGAATTTAAAGTTAGTGTTTAGAATTTAGTGTATAGGGTTTAAGGTTTAGGGTTAGTTTTTTAGGGTTAAGGTTAGGAATTTAGGATTTGGATTTCTATAGTATAAATACACAAGCTTGTGTAAAATTAATTTTACACAGCCTGTGTATCAAAGTTTTACCCAATAAACATACCCAAACACGGGCAAATAAAATAACTAAGCGAAAGCGAATAAAATATAGACATAAAAAATATATACCTATATATATATATACATCAGAAAGAAACAAAATCCATACGAAAATAATAAATATGTACTAAAACTATATAATATATCATCACTATATATATAACATAATGTATGCCTATATAAAAAACATATATATTCATGTACATACATATATATAAAATAAGTAAATAATCAAATAAATAAAACAAAACAACAAGTATCAAATATAATGCAACATAAATTAAGATTAAAATAAATATTCACATATGAAAATAAAACAAGCAAAGAAAGACCAATAATATATATAACCAAGTTAACAATTAAATAGAGGCGAAACAGTACGTCGAACATATAATAGATATTTAAACAAGAAAAAACAAAATAAATAACTGAAATTAAATGAAACAAAGCGGCAGGGACTGAAAAATAAATTAAACCTTCACAAATCGGCCTAAACTGACAGAAAAGGGACCTAATTAAAAAAATAAAAAGGGGGACCGAACTGTAATTTTCCCCTTTAAAAACTGATTTTAATGGATTTAGGACAAAATTGTAACAAAAAATTGAAACTTTAAAAGACCAGGAGAGGAATTTCAAAAGGCGGAAGGGTACCGAAGCTATTAAATAAGGTCGGAGGGACCATTTGGGTATTAACCCATTTTAAAAATTTGAAATCAGTTTAATTTAGGGGTAGAATCGCAAATTTTTGAAAACAGAGAGGGATTGAGGATGTAATTTGACTATGCAGAAGCCTTGATTTCGGGAGTAAATTGGGGCGGAGGGACCAACAGGTAATTCGACCATTTTTAAAAAAGGAATCGTCTGTAAATAAACCTTTATGCCCCGAAACCGGCCTTTGGCCATTTTAAAATTTTATTCTTAAAAAAACACTTTCACTTTGGGAAATGGATGAACACCGTAATGTGTTCATCCTGATCTGGAGATGAACTCAGATTCTGGTTGAAGACCGTCGCACTGGCCGTCGTGTTTCACCGCACTGGCTACCGCTTACCGGCGTCGGTAGATAAAAAACCAAAAAAATCTCTTTTATCCACTCAAAACACAAATTTGGCCTCTCCTCTTTCAAAATCGAGCCAAAACACCATTTTTATTTGAAAAACTGACCTTTTTTATGTTATTTTTAAAAGAAAACAATCCCTTTTCAACGACTCTTCATCCGATTTACCATGCACGGCTTATCATCAGATATGGGAGTTCGAACAGCAAGGATATGAACCCTAATCTTTTTTATTTTTTATTTTCATTATTATGTTTTTTAATGCATGTAAAGATTTAAAAGTGGATACCTTTCTCTCTAAAAATATTTTTGTGTGTGTTATTGATTATGGAATTCAAGTACAAAGTGGTTCAATCTCATACATATATATCCTCTGATTTTTTTATTCGATTTTTTGCAATCAATATCATAAATGTTATTACTGTAGATGATTTCAATCCTGGCATTCCCCTTATTTTCTTTATTATTTTGGGCTTGTTCGGGGGTTGGAGATAATGGCCGTGATTCTCTGCGGGGTAGCCACGTGGTCAGAGGCCGATGAGGAGAGCTCTCGGGATCAGACGAGATATGGATCGTTGATGTAGATTTGGATCAACGATCTAGATTTGCCCAGAGACGAACGACCGAGATGCAATATTGGAGGTGATGTGGTAGCTCCTGATGGTGACACGTGGCATGTGGATCTGAAGAGCCTCCCGCGTGAATTACACGCGCGCGTTGGATACAGCTGGACGGAAAGTGGGCTTCACGCGCGACATATAAAGAGTCTCCCATCTTTTGATCTGGGCCGTTGGATTAAATCTTGATCCATGGCTCTGATCGTGCGGCTGCAAGAGAAAAAGATAGGGTTATCAGATTTGGTTCTAGGGTTTTTGCTATTGGGTCTGGGCCAATTGAACTTGTAATTAAATTGTTTGGGTTTTATAAAGGACTTTGGATATTAAATAATAATTTGGGTTTTATATTTTAAATCTATTTTTTTATATTTTCAGCCCAAATAATAATAATGATAATACTGATAATATAATAATATTACTACTATTGATCCTACAATATATATATATATAAACATTCATATGTTTAACAACATATTATATAATAATTACTATAATTAACCAACAATTTACAAATCGGACAAAAATGAGTGATTATACCATTCCAAATAACAACATTTTGCTATTATATTGTTTGGATAATTGTTTTCAAAAAGAAATTTTGCATATTAGAATTAGATGAGATAAAAATGATTATAAACTATACTACACAAATAATGATATTAGAGATAAACGAAGCAAAATGTTGAAAAAATTATGTAATACGAGTATCATTATATTTAAAAAAGGGTAAACATTAGACTTTATTAGATGATTAATATTTAACACACATGCGGTGGAAAACTGCTTTCCCACAAGTATGCCTATTAAAATTTAAAACTCTAAAACTCTAAACACTAAATTCTAGCCCTAAACCTTAAATTTAATTCCTAAAATATAAACTCCTAAGTTCTAAATCCCGAACTCTTAAAACCTAAAATAAACATGCTTGTATAAACTAAAGTTACAATGGCAGTGCATCAAATATTTTTTCTTATGCAATTTCAAAATGTCAAAATTTAAAATTGTCCATATGCTATATTTTCTTTTTCAAAATTGGGTCCTTGTACTATTTTTAATTTGAAAATCTTACCCCTCCTTTAGCTTATGTTCAATTTTACTATTAACTATTGATCCGACAACTATAAAAAGGCAAAATAACTTTTTTAGTCCTCTACATTAACAATTTTTTTTTATCAATTTAACACTTAAAAAGCAGTTAACGTAGATGATTGGAAAGTTGTATTCTTCAATTAATGATTATTTATTATTTATTTTTAAAGATTAAGGGTCAAATTGATAAAAAAAAGGGTAAACGTAAGGGACTAAAAAGTTATTTTTCCTTCTTTTATAATTGTCAGGTCAACAATTAGCAGTAAAATTGAACATAAGTTGGAGGGACCAAGATTTTCAAATAAAAATGGTACAAGAACTCAATTTCACAAGAATAAGTATAGGTACTAAATTTTGAATTTTGAAACAGTACATGGATGCATAGCATATTTAAACCAATTGAAGAAACTACAAGTTAGGTAAATAGTATATATTGATTTCTTACCATAAAATCAAAGAATTTCTCAAATTAAATCCCTCGTCCAAACACTCTTAAGAGTCCACCACATGTCATATTGTGCAGCTCCCAGTTGACAGCTTTGCCAGATAATGCTCATTCTTAGAGTTAATGGACCTTAGATGCTTATTTCAGTATAATCAACCAACAAAACATGCTTAACATCTATAAAAGCAATATTTCTACAGAATACCAAGTAAAACAAGCCAACCTGCAGAATGGTCTCTGCTTCCAGTCCACCTGCTACAAACGGCCCTCAAGACTGCATCTGCAGCCTGCATCATAACCAGCTAATTTCATCATTTCCCCTATAAAGTTCTAAAAAAACAAGAAAGAAAGAATGGAGAATGAAAATGTAAGGAGATTAGCAAACATGTTGACACAATTGATGTAAAACCACCTAGGTTGCATTTTGCTAAGAGCCTAGTTGGTATTTAGTAAAATATGCCATATAAAATGTTCTCATCAGTTGCTGATAACTTCACCTATGCTATAACAATGAGCAACATCTTAATTCTCAGAAGAGGCTGGTTTCTATAGGGTCAGTGATCAACCATAGAGCAATAGTTGGCATAGAGATTAAACTGAAAGTAGGCCATTTCATTTCATTGAATCAAATTAAAGGAAAACATCACCTCTTTAAGAGTGGATTTCCAATCTCTTTTCTGAGTATTTGACTTGTCGAACTCGGTCTGCACTAATTCTTCAGGCAGAAAATGCTCAATGTATTCATGTTTTGGATTATCCGTGGAAAACCCTCCATGCCTCTGATACCCGAATTTTGTCCGATATATATATATATATATGCCATATTTGTCTTAAATAAAACAAATAAAAATATTAAATAAAAAAATAAAAAAAATAAACCCAATTCTGTCCATAAAATGTCCATTACATATATAGAAATCCAAAAGCCCATCTTCAATTACAAAACCTCAAAATCCCAATTTTTAACAGCTGGTTTACAACCCATTTTATCATTTTTACAGCTTATTTTCAGATAATCCTAGCTCAACAGAATCATCCCCCGTCCAAATCTACAATTCAATGGACTCGTGACAGTTTCCAATTGGTCCAAAAGCATACACACGAATTGTGCTTTCTCTTCCCTTATCTGAATTAAGTTGGCGCTGACGTCGTCTTGATGGCTTCAGCATTAGGGGTGTGTAAAAAAATTCGATCCAATTGATTTGATCTAAAATTTCGGATATTCGATCTATTTTTTATTTTTCGGATAATTCAGATCGGATATCAGAAAATTTCGGTTCGGATACGGATAATTATTTCACATTCGGATCAGATATCCGATTATTCGATATCCGAAAATTCAAAATTTTTTATAGATATGAATCTTGTTATATTCGATATTTTTACTTGTTATATATAAAAAATTGAAATTTTTATGGATATAAATCTTGTTATATTCAATAACTTGTTGATTGTTATATTCGAAATTTTGGATATTCGAAAATCGGATATCTAATTTTTCGGATCGAATACGGATCGCTAAATTGTCTATCCAAAAATTTTAGATATTCAAAATTTCTGATCGGATCATATAGAAT
Source organism: Hibiscus mutabilis (assembly GCA_019671005.1). Classification (NCBI taxonomy): domain Eukaryota; kingdom Viridiplantae; phylum Streptophyta; class Magnoliopsida; order Malvales; family Malvaceae; genus Hibiscus; species Hibiscus mutabilis. The sequence continues at coordinate 32,321,416 of CM033743.1, read as the reverse complement.
ATCCGAAATGCATACCCTAATCAGCATGACATCATCATATGGTTAAACTTACAAATAGCACAAGAGAAAAATGTTAGAAATTAATTACAATTCATTAATAATTATAATATCATATTAAAAAATAATATAAAAGAAGAGAGAGAGTACCTCAGGAAGTAAAATCGCCATTGAGAACTCGAACCAATGTCGGAATTTGAAGGGCCATCAGAGCTTGAAAGACGTCGAAAAGACGATCAAAATTACGGCTTCATTGTCGGGAGGTATATCTAGCTTTTCTTTTCAAATTCTTCAAAAAAAAAAACACAAATATTAGTGTTTATGTAAAAAAAAATTGAAATAAGCATTTAAAAGTAAATCGAAAATGGAAAGCGGGCGGGAAATTTAGCTTGCATGTTGGAGTTAAAGAGAGTTCAAGTGCGAATAATTTTAGGCCTTAGCTTGGGAGAAATTAAGAGATCCAAATGGATCGAGTTTAGTTTTAAAGTTTAGGAGCCAAAAAGAAGTTTTTTAAGGGTTTTAGGTTTCCAATGAGGTAACCGAAGATCGTATACGATGGTCGAAAATCGTTTTCTGATGATCGACGAAAGTAAAAGGTGATCGACTAATGACTAAAAATGATAGGAAAAAGACTAAAAGAGTTAAGACGGTAAAATATGCAACAAAATATCGTCAGTATTCTTCATGTTCTTCAACACCATACAAAAAACCATGAGTTTTAATCCATTTTGAGTAGCTTTTTTGGGCAGTGAAGTGTTTCTAGAGTGAGGGAAAAGAGAACTCGGGCTTATAGAGAGTTAAAAAAATAAAAAGAAAAGGGGAAAGTTTTGGCCGGATGGGCCTTTATATAGCAAGTGCTATATGCATCATTTTGGTGCGGGCCAGATCCTAGGATTTGAGTTTTTCTATTCAGGTCAGGTCTTAGGATTCACGCCCTACTCTTAGATTTTTATGGATTTGACCTTAAATTTTATAATAATTTCAATTTAGTCCCTATTATGATTAAAATCAGAAATTCAAGCTTTTAATTTCTTGAATTTAGCCCTTTTTATTTTAATTATTTAATTAAATGCAATTTAAATTTAAATTATTAATTGTATGATTTAATTGTAGCATATAGTATCATTTAGATGACATAAATACTTTAGGCCTTATTTGGTAAACAATTTTTTGAGTTAAAATTAGAGGTTTGAAGCATTTTTAAAGGTTTGGCCAATCAAATCCGCTAATTTGGATGTTTGGTAAATAAAGGATTTGATGTAATGGCGCCGTTCTTGACGATGTTGGAGACGACTTCTTTGATTGTTGGATCTAGGAAGGAAGCAAGAAACCTACAAGCAAGATAGGCTTAAATGGAAGATGAAGTAAGGTGATAAGGATGTGCGGAAGAATGATGAATTTGGGCGGATTTGGTGAAGTGTAGTAGGCTGTTTTTGTAGGGTAATTTGGGCGAGAAGATGGATGAAGGATAATAATGATGGTAGGGTGAAATATGGGGTGATAGTATCTTAAAGAATCAAGGAAGAACCTAGGCTATATAGAGACTAGACCCGAACCTTATATGATATCTTTAAGGGCTGGTTAAAAAGGACTTTGACCCGCTATCTATAAAGAGATAGGAACCGAAAGTATCAAGGGAATAGAAGGATTGATGCCACAAGCACAAACACTTGATAAGTCGATAAAGTTCTAAAAAGAACTAAAGAGAGAAAATTCTCACAAGTAATTTGATTGATAAAAAAGAGGTGTGATTACAAATGAAATGAAATGCCATATTTATAGTTTTCTAAGGGTGTGGCTGAAAAGGCACTACATGGATGAAGGGGTGGCTGAATAGGTAGGTGTCTCCCTCCAAAGGCTGGTCGTGACTCCCTCCAAAGGGCTGGTGATGGTTCGACCATCTTGGTATCTCCCTCCCCTTGGGTTTTGGCACAAAAGGCTTTCCCTCTATTGGTGTTTGTCGCCCATTTAAGTTTCCCTCCAATTAGCTAGGGACATATTCCTTAGGAGGGGACATGACCCTTGAGGTGGTGACCTGGCATGTGTAGGTGGAGCTGAAATGAGCTGGTTGAGCTTGGAGTGAGTTGGATTGAGCTGAGCTAGCTAGCTGAAAGAGCTAGCTCAATCTTCAAGCTGGTTTGAGCTATTCCGACCTGACTTTAGCTAGGTGAGCTGATCCTTCAAGCTTGTGAGCTCCTTTAGAATGTTTTCCTTAGGTTTTGAGCTGATCCGAGCACTCACTTTTGTTGTGAGCTAATCCGAGCTCCTAGTGATGCATTTGAGCTGAATCAAGTATCCTCGAGCTGCCTTGAGCTAATATCATTCACCCATGTACATATAAAACATTTAAACAGGCATATTAGATATGTATAAACTAAGGTTATGGAAATAACATATGAAAGCTTAATCTAAGTATGCTAAATCATAATTAAAAGATGTGTAACTTATGCTTAAAAGATGTGGATTAATGGATTATATGCATGAACATCATATAACAGTCCATTCATAATAAATGATAAATGAAAACATGTAATAATAATATCCTAAGAAATGATATGCAATCATGGCATATATATGAATGATATGGATGGCATGATATTCTAAGCATATAATAAGATATGAATGCATAGGTAGGAATAAATAGAATGCATAAATGATATAAAATAAAATAAGGAATGAAGAAACTCCCTTAGAATCCTTCATGGCAAATGTCCAAGGTATGAGAAGTGTATGGGAAATGTTGGGGCTAGGCTGGATTACATCAGGATTGTAATAACAGATTGTGGGGAAACCTCTCATTTTAAAAAACTCCTTTTAGGAGTTTTTGAGTTAGAGGTTGGATAAAAGACTTGTAAAGACTATTTTGTCATTGATAATTATAAAAAATTTCTCTAAATATCATAAATTTGATTAACTAATAAATTTTTAAAAAATAATTTATAAATAAGAAATTAATATATAAATTAATAAATACATATAAATTCAATAATTAATAAAATTATATTTAAAATATAATTTCATAGATAAAAAATTAATATATACATCTAAATTTAATAATTATTAAAATTATATTAAAAAGATAATTTTATAAATAAAAAATAATATATACATCCTCATATATGTTTGCTAATGATATTAAAAAAATTAATTTTTATAATCTAATTAATATTAATAGATAAAAAAGTTTAATAACTAATAAATTATTCAAACAAGTATCAAATATAATCATGTACTTCTATGTTATTTTGCTTGTTCAAATAATCAGACAGCTATTAGCTATTAGTTAATTTTACGAAACACTTTTATACAATCAGCTAATGTAATTCGTTAGTCAAATCAACTAGTGCTATCAACTAATGTAATCCGCTATCCGCTAATTGCCAAACACGACCTTAGATTTAATTATATTAGAGCCTTAGTCCTAGGATCTTTAATTAGTGCTTTAATAATTCAAATAAGCTTAGAAAATTGTAGAAATTAATAAATGTTGTTTAGGCAATTTTGAAATTCAAATTTGAATGGCGTCCTCGTGTACTTGGATGCTATTCAGCATGAATTTTGAAATTACATAAACAATGTTTATTAAAACTCTTAGAAAATAATAAATAAACTAGATTAATAAATAGAGCCTTAGATAAGATTAATTACTTTAATAAGTAGAAAAAATTAAATGGTAAGAGAATATTATCTATAATTTTAAAATTTAATTAGGGATGGTACCCTAAAGCAATGGGGTGTTATCCTATATAAATTTTGAAATTAAATAATATTCATAGATAAATAACTCATGAATTAATTAGTGCTTTTCTAGATTATGACTTAAAATGAGCTATTCAATAATTAATATATGCATTAAGAACCTTCTACAAGTAGAATATATATTTGGAATATAAAAGGCGATGCCCTGAGCGCATAGGGGTATTTTTAATTTTATATTTGAAACAAAAATATATTTCATTATAAAAGGGATATTTTCATTTTGAATATAAACACAGTTAATAATTAATGTTCAAATTAAAAAAATGCAACACGAAATTAAAAGTACCGTTTTTGGGCGTTTGTGGGGTGCTAACCCTTCCCCGCACGTAATCGACTTCCGAATCCGAATTTTTCAAAATTTTTTGTTGTTTTTATGGTGTCTGGTCTACCAAAGTAACCGATGACGACTCCAATCTTTATAAAAAGCGAATTTAAAAAATCTGTAATTTCAAAAAAATAAATCGTCTAAGCTATTTTTATTTTTAAAAAAAGGTTTCACAATGCCTAAAGCATGAAATCTTCCATTTCTGCAATTTAAAAACAAATGCATTAACCATAAATGACTAGAAACCAATAGTACAGTTAACATAATTTCATTTACATAAACGAAAAAAGGAGATAACCAATTGAACCAAAAAAAAAAAAAACTCAACAAGTTAATAAAAGCTGCTTTCTGGGTTTAAACGGCCTAAACAAGTTTCCAGGTACGTAATTTACTCTTTATTCCTCCATTTTCTCTGCAACCAAGCAGAACAAAACTAACTATAATTCAGCTCGGGATCAAAAACAAATATTAACAAAATGTTCATATATCTAAAAGTTTAACCAACCAAGACAGGCTTAAAAGGGTTAAAATTTTCAATTTTGTTTCAATTAAATTTTCCGCCATTTTTATCGGCAACCCAAAAAAAAATGCATTTCAAAATTTCAGCTTCAGATTCTCAAAGCCAAAATTTAACATAAAATGAAAGGAACAAAAACGCGTGTGCTTTTTAGTTACGTTCTTCGTGAGCTTGGGATTGTATTCAAAGATCCGGGAGCACCGGGTTAAAGAAAAGGTACCGGGGCGGTTCGGAACCCGAAATTTGGAGAGAGAAGGTGCAAGAACATCCTACATGGTGATGGTGGTGAGAAAGAGAGTGAGAGCAACAGGAGCTCAACATGAGGCCCTCCCTAATTTCAAGAATTCTAACAACACGTAGGGGCATTAAAAAGGTTATGGTGGCGGAAGCTAGTTTCCAGTTTCCCATTTTAGGGGGTTGTTTCGTAGAAAAGGAATCCATTTCTCTTGAGCAAAATTCCAACATAAATATTATTTATAATTTATATTACAAAACTATAATATTATTTATATATAAAAGTATTTTTTATTAGGTAAAAAAGAGTATTATTTTTATAAAAAATATAAACATTAAATTTATAAATATTATTTATGATTTATGTTAAAATATAAAAAGATCGTTTATAATATAAATATATTATCTTATATATATTATTTTTATAATATTAATAAGTATTAATTTTATGGAGATTATTTTATATATATATTATTTTATAAACATTATTTAAATTATAAATATTATTTTATAAAAATATATTTGTATGTTATAAATTATAAAATATAATTTTTATATATATTTTTATTTTTATTTTTTAATTATTTTATAATATTAATTTTATAAAACTAATTTTATAAAATTATTATTTTTATATATTAATTTTATAAATATCATTTATATTATAAAAATTATATTACGTAACAAAAAAAAAAAATTAATGTTTATAATATAAATAATGTTTATAAAATTAATATATATAATCTCCATAAAAATTAATACTTATAAATATTATAAAAATAATATATATAAGATAATATATTTATATTATAAACAATCTTTTATTTTTGTAACATAAATCATAAATAATATTAAAAAATTTAATATTTAATTTTTTATAAAAATTAATATGTATAAATAATATTGTAGTTTTGTAATACAAATTATAAATAATATTTATGTTGCAATTATTATTTATAATAAAAATTATAAATAATATTTATATTATGAAATAAATGAAATTAAGCTCAACTGTAGTTATATATATATTATTTGTGTTGGAATTATCATGTAACACCCTAAACCCGGATGTCACATTTGGGCCTCAAGCCTTGCCCACAACCATAAAATTTTGACCTAGTTTAGCCCAATCCACAACCAATTTTCGAATCCATTTTATTTTTCAATCATTTAAAACATAGGTAAATATTTGAAAGCATTTACAAGGGAGATCCTTTTAAATTACATTATAAAAGCATTCGACTCAATCATTTTAAATCCAAATATGAGTTACAAAACACACAACAGGGTTTTACGAATACATAGCACAAAGATCTAAATATTGTACTCTGGTGAGACGAGGAACTGAAATCCTTCTCTGACGGTGCTCCACCAAGCAACATGCCAAAACTACTAACCTGCGAACGGTAACAACGATTCCGAACGTTAAGCTAACAAGCTCAGTGGATACACTTCCACTCAACCATACTTTATGCAAATCATAAATATGAGCCTGTAGCTAAAGATGATAACATGGCATACACATTTACACATGACACTACCTCTAGCCGCCTAAATACATGGCAAAACAATCAATGGATGCATCAAATCTTACACAACAATCATAAGCATCATACCACAAACTGGAGTGAGGCCCGGTGTCACAGAGCCTCGGGAACGTACACTCTGAGTGAGGTCTAGTGTCACACAACCTCGGGAACATACACCCATACTTGGCATCTCTCCTCGAGTATCGTCAGATGAGGCCCAACATCACACAACCTCGAGAACATACGTCTGATGTCTCATCTCATAGTGTTGCAACACGCTCTCTAGGTATCATGATCCCATCAACCAAGGTGACCCGACTGAACAACGCGTCTAATGCAACACACAACATAGACACGACTACCATACGACACACAACATCACTCGATCCACCAAGGATCTCCTATGGTTGCTATTACAACAAGTCACCCAAAGTTTTTACCAAGTTATTACACATTATGCTCATATAAGTGAGTGATTTTTCGATTTCTCAGTTTTACAATTCATTTTACCACATTAGAACCCCATTGGACCATAGTCCTCAAATTATCATCCCTTCAAACTCAAAATCACATTTTTAGGCAGATTGCCCAATGGGTACCAGTACTGGCCCTTGCGTACAGGTATGGTATCTTGGGTATAGGTACTCACAGCGTACCAATAAGAAATTAGCTCACTAGAATTTTCTCGGTCTTTGAGTACTAGTACTGGTCAACCCGTACCGATAAAATTATGCCCGACATACTGGTACAGGTTGGACACCGTATCGGTACCCCTATCTTTTTTCTACACAATCAAACAATGTTCTTCAACCCAGAATACTTAGGGTACCTGTATGACTCTTCGTGTACCAATACCGGAGCCCAAAAATAGCTTCCTATGCTCGAGAAATCAAACACCACAACCTTGTATCTAGATTCTACATTTTATGGGAGTTGTTTAAGGTGGTTTACTACCATTTTTACGTGTTATTAACATCAATATCAAATTATGCCATTATAGAGGGTCTTTAGCCCTTAACACCCAAAAACAACCAATAACACCAACAATAGCAAACAAAGTATCATCCTTAAGATGTGGATGAACCAATGAGAGTTAGTAGTGTACTAACCTTAATTTCTCAATTGGAAAAGAAGCTCTTCAAGCCTTATTCTTTCCAAGCTCCTTGAAAGAATTTTCAACCTCTTTCACTTGATTTCTCAATCTCTAACCCATTTTCTCAAGAACCCCCACAAAACCCAGTATTTTCACTTTACCACCAAACTCTATGATTCTTACCTTGAAATGTAGATCCTTGAATGCTAAACAACTTATCTGAAACCTTAGTTCTGAAATCCTCACTCAAAACATCAAAGATTTGACATTTACTCTTGGCCCTTAAGAAAATGATGAAGAAGAGGGGTGAAGGGAAATTGGGGACAAAGATGAGATCATTCTCTTCATGATCTCTGCAAAAATAAATGGAGAAAACACAGTCTTTTCCCCTTTGAAAAAGAGGTAAATTACCTCTACACCCTTCCCTCATCCTCCCACCCCAACTACAAGCCTGAAACTCAAGCCCAACTTCTAAAGAAGCCCAAAAGGTGCCATTGGGCTCCCCCAGTGGTTCAATCTTTTAACCCAACACACGAGGCCCATGGCTCGTGTAAAATAACCTATGGGTTTTGAAATCTAGTTCGTTACAACTCCCCCTCCTAAAAATGAATGAAGGAGGTACAATCATCGTAGATCAAACCATTCTTTCGTCTCACACACACGTTTATCTCGACTCTAAGCTCCTTTCGTAAAGCTCCTCTTGCTGAAGCTCCTAACAAAGTCTTTCTAAACTCTTTTCATCAAGAACCCTTAACAAATATTTCTAACACTTAAATCAACACTCACATCAGTCCCTAAATCAGGATAACATGAGATAAACCCATACGGTACTGCCTAAGCGTTGACACAAGGGATTTTTTTAGATAAATTTCATCTCGGGTGAAAATGCTTAACATTAAGCCGCCGATCAATCCTCTTTACCAACATACACATTTTTAGAGGTCCTTAAACTCAATTCTAAATGCATTTCAAGCACAACACTTCTCATGGTAACACTACTTGAAAAACTTCCTTGCTCAATACTTATTCAGTGTTCATACGTCTCATTATAAGTAAATCTGACGATCAAACGCTAACATCAATCTATCTTGGGTAATCAACAACTTTTTCCAACTTTGTCAACCAAGATGGAACTTAGCATCATACGTTACTTGAATTTGGCCCCACACATCGAGCCACTTAGATTCCCATAAAAAATTGTTCATCCAACTACCCTCAAAGGTTCAAACATTCACTTCCAACCCAATCACTTATTTTAAACGAACAATAGTGCTGAAGTTCTAACCAGTCCCTAAGGACTCAAACAACCCTTCTAAAAAGGTCTGATGCGACACACAAATCTCGGTTCTATATAATCGTAGCCGAAAAACCACACTTCCACTACGCTACTCTAGTATTATATACATTGGATTAACATATATGAGAACAACCACCAACTGATCTGATAGAGCAAAACATTCAACTCATTAAGTCCATGATTATGCTGATGCATTCATGTGCCCAAACCACCTTACAAATCGCCTGTAGAGCCCAATTATCACATCAGATACAATCTTGGCCAATACTACACCTTAACCTTCAACTTGTGATACTCAAATTCTAACCGCTCATACGACAACCCCAAAACTCATCAATCGATCATAAGGTATTTGACCTTAGGAAATAGGTAGCAGTCCTTCACCATTACCATCTAGCCAAACGACAATTAACACACGATTTCCTCCAATTACCCTCTTGGAAACTACACAAGCACGCCCCAAAGTGAACCACTTGGCGCCAACACTCGAATTCGACCTATTTTCACCAATGAGTTCTCACTTTAGGAGTTCAGTCGTGCCATTACACAGGGTGTGGTACATTGACGTCGAACTCATCATTACCTCATTCACAGATTTCTAACTCGAAATCAGGTGGTAAGCTTGATGATCCCTCCACAAGTATATCAATAAACCTTTTAATTATCCACAAGCTCCAAAAATTTAGACCCTCAACTCTTGTTCTACCATAAAGGTTAAGAATATCCCATATCATACTAAACTATCCTTGATCTAACCTCACCAAAATATTGTAACACACTAGAAATGTAATGGTCCTTCATGTCCATTATCAACAAATTGGTTTATTCCGAAACCTAAAGCTTTAAGACTCTCGCTCGAAAAATCAAGGCATACTTCATGCTCAAATGGCCAACTCATTCCCAAGGTAACAACCACAAACTAGGGAAACAATAACTCTAACAAGTCTATGGGGACAATTACTCTCGATCCTCAACCGTCATCCACAATAAAATTTTACTACTAGCACTTACAATTCTGGTGAATCAATCAATCCAACACCAACCTTTAACCCTTACCAAAACATTTATTCGACGAGAATCAATACTATTGACTAAATGAGAAATCAAGATTCCATCAATGTAACAACAAAAAACTAAAACAAAATAAATATACCTGACACATCATCGGTGGCAGAGCTCTCCTCTCTGGCATGAACGATAGATTGTCTAGAAATGGCTTGAGCGTCAACACTGACGGTGGATCTCATTGTATCTCTACCATGGTATCCAAACTATGTGCTAGCACCACCTTTGGCAAAACTCTGACCAAGCTGAGTAAGAGTCGATCCTTGAGGATGAACTAGAGTGACATCATCAAAGATTGGGAAATCTTTCACCATGTGACCTAGTGCCCAGTACCTAAAGCAAACCCTACGTAGTAAGAAGCATACTCCAAAATGATGTCGGCTACAATGCTCACAACCTAGTGGAAACGACACTCTGACTGAACCATTAGTACTCCCCTCATAAATAGAAGTCGAAGAACCACTACGAATCCTCGGTCTAGATATCTAACTAATTCTTAGTAGTTGATCTAAAGTAACTCTCTATTCGAACACCTCGAAGCACGAACCTCCTAACGAAGCCTAAAAAGGACATATGATGTCCTAAGCCCCCAAGGTCTGACCTCGAGGGTCTCCAACATGACTCGGTGCCATACTCTAAATTCATCCCAACACTTTCACACTAGAAGCTAATTATGAGTATATCCCATGTAGACCCACTGTCACATGCATCTAAAGGTTAATCTTTGATCCATGCCTAAACTTTTGCCCTTCAACTACTCGGTGGCAACCAACTCCAGGGAATATTTACTCAACCATAGAAAATCTTGCTCATATTCAAATACTGATCTGTCTCCTTAAACTAGGTGCATAAATTGACCTCTCACCTCATCATGTGAGCCTCACTGATGTACTTCTTCTTGAACTCGCCCAAGAAGAAATCTCATATTGAGAGTGTAGGCTGTAGACCCAACTCAACAGTCTCCAACCTCTTATGGGTATTTCTCTTAAAGAGGGTAACAATGCAATCAAGATCATTCTTTAGACTACTCTTTATCTTCCTCAGAATTTCTCTGATTATCTCTCAACCACTAGATAGCTTTGATCGGTTCATCTTCACTTAAACCTTTAAAACCCTTAGATTCTTATCGACAGAGTCTCTTTACAGGGGTCTTGCGAGGTGCGCCAAAAGGTCTCAGAAAAGCCTTCACCACTTGCACGAGAGCAGAGGTAAGGTTATTGAGGTGATTTGCCCTTTTATTTCCTGTATCTCCTAGAAGGCTCGTGTCCTCAACATCTAGGACATACTTTTTGATGAAATCTTTTTATTGAGAGATATGGATCCCCTTACAACTTTCCTAGCCGTATTTGACATCACTTGCCATCGAATATGAAATCCCGTTATGAAGTTGATCCTCATTCCCATTACCAAAAGTTTAGTTCCCTTGGAACCCTAAAGCTTCAATCATTACGCTTGACATCTTCAGCTAGTTTTGTGTCTAAAAATCAACCACTATCAAAAATCACATCAATTCTCAAAAAGAAAACTCTACCAAATCTGTCAAAAACACTCAACCTCAAGCCTCAATCAAACATTTCTAGGGATGTATTCGAACCGAACGTTCATCAAACTGTTCGTGAACCATTCAGTAGGAAGTTTGTTTATGTTCGTTTATTTATTAAACAAAAGAACATGAACAATATTTTTTGTTCATTTAATTAAATAAACAAACACGAACAAAAGGCTCGTTCGTTTATTTATGTTCGTGAACATTCAATAATTTGTTCGTTTATGTTCGTTTAAATTTATTCACATATGTCTAGGGTTGAGCATTAAATCGAGTTGAGTTAAAAAATTTTGAGTTGACAAGTCCTATTTTGTGACTCGTTAAAAACTTCCCTCTTATCGGTTAAGGGTGTTCTTGTTCGGTTAAACTGAACTAACCGATCGACCGAACCAAAACAAAATTAGTTAATCTGTTAGATAATTTTAGGTTTCAACTAATGAATAAGAGTTTTTCACATTTCAATTATCGATTAATTCGGTTTAAAATTGGTTAATTAACTAAATTAATCGAACTAACCCAAAATATTAAATATTTAACATATTATATATGTTATTTATGTTCGTTTGTGTTCATTTGTGTTCGTTTATGTTTGTTTGTGTTCATTTATGTTTGTTTGTGTTTATTTATGTTCGTTTGTGTTCATTTATGTTCATTTGTGTTCGCTTATATTCGTTTATCATTTTAATGAACGAACATGAAAGAACATAAACAAGCTACAATCCTTAACGAATGAACACGAACAAGAAATGTTTTGTTCATTTATGTTCGTGTTCGTTCATTTATTCGGTTAAAGTTGAACGAACATGAATACAACCTTATTCATGTTTGTTCGGTTCATTTACATGCCTAAACATCTCAATAAACCTCATCCACAGTCACATTAAATTATGGGGGTTTGTCATTTTCACCCCAACTCTAAGTCTTCAACTAGAATACTTTGTTCTCGGATGATCTCATTATAGACATATGAATAGGAGGGTCCCTAGATCCACCAATCTCGAGTATTGTCTTTCATACATTCGACGATGTCTCTCCAGCCACCATTACAGTCAATTTGCAATAAGCGTACATTATTTGAAATCTCAAGCATTCGATTTACTAAGAGCGTACTTGGAATCTTATAGCCATCAAGTACCTCGTAACATTAAATGGAATCACACATCTGTTGGTTACACTACATCACCATCACATGATACTATATTATTAGGAATCTCTTACCTCAAATGAAAGGACTCTTGGTTGACGCACAATACTCATTGATCAAAAGCAGGTCATCCTCAACTATACCATAAAGGTCGTTCATTCAAATACATGAAGTCTTTCCACTAGAGTTTCTTATGGTGAAACCGAAGGCTTCAAGGAAGATCGCGCCACACGACTATAAGTAAAATTCAAGTGTTAAGAGGAAGACAAATCCTCAACTCTGACATCTTTCCTTAAATCAGTCCTTAACGTTCGAGACAAACTCCCTCTTAGAGTCATTATCCTAAAAAGCTTGGACCTCATCTCAGCCCTTATGACCACAGTCGTAAATATCTTAACATTGCAACCAGTGACACACAAGAATACAAGACACAACATCAACATTCCAGCCTTGAAAGAGTATAAACTTAGACTCGATGGCTCGTATTTACTAGACACCTATCCACGACTCCTAACCACCTTAGGGCTTTCCTAAAACCAACTAAACCTAGGCTCTGATACAACTAAATATAACACCTTAAATCTGGATGTCATATTTGGGCCTCAAGTCCAACCTGCAACCATAAAATTTTGATCTAGTTTATCCTAATCCACAATAAATTTTAGAATCTATTTGATTTTTAATCATTTAAAACATAGTTAAATATTTGAAAGCATTTACAAGAAAGACCCTTTTAAATTACATTATAAAAGAATTCAAATCAATCATTTTAAATCCAAATACGAGTTACAAAATACACGATAGAGTCCTACGAATGCATAGCCTAAAGATCTAAGTATTGTACTCTGGTGAGACGAGGCGCTGAAATTCTTCTCTGATGGTGCTCCACCAAGCAATGTGCCAAACCTACTAACCTACAAACGAAAACAACAATTCCTAATGTTTTGCTAACAAGCTCAGTGGATACACTTCCACTCAACCATGCTTCATGCAAATCATAAATATTAGAATGTAGCTAAAGATGATGACATGACATACACACCAACATACGACACTACCTCTAGTCACTTAAACACATAGCAAAACAATCAATGGATACATCAAATCTCACACAGCTATCATAAGCATTATACCACAAGATTAATGTTGGACGACTCATCATCCAAGAGACCTTTAAGTGTGCTGGTAAAAGCAATGGAAGTTTACTTTTTTCTTTTCTAATCTCTACCATTTGCATGTAGTACGACGTGCCACAGCTTGATTCATATAGAATTTAAAAAAGTAAATGGACCACTACAACTCTTGTCCTGTAGAGGTAGTTGACTGCCATGGAGGCAAAGGAGAAGGGCAAGCAAAAGACTGTTGAGTCTGTGCCAAAAGCCAAGGTGCCAAGGGTAGCACCTGTGACTCTGATGCCAGTTGGATCAGTGGCAATGCTTTTCTAGATCTACCAACACTAGGAGATCATCCTCCAAAAGATGAAAAAAAACTAAGGATCAGAACTCTATGTTCTGGCAGTATGTTCATGCCAGGGATTGTGCCGCACATATATTACCAGTGTTCCTTAAGTTCACTGCGGACATCCTTGCCAAGGATGATATGCCAGATAGTCCTCATTCTATCCACACTCTTACACAATCTGATGCCATCGTCCCAGTCTCTCAAGTATAAGTTAAATCTGCCAGAACTGACACACCACTTGAATAAAAAGATGAAGGAATCCAAAGCCAAGCTAAGTTTGTTGCCACACCTGCAGCACCTGCCTTATCTACAGTCATTGAAGTCCCGGCTGCTTCTGAGCTGGTGAAAATTATTGAGGAAGTTCTCCACAACCATGGAGCTTCTGCAGCCGCATTAAAACCCAACTTGAAGCAGAAGAAGCATATGGCTCCCAGCCCATGGAGCTTTATCAAAAGAAGGACCCACGTATCAAAGCCGAAAAGCTCCAAAGGGGAGTTTTCTTCTTCCTAAACTCTTTTCATTTCATTGTATTTCACATGATCATGCATTTTGCTATTTTTACTGTCTTTGTTATATGTTGTTTGCATGCATTAAGGACAATGTACACCTTTGGTTTAGGAGTGTGTATCCTCACATTAAGTTTGGCATGCCATTCATGTTTAAATTTCAGTTGCCATATAGATTAGTTTGCCATGTAGGATTAAAATTTGCATACCAAACTGCTAATTTTTTTTTTGCCTTGTTCAATTTTGTACTTATAATTTTTGCCAACATTGCTAGTTTAGGAGAAATTATGCCGGATTATCTGTCCAATGAAGAAACTGGAATTTAGAACTTCTATGACAGCAAGTTAGCGTTGCCAAGTAGCTTGGCAATTGAACTCTAGTTTGGGGAATTTTAGTTTCACTCTACATGAGGTATACATCTAGTCTGCGAAACAAACTTAGGTTCGCTTAAAACTGAACTAAAAAACAATGCCAGGGTAGAAAGAAAGAATAAGGCAACAATGTTTTGCCAAAAGCTGAAAAAACTTGAGAATATTCCTCTGCCTTAGGGAAAATAATTAACTTGGGTATTCGTGGTTCGCTTCCTTTTAGTTCTCAAGCCAACATAACTTTAGGGTACGAGTGTAATGGGTTAGCTTAATAATGTAATCTTGATTAACATGGGTATATGTGGTTTGCTCCCTCTTATGTCTCACACCAAACAGTACATAACGCGACCCTAATCAAATGCCAGCATAAAAAACCCTTGGCAAATAAAGAAAAAAAGAGAAAAATATTTAAAAGTAAAAATTTTGAGTTTGGGTAGTAAAGTTGACTAAGAGAGTTGAGTAAATTTGATGCATATTGCCTACACTTCATGCACACTTGATGACCTTATATTAGAAATATATTGCTGCACTTGAATTTGCTTGTTTGCTTGGCATTGATACACTGAATATCAGAGGGCAGACCTAGGATAATATTTTGCTAGCTGGTAGGTGTTGGGAACTATAAAATTTTTTACCGAGGTATTTTTCCTATTTTCTGTTTCGATAGATTTTTAGTTGCATTACTTGAGGACAAGAAATGAGTTAGGTTTGGGGGAGTGTTAACTCCCCAAAAGTATTGATTTTTTATGCTTATTTCACAATACTTTTGCTTGCCTTTAAGTAGATATGTTTGCATTTAGTTGTTAAATTCATGCATTTGTATAAGGAGTTAAATAGCTATTCTGTTGCCAGTATGAAGGGTTATTTTGCTGGTTTTGATGCAAGACACAGACAGACAGGCATGGCAGATAGGCGCTGGCAGAGAACACAAGAAAATAAGCAAGAGAATTGCCGAGTAGTAGTTGGCATAGATGGACCAAACAATGCCAAGCTCGGCTGGCAAAGGATTGACGTCCGATGATCGGTCAAGGTAATTGTTGGACCTTGTACACGTTAGCCTTAGGATTCAAATCAGGATAAGAGGATAACACGTCTTATCCTTTTGCTCATTCAAAATTCAAACTCAAAAGCTTATCTTAGAGTTTCCATGCAAGCCTATTTAAAGGAGCTCAAGTCACCACTTGAGGGGGGATTGAAGAGAGGCTGCACCGTGGTGAACCGATAGGTGACGTGGTTCAACCAGCTAAGACTGAGAGCTCTGGAGCATTCAAAAGGCTGGATCAACAGATTTCCTTCTTGCCCATTCTCTTAGTCTTACTTGTTTTTATTTCGAAATGATGACGAGAAACGATGATGTTTTGTGGATAGACCCCCAACCATGAACTAAGCTTTTATAGTTGGTTGGGAGATGTTTGCGATTAACGCTGGTTTTATGTTTGGTTTTTAATAATCTAAATGCCTTGGAATTATTTTCTATCTGCTAGTACTTAATTTTCTCAAATCCTTTGCCATACGATAGTTCGCATAGTGTGCTTATTGTACCTTAATATCTTAAAAGACTTAAGAGGCAACGATCAGTTACCAGATACTAAGGCGAGAAGCTTCGATAAAAGATGTTCAAGTAGATGAACTTACTTCGAAAGTAAGTCTACCCCTTAGGATTAAAGGTTGACACTTAATCGAGTTAATTAATGAAAAGCTTAACTATAGACATATAGGGTTTTATCATGGTTAACTTAGGGTATTGCCATCGACAGAAGCAATACTACTTTTAATCTGCTCAACAATAAAACCAAAGCATGATATTATTAAAGGCTAACATAAGTAGCGTGAAATCCAAGCATCCCTTTCCAACGCTCATCATTAAATTGAACACTTCCGTTGCCAGACTGCTTCTATTTTCACTACTTTGTTTTCGCTATCTTTTCAATAAAAAATCCAAATCATTTCAAACACTTTTATTTTCTTACAAACAAGTAAACATTAAGCAAATAAGTTCTTGGTCAATCCCTGTGGATTCGATACTTAGCTTACTACTGTATTACTTGCTGACCGTGTATACTTGCACGCATAAGACACACCTTGGCATTATTTTCTTGCACTTTTATACTAAATATTCAATCATTTGCCAAGCGTTAGCAATAGTCAACAAATGGTGCACTAATCCTGCCTTATAGATATTTCCCTAATCCTCTACCGACTTGGGCTCTTTTTTCTATCGTTAGTTTGATTCCCATTCTCGTGGCTCTAAACAACCTTGGAGTGGGAACCCATCTCCTTTCGGCTATGAAGGCTACATTGACAAATTCAAATGACCAAAACAAGTACTCTACGGCCTTCTCATCAGTCTCTATATAAGGGGCATCACTAGTGATGGAAGTTATGATGTTTTCTTCAGCATTCACAATGACAAGCCGCCTCTCAAAGATGAACTTTAATTTTTGGTGGAGTGATGATGGAACATACCATGGCTGAATGGATCCAGGGTCTTCCTAATAGACATTTATATGTGGGCTTGATATCCATTACCAGAAAATATACGCCATATGTATTTGGGCCCACAAGTAACGACCTTTGATTCTTCCCATCACCTTCCTTTTAGTACTGTCGAAAGCTCAAACTAGGGTGTTGTAAGCCTTCATATGAGAAATGTCTAATGGAAGCCTATTTAATGTAACCAATGGTAGGACATTCAAAACATATCCATTGTTGATTAGAACCCCAAACAACATATAGCCTTTGCGTCGAGTAGTAATGTGCAAGGCTTTAGTAGACCCCATACCTCCTGGGGGTATCTCATCATCATTAAAATAGATATAGTTATCATTATTCAAATTGTTTGCTAACCTGTCCAATTTGTTCACTAAAATGTCATTTGGAATGAATGTCTCATTCAACACTTTTTGTAGCGTACTTCGGTGTGATTTCGAACTTAGTAGTAAGGATAATATTGATATGCGGGCAGGTAGCTTATGGAGGTTTTCGAAAACATTGTATTCACTGTGTTTCAAGAATTTTAGATTTTTTTCACCTCATCCTCTTTAGCTGGCTCATTGATTGGTGATTTAGGTTCAACACCCTTTACCTTTTCAGGCTCAACTATCAAGGCTTTCCTTTTAGGATCTTCTATTTCTTTGGGAACTTATCGTCTTCTGCTCTTGGTGAAGAAACCAATGTCATTCATACTTTTGAAGTTCTCTTTAGAATATTATTTCCCTGAATTGTTACTCCACAATCATACTTCTATGGGACTTTCTTATTATCATTGTATGGAAAAGGACATGGTTTTTGAATCGTGATCTTCGCTCCTGAACCTTTGGCCCCTTTGCATTTCCTCGGTCCTGAGATGATCACAAATGGGAAATTTCCCCCATAATTATTCTTAGGGGCTTCTTCTTTTGAAGAGAAAATGTTTGTCCCTTCCAACTTTCTTTCTTCAAAAAATTCTAACTCTTTGTTGTCAATCAATTTCTGAACAAGAGTTTTGAACTCTGCACAGTTTTGGATATCATGATTACCTTTACCATGGAATAGAGAATGGTCTTCGGAGGTTTTCTTCATGTCTTCTGATTCCTGCTGCACCAGGACCATCTCGACCATCTTTTGCCAAACTTATTTTAACGAAGATTTTACCTCATCAACGTTGGTTTTGTTTCTCCTATTCGCATCGCTGACGATTGCATTTACCTCTAGCTTAGTGTGATTGGGTAATGGGTTTCCAACTATATTTGGCCCTGTGGAGTCATCGAATCTCATGACCTCCAGCTTTATAAACTTTTCAACAAGCTTTCTAAAGGCGATGCAGTTTTTGATAGAGTGTCCTATGATCCCTACATGATAGTCACACTGAGATTGGCATCGTACAATTTTGGGTAACGGGGGTTGTATTGGCTTCGTGTAATATGGAGACACCACATGTGCATTGTACAAATTATTATATAACTCCCTACAGGTCATCGAGATATGAGTAAATTCTATATCTTCTGCTTTTTCTCTATGATTTAATCCATATTTTGAGGAAGTTTGGGTATATGAGGTTGTAGCTTTAAGTTGTCTAACTGTTAGTTGCTTAGAATAGCTGATATTATAGACACTTGTATTGCTTGCCTCGCCCTCCTTCCTTCTAGGGTTTTTGACTTCTTTGAGTTTTCCTCATCCCCAATCTTTCCACTTCAGATTGCATTTTCAACCATTTCTCTATTTATTATTATGTCGGAGAAATCTTTTGTAGCACATCTGATCATACAATCAAGAAAAGGTTTCTTCAGTGTACCAACAAAAAGCATCACTGTTTCTTTTTCTAATAGTGGAGGCTGTACTTGGGCTGCAACATATCTCCGTCGTTGAGCATATTGCCTAAAGCTCTCATCAGGTCTCTTTTCCATGCACTGCAATGTAACCCGGTCAGGTGTTATATCAATAACATGATTGTATTGTTTAACAAATGCCTGAGCTAAATCCTTCCAAGAGTTGATTTTGGAATGTCTCAACTAGTTGTACCATTTTGTAGCAGACCAAATCAAACTATCTTGAAAGTAGTAAATTAAAAGGGGGTCATTATCAATATATATTGTCCTCCTCCGGATGAACAATGTTATGTGAGCTTCGGGACAAGTAGTTCCATTGTTTTTTTGAAATCATGCATATTGAATTTGGGAGGTAGCACCAAGTTCAAAACCAAGCTTAATTCTCTCGCATCCACCCTTGGAAGTTGATCAATATTTTCTATAGCCTTGAATTTTTCTTCCAACTGTTTCCATCGATCCTCGAGCTATTTGGGTAGCTCAAATTTTAGTTTGTCAAATTCATTAAAATCCAGAACTACGTACTTTTAGGGTCCTCTTGAATTGTCATTCCTCCTTGAAAGGAAGATTCAGCTTGAACGATCGGTTGTTTTGCTACTATAGCCTCTACTGGCGGATAGGTCTTTCCAAGAGGATAGCCCAAGTCATCTACCATAGCATTGAGATTTATAAATACCACTTTCTTCTTTTCAGAATCTTTTCTGACTAACATCGCGGCTATCTTTGTTAAGAGGTCATATTGCGACTGCGAGATATGGTCACAAGTTTCTTACTACATTTTCTCTAAATTGCTCTCAATATCCTTCTTAATATCTTCACATGCTTTTTCGACTTTTGCCAATATCTCTTCCATGTCTCTAGTTTTGCTTATTGTAAAGTAACATTGTTGAGTCTATGGTTTTGTATGTCCCAGAATTACTATGATAATAATTCTTTAAAAAAAAAAATCTTAGTAAAAAGATGCAAAATAATGCAGATGAGAAAATGCGATGTACACGCAAAACACATATCATATTAATACCATAACATATTTTACACAAAAGGTGTTGGTTTTATTACAACTTTCAAAAGAAAACTAGTATTAGAACAAGTTTCTTTAAATAAGGTGGGCATATTTCACATATACTGCTTGGCCTTAACACCAAGAATCTTGATCTTCCTAAAGAGCCATGCCAATTTCTTGAACCAATTAGATTCTGACTCGGTTTGCAGGCTCAAGAAGTTAGCATGAATTGCTAAAGTCTGCATGTGTTCCGCCACTTCTCGTACTTGGACGAGGGCTTCAGTCATGATGCGGTATCTATCTTGAACTTGATCCCGAGATTGTTACAGCTGTGCCTGCCAATGTTGATTATTCCACATTTGAATTTCTTTGAAATTTTTAATTTGCCTCTGGCAGGTCTGCAAAGCTACTTCTAATTCTTCAACTTGTTTCTTTAGAGTCTCGTTTTTCTCCTTACTTGCTTTTAATTCTACTAGAGAGTTTTGGTTATGGTGCCTTTGTAGAGAGTCTTCTAATTCAACAATCTGGCCCTTCAGATCTATATTCTCGATTCGGCTTCTAAATAACTCTTCCTCCATGACGGTTTGTTGAATTTGAGCAACCTTGAATTTCTTTTCCCAGAGGTCAACTCTCTCACTTTCCTCTCGAATTTCAAGCCTCCATTTTGCGGAAGTTTCTCCAAGACAAACATATTTTGCTGATGCGCAGAGCTTCTTGTAGTCACTTTGTAGACCGCTTAAATCTTCTTTAGCTTTACTTTTCCCCTTCCTCACTCTTTCAACTTCCTATTCTTGAGATTGCATGCCGAATTTCAACTGGTTTCTTTCATTTTCTAACCTCGATATTTGTCTTTCTATCATGGAGCATTTCTTTTCAAAATCATGCTTTGCAATTTCCATGTCCGAGGGATCCACTCGTAAATGTTCCTCTACCGACACACCATTTTTTGGATCTGGTGAAGGGATATTATCATTGATTCTCCTACTTCTCTAGCATCGATATTCTGGGATAACCTTGGGTTTTTTCATCAAACGATTCCATCTTGCAAGTGTGATTCCATGCCTTAGAAACCAAGGAAATAGTCTTTTTGTATTATTTGTCCATATATGAAAATTCACACGTAGCAAGTCCTCTCATCGCCAGGACAAACTGCCTTGACTTGTATTGTTTGAATACTAGTAATGGACCATACAAGGTTCGACGCCATATTCCTAGTAAAGGCACCTAGTCATAGTCCCCACACATGTATAAGTTATTGTCAGGGAAGAACCAACGTGTTTTCCAGATGACATCTTTCTCCTAGAGATTTTGGAAAATAGACATCCATTTGTCATGAGTGACGTTTTTTTGTCTTTGTATGGATGCTGGATTTCTTATTGGTGAGTAATTTTCGAAGCATGCTTGATAAAAGGGTCTTGCGACTTCCTAAAATGGCTATGGAGCCAGACCAACAATAGTTGTGCACAACCAAAAAACCTCCCTTCGCTGCTTCTTCTGCATGCACTAAGGGACCTGAAAGTTTCATCTAGAATTGCATGAACAGGAGTAACCCCTTTTTCGAGACGATAGATAAGTGTTCAAAAGTACTATTTTTCTTCACCTTTTTACTCATATTATTGTTAGACTTAGGCTCATATTAGTTGCATAATTAGCCATTCATGCATTAATCCATGTTTCCTTCCATCGTTGAGCTTGATTACATAACTTGGTATTTTTTGTGGGAAAAGATGTTGCTTTGGTGTGTTTTGTGTGCATATGCAGGATCACTTGCCAAAGCAAGACTAGAGCCAGTTACCAGGGCAATACATGAAGGAGACGCCGAGCCAGTTGCCAGGGCAATACATGAAGGAGACGCCGAGCCAATTGCCATGGCAATTGTCGACAAGAGCAAATGTGATATGGTAGTCGAAATTGATGACTAGACAAGCCCAAGATGACGTGGAGCAAAGCCCAAACCCAAAGGAATTTGATTTCCATGCAAAGATTGAAGAAAAATTAAATTCCAAGAAGATAGGAGAAGTTCTAGTAGGAATACAATTATAATAAAGAATTATATTCTTTAAAGATAATATAATTCCAACTTAACTTCCTCCTCAAACAAGGACTTTGGCCTAGCCCTATAAATAAGATGGAGATTTCGAAAATCCATAGAGAGCAAGAGAGGGGAATTTCGACAACTCCAAGTAGGGCAAGAGGAGAGAATTTTCGACAAGCATCTAGGGCAAGGAGGATTTCGACAAGCCTCCTTTTTCATCCTTTTCTTTCTTGTTCGATTGGGTTCATGCTAGGGATTATTTATCTTGTGTTTCTTTGGAACCTAGCCATGAACTAAATCTATTTGGCTATGGTTATTGTGTTTTGTGGTTGTGAGAAACTATTGGTTTTTGCTTAGGTAATAAGAGTTTGCACTTTTCTATTCAAGGTTTATTCATTCTTGGTTCTTATTCTTGTTTGCGAGTGAATTGGTAGAGGATCTCGTGATTTTATCTATTTATCTAATATCGGGAGAGTTAGATTCAAGAAACGAATGAATATGATCTTTATTCAATCTATTGATGGTGAAGATTAATCCAACTTAAGAATAAGTCAAGGATTTCAACGGCTAAGAGGAGCGCAAGATTGGTTGTTGTTCACCCTTGATTCACGCAGGGATGTATTATCAAGGCATGCACAAGTAGCTAGAGTTTCGACTTAGGGATAAGAAGAAACCATTGAAGAACGCTCTGCCGAACCTTGACGGTTGCTTCCCAGACGCCCAAGTAGTTGCCCAACTAGTCACCCAGGCAACCATCGATTAGTTTCCAAGGCAACCCCGTTGTGCAAGTTGCCACGGAAACTGAGTTGCCCGTGCACTCTTTTACCAAGACAATCCAATCGGTTATCACACCTCAACTCACGATAACCTGGCCTATCTCTCTCTCATTTGATCTCATCTATTCATTTACTTTATTGCTTTCTAGATTAGTTATTAGTTAAACTCCTATAATCCTTTATTTGTGTTTTTACTTTTTACAGTGCAAGAGACTAGATTCTTGAAGTGGCACCAATCCCTGTGGAGACGATATCTTTTATACTATAACTTAGACGTGTATACTTGCACATTTGCGTAGCACTTATTACGCGCAACAAGTTTTTGGTGTCGTTGCCGGGGATTGGCAATAGCGACTTTGTTTTTATTTTCTTGCACTTTCTTTTTACTTTTCTTGTTTAAAATTCAAAGGGCTAACAAACTTTGGTTTTGCATTGGTATATGACCAGGGCGAGACCGACTACACCAGAATATCCCTTTGATCCAGAAATCGAACGAACCTTACAAAGACTTAGATGAAGGATAATAGTAGCAATGGCTAATCAAGACGGCAATATGAATCAAGATGTTCTAGCAGGAGGAGGAGTGATTCTTGCACGAAACAGAACTATTCAAGACTATCTTGAAGAAGATCTTGATGGACTTAATCCAGGAGTTGTCGCACCTGAAATTGAAGCCGACCACTTTGAGTTGAAACCGGTAATGTTTAATATGATCAACACAATAGGTCAATTTGGCGGCTCAGCAACTGAAGATGCACGACAACATCTGAAATCTTTCCTCAAGATTTGCAACTCTTTCAAAATACACGGAGTCACCCCCGATGTCTTACGATTAAGATTATTCCCCTATTCACTGAGGGATAGGGCGAAAGCATTGTTGAATAGCATTCCTGCCTGATCAATAGCATCTTGGACCGATCTTTGTCGTGATTTCCTTGCTAGATTTAATCCTACAAATTTTACTGATAAGCTTCGTAATGACATTACTTCTTTTCGACAGGCAGATGATGAATCCATGTACGAGGCTTGGGAGCGATCAGAATGCACAAGCATCGGGATTCCAACAGAATATGCCACGACAACAGTTGCCGCAGCAACAACCGACAACATCTAGTTCTTTGGAAAATTCTCTAAATGCTTTTTTGATGAAAACTGAATCTTATATGGCTGAGAATAGTAACTTCATAAAAAGAACTGATGCTTTTACTAACAGGACCGAGATGAGATTGCAAAACCAAGAGGCGGCAATCAAATCATTGGAAAAATCAAGTCGGACAGTTTGCTCAAAATCTGAATACTAGACCGCAAGGAGGTTTACCTAGCGATACTGAAGTCGCAAGAGGAACTGACCATGAGCAATGTAAGGCGATCACCACTAGAACTGACCAACAACTTAGAGAGGCTCAAACCCGCTCATCAAACAAAACTCCACAAAAAGATCAAGACGAACCTAGCGGCAAAGCCTCAGATGCTGAACCAGGAATTGCCTCAGCAACCGGCAATAAGCATGCCTCGGCAACTGACGATAAAGACGCCTCGGCAACTTGCGATAAGCGTGCCTCGAAAACCCCAGTTGATAACGCCTCGACAACTCCAGTTGTCCCAGCAATACCATCAATCAGGTTTCAAACCAATGAAAGGATCGAAGATATCTGACTTCCACCACCATTCCCACAAAGGTTGAAGCGACAAAAGCAAGAATACCAATTCAAGAAGTTTCTTGATATCCTAAAGCAAGTCCACATCAACTTGCCATTGGTGGAAGCAATTGAACAAATGCCAAACTATGCCAAGTTTCTTAAAGACATTGTGTCCAAGAGAACAAGGCTAGGAGAGTTTGAAACAATTGCCGCAACAGAGAGATGTATGGCAATGTTGCACAATCGTATGCCACCCAAGTTGAAGGATCCCGGAAGTTTCACAATACCCTGTTCCATTGGAAATCACTATGTCGGGAAAGCATTATGCGACCTTGGGGCTAGCATAAACTTGATGCCTAAATCGGTTTTCCAGAAACTAGGAATCGGGAAGGCAAGACCTACAACAGTTATGCTACAGCTAGCCGACAGATCCTATGTGCATCCAGAGGGAAAAATCGAGGACATACTGGTAAAAGTTGATAAATTTATTTTTCCCGCTGACTTTATTGTTTTGGATTGTGAAGCAGATGAGCATGCACCTATCATTCTCGGGAGACCATTCCTAGCAACAGGGAGAACCTTGATCGATGTTGAAAATGGAGAACTCACAATGAGGGTGAATGACCAGCAAGTTAAACTAAATGTGTTCCAAACACTAAGGTATGCCGATGATCCAGAAGAATGCCAACTTCTTCATGCCACGACAAAGTTTAACTTCGACGAGGAATTTAGTTGCCTCGGTAACTACAGTACCGAACAAGAGGAACCTGAGGAGTATGAAGAACCGGTCAAGGAGGAACAACAAGAAAAGGCAAATTGGCTAGTCAATCGACCAGGAAAAGAAGCTGATCAAAATATTGATGCTACATAAGAAGGCAATAGGGAGGAGGACGCGGATCTAGAGATATGTGATGCATTCCCGGATGAACAACTTTTAGTTGCCTCGGCAACCATGGACACGCATGCCTCAGCAACCATCGACACCTCGGCAACCATGGACGCGCATGCCTCAGCAACTATCGACGCTACAGTAGCCCTTGACGCGCACGCCTCGGCAATTTTGGGAGCAGTCGCCACGACAACACATGCCTCGGTAATACCCTGTTACGCGGATTTAGTTAATTTCCTTGTTTATGGTATTTTACCTTATGGCATTACTCACCAAGGGAAGAAGCAGTTCTGCCATGATGTTAAGCATTACTTTTGGGACGAGCCTCTTTTGTTTAAACAATGTACTGATCAGGTTATACGCCGATGTGTCCCTGAAGAAGAGCAACAGAATGTACTCTGTAAATGCCATTCTTCACCCTATGGAGGACATTTTGGAGGAACTCGTACCGCGGCCAAGGTTTTGCAATCTGGTTTGTATTGGCCAACATTGTACAAAGATGCCCAAGACTTTTACAAGCAATGTGATCGTTGCCAGAGGACGGGCAATATCTCTAGACGACATGAGATGCCGCTCCAGAACATCAACGATGTGGAATTGTTCGATGTATGGGGGATCGATTTTATGGGACCTTTCCCATCTTCATTCGACAACCTCTACATCTTACTTGCCATCGACTACGTGTCTAAATAGGTTGAGGCAACTGCAGTTCCCAACAACGATTCCAAGACCGTGCAACGATTCTTGCAAAAAAACATATTTACACGGTTTGGGATGCCAAGAGCAATTATCAGTGACGAAGGCAAGCATTTTGACAACAGACTAATTGCCAAGATGTTGCAACGCTTCGGCATATCACACAAGATCGCCACGGCATATCACCCACAAACCAACGGGCAAGCAAAAATTTCCAACCGAGAATTGAAGGGTATACTCGAGAAAGTTGTAAATCCCTCTAGGAAGGATTGGTCATTAAGACTAGATGACACACTTTGGGCATATCGCACTGCATTCAAAACACCCTTAGGTATGTCCCCCTTCCGACTTGTCTATGGCAAGAAATGCCATCTACTGGTGGAAATCGAACACAAGGCATACTGGGCAATCAAGACCGTGAATATGGATTGGGAACGTGCCGGACAAAAGCGTTTTTTGGACCTCAGTTAGATAGAAGAATTCCGTGCACTCGCCTATAACAATGCACGAATCTACAAGGAGAAAACAAAGCGATGGCACGACAAGAAACTATTGCCGCGACAATTCATGCCAGGGCAATTAGTTCTCTTATTCAATTCTCGGCTAAAACTTTTCCCGGGTAAGCTGAAATCAAGATGGTCGAGACCATTCGAAGTCGTCAAACCATTCTCCCATGGTGCTATGATAATCAAGTCCATCTCTGACAACCATGAATTCAAAGTTAATGGGCAAAGATTGAAGCACTATAATGGTGCCCATGTGGAACGTAACAAAGAAGTGGTCAACTTAGGAGATGCATGAGCATGCTCTCCTTTCAATATTTTCTTTTTCTTTTTACTTTCATCTTTATTTTTAGGAGATATTTTATTATTCTTCATTATCTTTAGTTTTCAGGTTTTCTTTGTTTTTTTTCCACAACAAGTCTCACAATCACTATGCTAAGGAAATTTCCTGCCGAGATCCTTGCCCCGGCAACCAATGAAGCAGTTGCCACAGCAACCGCAACAGATGACGCCGCGGCAACCTACATCGTGCCTGGACAAGCTGATGCCACGGTAACCAACCCTGAAGATGCCACGACAACCAAAGCCAAAGACATCCCGGCAACCACTGCAAAAGCCAAAGGTAAAGCACCTATGCCCGAATCAACTCCTACGGAATCATTTTCTGATTTTTCAGATTCGGAAGAGTCCTCCATTGCACCAACAAAGACCGCACCAATTGAATCCTCCAAGCGAAAAGCCAATGACATTGATGAAGAGGACGATGAGGATAACCCCGCACGAGGATCGATTCCACCACCGGCAACAAGAAAACAACCATCGCGTTCAAGCAAGAGAATCAAGACACCGACCAAAAGGAAACTAATTATCTACGATGACGAACTCTTAGAGTAAGTCCTCGTATGCATTTTATATTTCGTTATCTTTATGCATGCATTGAGGACAATGCCTCACTCGAGTTTGGGGGGATTGTTATTAGTAGTTACCATGTTTAGTTACATTCGTCTTAAGTATTATATTTAGGATACATAAATTGCTTGCCATGCCTTTAATTGGAACAAGAATTACTTAGATTTGATGAATATTCGATGATGGCTTTGCCAATGCACGTAATTAATAGAATTTTTATTTTAGGATAACCATGGAAAAACTTAGAATTTTACTATGATGCTAAATTTGATGAAACACTGTTGTGGTTTGATTGATTTAAGGAATTCTAGTGAACTTAGGTTGATAATTAACAAATTGGGGGATTAGAATAAAAATTGGATGAATGCTAGAGGTGCCCGAAACCTGCTCTAGTCGAATAAATTAACTTAAGAAAACTAAAAACAAAACACTAGAGGTTCCCCAAACTGGCTCTAGTTAAAACATGTTAAAAAGAACCCAATAAAGTAATTTGAAAACCTATTGTTTGCATAGAATCCGAAAAATCAACTTGCACACAACTCCGCACACACTCACAAGCATTATAGTTTGATTCCGAGTAATTCCTAAGTTTTCTGAAAAAATAAAAAGCCAATCATACTTTGTGCCCCCGTTTAGAGAATTGAAATCAAGTTCAAAGCTAAGTTTGTGAAAATTGAAGTCTTGGCATGTAATTATGAGTTTGCATTGCTTGAGGACAAGCAATAGTTCGAGTTTGGGGGTGTGATAAGTGTTCAAAAGTTCTATTTTTCTTACCCTTTTTACTCATATTATTGTTAGACTTAGGCTCATATTAGTTGCACAATTAGCCATTCATGCATTAATCCATGTTTCCTTCCATCGTTGAGCTTGATTACATAACTTGGTAGTTTTTGTGGGAAACGATGCTGCTTTGGTGTGTTTTGTGTGCATATGCAGGATCACTTGCCAAAGCAAGGCTAGAGCCAGTTGCCAGGGCAATACATGAAGGAGACGCCGAGCCAGTTGCCAGGGCAATACATGAAGGAGACGTCGAGCCAGTTTCCATGGCAATTGTCGACAAGAGCAAAGGTGATATAGTAGTCGAAATTGATGACTAGACAAGCCCAAGATGACGTGGAGCAAAGCCCAAACCCAAAGGAATTTGATTTCCATGCAGAGATTAAAGAAGAATTAAATTCCAAGAAGATAGGAGAAGTTCTAGTAGGAATACAATTATAATAAAGAATTATATTCTTTAAAGATAATTTAATTCCAAATTAACTTCCTCCTCAAAGAAGGACTTTGGCCTAGCCCTATAAATAAGATGGAGATTTCGACAATCCATAGAGAGCAAGAGAGGGGAATTTCGACAACTCCAAGTAGGGCAAGAGGAGAGAATTTTCGACAAGCATCTAGGGCAAGGAGGATTTCAACAAGCCTCCTTCTTCATCCTTTTCTTTCTTGTTCGATTGGGTTCATGCTAGGGATTATTTATCTTGTGTTTCTTTGGAACCTAGCCATGAACTAAATCTATTTGGCTATGGTTATTGTGTTTTGTGGTTGTGAGAAACTATTGGTTTTTGCTTAGGTAATAAGAGTTTGCACTTTTCTGTTCAAGGTTTATTCATTCTTGGTTCTTATTCTTGTTTGCGAGTGAATTGGGAGAGGATCTCGTGATTTCATCTATTTATCTAATATCGGGAGAATTAGATTCAAGAAACGAATGAATATGATCTTTATTCAATCTATTGATGGTGAAGATTAATCCGGCTTAGGAATAAGTCAAGGATTTCAACGACTAAGAGGAGCGCAAGATTGGTTGTTGTTCACCCTTGATTCATGCAGGGATGTATTATCAAGGCATGCACAAGTAGCTAGAGTTTCGACTTAGGGATAAGAAGAAACCATTGAAGAATGCTCTGCCGAACCTTGAAGGTTGCTTCCCAGACACCCAAGTAGTTGCCCAACTAGTCGCCCAGGCAACCATCGATTAGTTGCCAAGGCAACCCCGTTGTGCAAGTTGCCACGGCAACTGAGTTGCCCGTGCACTCTTTTACCAAGACAATCCAATCGGCTATCACACCTCAACTCATGATAACCTGGCCTATCTCTCTCTCATTTGATCTCTTCTATTCATTTACTTTATTGCTTTCTAGATTAGTTATTAGTTAAACTCCTATAATCCTTTATTTGTGTTTTTACTTTTTACAGTGCAATAGACTAGATTCTTGAAGTGGCACCAATCCTTGTGGAGACGATATCTTTTATACTATAACTTGCGACGTGTATACTTGCACACTTGCGTAGCACTTATTACGCGCAACAACGATCAAACAATTCCATAACAACATCGTCAATGTATCCCTAGGACTTATAAAGGATGAGCAAACTGTAGAGGCTTAAAAAATGTTAACCTGCTTATCTTATTTGGGATGAACTCGAATTAGGTCATATATGAATCTCCAGGTGATGCACTTGGTTTCTCCTTTATTTTTAATCATTGTCTTAGCCCACTGTTCATCCATATTGGCTTTAACAGCTTCTTCTAGAACGCTGGAGAATTAGGAGATTTGAAATAAGCTTTATTGACCTAGATTGTTGGGCAGCGGATCAAGGCAGTGTATTCTTCGATTGTGGGTACCAAATCCACGTTCCCTAGAGTGAAGCAAATATAGGCGATATTCTAGAATTGGACCAGGGCTTGGAACAAAGTTTTGTTGACGCTGACGCCAACAAATAAGGCAAATCACCGTATTTGTCATAGAATAATTGGTTGTTCTCCTTGTCCATCCTAGATTTCTTTCAATTCCGATAACTGGTTCTGAGTTACTCTGATACGAGTAAAATATGACATTTCTAACTCTTCTCTGACCACTTTCGCACGCCTAGATTTCCTTCCACAGTATCAAGAAATCGGTTCTCCATAGCTAATTCCTCATAACGGTTGAACTTGCCTCAACACCTTTTGCTTAAAATAAAAAAATGCAATGCAAGAAAAAGGAAAGTCAAATACAAAACAAAACACGTTAGTCTCAATATAAATGAAATTAAATAATATCAAGATAATAAATGAGAGCTGAATTAAAATATTCCTAGAACATGCTTTTCTACCCTGTAACCCCCTTAGCTTGGTGATAAGTGTTCAAAAGTACTATTTTCTTACCCTTTTTACTCATATTATTGTTAGACTTAGGCTCATATTAGTTGCATAATTAGCCATTCATGCATTAATCCATGTTTCCTTCCATCGTTGAGCTTGATTACATAACTTGGTAGTTTTTGTGGGAAAAGATGCTGCTTTGGTGTGTTTTGTGTGTATGTGCAGGATCATTAGCCAAAGCAGGGCTAGAGCTAGTTGCCAGGGCAATGCATGAAGGAGATGCCGAGCTAGTTGCCAGGGCAATACATGAAGGAGACGCCGAGCCAATTGCCATGGCAATTGTCGACAAGAGCAAAGGTGATATGGTAGTCGAAATTGATGACTAGGCAAGCCCAAGATGACGTGGAGCAAAGCCCAATCCCAAAGGAATTTGATTTCCATGTAGAGATTAAAGAAGAATTAAATTCCAAGAAGATAGGAGAAGTTCTAGTAGGAATACAATTATAATAAAGAATTATATTCTTTAAAGATAATTTAATTCCAACTTAACTTCCTCCTCAAAGAAGGACTTTGGCCTAGCCCTATAAATAAGAGGGAGATTTCGACAATCAGAGAGCAAGAGAGGGGAATTTCGACAAGCATCAAGGAGGGCAAGAGGAGAGAATTTTTGACAAGCATCTAGGGCAAGGAGGATTTTGACAAGCCTCATTCTTTATCTTTTCCTTCTTGTTCGATTGGGTTCATGCTAGGGATTATTTATCTTGTGTTTCTTTGGAACCTAGCCATGAACTAAATCTATTTGGCTATGGTTATTGTGTTTTGTGGTTGTGAGAAACTATTGGTTTTTGTTTAGGTAATAAGAGTTTGCACTTTTCTATTCAAGGTTTATTCATTATTGGTTCTAATTCTTGTTTGCGAGTGAATTGGGAGAGGATCTCGTAACTTCATCTATTTATCTAATATCAGGAAAGTTAGATTCAAGAAACGAATGAATATGATCTTTATTCAATCTATTGATGGTGAAGATTAATCTGGCTTAGGAATAAGTCAAGGATTTCAACGGCTAAGAGGAGCGCAAGATTGGTTGTTGTTCACCTTTGATTCACGCAGGGATGTATTATCAAGGATTGCACAAGTAGCTAGAGTTTCGACTTAGGGATAAGAAGAAACCATTGAAGAACGCTCTGCCGAACCTTGAAGGTTGCTGCCCAGACGCCCAAGTAGTTGCCCAACTAGTCGCCCAGGCAACCATCGATTAGTTGCCAAGGCAACCCCGTTGTGCAAGTTGCCACGGCAACTGAGTTGCCCGTGCACTCTTTTACCAAGACAATCCAGTCGGCTATCACACCT
This sequence comes from Hibiscus mutabilis, assembly GCA_019671005.1. NCBI lineage: Eukaryota > Viridiplantae > Streptophyta > Magnoliopsida > Malvales > Malvaceae > Hibiscus > Hibiscus mutabilis. The sequence continues at coordinate 32,289,391 of CM033743.1, read as the reverse complement.
CAACTCACGATAACCTGGCCTATCTCTCTCATTTAATCTCATTCATTCTTTTACTTTATTGTTTTCTAGATTAGTTATTAGCTAAACTCCTATAATCTTTTATTTGTGTTTTTACTTTTTACAGTACAAGAGACTAGATTCTTGAAGTGGCACCAATCCCTGTGGAGACGATATCTTTTATACTATAACTTGCAACGTGTATACTTGCACAATTGCATAGCACTTATTACGTGCAACAAGTTTTTTGGCGCCGTTGCCGGGGATTGGCAATAGCGACTTTGTTTTTATTTTCTTGCACTTTCTTTTTACTTTTCTTGTTTAAAATTCAAAGGGCTAACAAACTTTGGTTTTGCATTGGTATATGACCAGGGCGAGACCGACTTCACCAGAATATCCCTTTGATCCAGAAATCGAACAAACCTTACAAAGACTTAGACGAAGGATAAGAGTAGCAATGGCTAATCAAGACGGCAATATGAATCAAGATGTTCCAACAGGAGGAGGAGTGATTCTTGCACGAAACAGAACTATTCGAGACTAGCTTGAAGAAGATCTTGATGGACTTAATCCAGGAGTTGTTGCACCTGAAATTGAAGCCGACCACTTTGAGTTAAAACCGGTAATGTTTAATATGATCAACACAATTGGTCAATTTGGTGGCTCAACAACAGAAGATGCACGACAACATCTGAAATCTTTCCTCGAGATTTGCAACTCGTTCAAACTACACGGAGTCACCCCCGATGTCTTACGATTAAGATTATTCCCCTATTCACTGAGGGATAGGGTGAAAGGATGGTTGAATAGCATTCCTGCCGGATCAATAGCATCCTGGACCGATCTTTGTCGTGATTTCCTTGCTCGATTTAATCCTACAAATTTGACTGATAAGCTCCGTAACGACATTACTTCTTTTCGGCAGGCAGATGATGAATCCATGTACGAGGTTTGGGAGCGATATGGAGAACTTCTACACAAATGCCCCATACACGGATTCCTGGTGTGGACTCAAGTAACAATGTTTTACAACGCCGTGAATACACCAATAAGGATGATGCTAGATGCCTCGGCAAACGACATACTCCTAGTTAAGTCGCCGGAGGAAGCAATGCAAATTTTAAACAGGCTGGCCAAGAATGATTATCAATTCCCATCTACTAGAAGAGGAGGAGTTAGACGCCAAGCCACAATACATGAACTAGGATCATCAGATTCAATTTCGGCACAGTTGGCCACTTTAACCAAGATGGTCCAGAACATGCAAAAACCAAACAACACACATGAAGTCAAGGTAATGGATTCTTTTTGTGAGTTATGTGGTGATAACCATAATTCTTCTGAATGTATACAGAATCCGGAATCCAGCTTCTATGTGGGGAATTACAATCGGAACAACAATGTGATGTCCAATACATACAATCCAGCTTGGAAGAAGCACCTGAATTTTTCATGGAGTAATCCCAACAATGCTCTAAACCAGAACAATCAGAATGCACAAGCATCGGGATTCCAACAGAATATGTCACGGCAACAGTTGCCGCAGCAACAACCGATAACATCTAGTTCTTTGGAAAATTCTCTAAATGCTTTTATGATGAAACTGAATCTTATATGGCTGAGAATAGTAATTTCATAAAAAGAACTGATGCTTTTATTAACAGGACCGAGATGAGATTGCAAAACCAAGAGGCGGCAATCAAATCATTGGAAAATCAAGTCGGACAGTTTGCTCAAAATCTGAATACTAGATCGCAAGGAGGTTTACCTAGCGATACTGAAGTCGCAAGAGGAACTGGCCATGAGCAATGTAAGGCAATCACCACTAGAAGTGGCCAACAACTTAGAGAGGCTCAAACCCGCTCATCAAACAAAATTCCACAAAAAGATCAAGACAAACCTAGTAGCAAAGCCTCAGATGCTGAACCAGGAATTACCGCGACAACCGGCAATAAGCATGCCTCGACAACCGATGATAAAGACGCCTCGGCAACTTGCGATAAGCATGCCTCGGCAACCCAGTTAATAACGCCTCGACAACTCCAGTTGTCCCGGCAATGCCGTCAATCAGGTTCCAAACCAATGAAAGGATCGAAGATATCCGACTTCCACCACCATTCCCACAAAGGTTGAAGCGACAAAAGAAAGAATACCAATTCAAGAAGTTTCTTGATATCCTAAAGCAAGTCCACATCAACTTGCCATTGGTGGAAGCAATTGAACAAATGCCAAACTATGCCAAGTTTCTTAAAGACATTGTGTCCAAGAGAACAAGGCTATGAGAGTTTGAAACTGTTGTCGCAACTGAGGGATGCATGGCCATGTTGCACAATCGTATGCCACCCAAGCTGAAGGATCTGGAAGTTTCACAATACCCTGTTCCATTGGAAACCACTATGTCGGGAAAGCATTATGCGACCTTGGGGCTAGCATAAACTTGATGCCTAAATCGGTTTTCCAGAAACTAGGAATCGGGAAGGCAAGACCTACAACAATTATGCTGCAGCTAGCCGACAGATCCTATGTGCATCTAGAGGGAAAAATCAAGGACATATTGGTAAAAATTGATAAATTTATTTTTCCCACTGACTTTATTGTTTTGGATTGTGAAGCAGATGAGCATGCACCCATCATTCTCGGGAGACCATTCCTAGCAACAGGGAGAACCTTGATCGATGTTGAAAAGGGAGAACTCACAATGAGGGTGAATGACCAGGAAGTTAAACTAAATGTGTTCCAAACACTAAGGCATGCCGATGATCCAGAAGAATGCCAACTTCTTCATGCCACGACAGAGTTTAACTTCGATGAGGAATTTAGTTGCCTCAGCAACTACATTGCCGATCAAGAGGAACCTGATGAGTATGAAGAACCGGTCAATGAGGAACAACAAGAAGGGGCAAATTGGCTAGTCAATCGACCAGGTACATACTTTGAACCACTGGATTACTCAGGTAAGGAAGGTAAGCTCGAAAAACCCTCTATTGAACAACCACCGATTCTTGAGTTGAAACAATTGCCAGAGCAACTAAAATATGCATACTTAGGAACCGATAATACATTGCCTGTAATTATTTCTTCTAAGTTACAGCCTGAGCAGGAAAAGAAGCTGATCAAGATGTTGAAGCTACACAAAACGGCAATAGGGTGGACAATTGCCTACTTGAAGGGAATTAGCCCGGCAGTGTGCATGCACAAGATTTTGTTGGAAGATGATCACAAACCATACAATGTGTTCCGAAAAAGGGAGGTATAACGGTGGTAAGTAATGAAAACAATGAACTCATTCCAACTAGGACTGTGACCGGTTGGAGGGTTTGTATGGATTATCGAAAGCTAAACAAAGCCACTAGGAAGGATCACTTCCCATTACCCTTTATTGATCAAATGCTTGACCGTCTTGCAGGTAAACCCTTTTATTGTTTTCTTGATGGTTATTCAGGTTACAATCAAATTGCCATAGCACCAAAAGATCAAGAAAAGACAACCTTCACATGCCCATACGGTACTTATGCTTTCCGAAGGATGCCGTTCGGATTGTGTAACGCCCCGCAACCTTCCAAAGATGCATGATGGCGCTCTTTTCAGACATGGTCGAAGAATTCCTTGAGATCTTCATGGATGATTTTTCTGTTTTTGGTAATGACTTCGACAGTTGTCTCGACAATTTAGAGAGGGTGTTGGCAAGATGTGAAGAAACTGATTTAGTCCTCAATTGGGAGAAATGCCATTTTATGGTAGATGACGGAATAGTGCTCGGCCAAAAGATTTCATCCAAGGGAATTGAAGTAGACAAAGCCAAGGTGGACGTGATCGAGAGATTACCCCTACCAAGTTCGGTTAAAGGAATTCGAAGTTTTCTTGGACATGCAGGTTTTTACATGAGGTTCATTCATAATTTTTCTAACATCACTAAACCCTTGTACAATTTGCTTAAACAGGATAAAGTCTTCGATTTTGATGATTCTTGCACCCAAGCATTCGAAACCCTAAAGAAAAAGCTTACCTCGGCACCCATTGTCGTTCCACCAGATTGGACGCTACCTTTTGAGCTCATGTGTGAAGCAAGTGATTTCGCGGTAGGAGCAGTCCTAGGCCAACGCACAGGTAAGACCTTCCATGTGATATACTACGCTAGTAAAACTCTTAATAGTGCTCAAGTGAATTACACAACAACGAAGAAAGAGTTACTAGCTGTAGTTTTCGCATTTGACAAGTTCCGATCCTATTTGATTGGTACAAAGGTAATTGTTCACACGGACCATTCAGAATCAAATATCTATTTGCTAAAAAGGATGCCAAACCTCGTTTGATTCGTTGGATATTACTTTTACAAGAATTTGATATTGAAATTAAGGACAGGAAAGGAACAGAAAATCAAGTTGCCGATCACTTATCACCTTTGGAACGCAATAGGGAGGAGGACGCGGATCTAGAGATATACGATGCATTCCTGGATGAACAACTTTTAGTTGCCTCGGCAACCATGGATGCGCATGCCTCGGCAACCCTCGACGCCTTGGCAACCATGGACGCGCATGCCTCGGCAACCCTCGACGCCTCGTCAACCATGGATGCACACGCCTCGGCAACTCTCGACGCTGCCGCAGCCCTTGACGCGAACGCCTCGGCAATTTTGGGAGTAGTAGCCACGACAGCACATGCCTCGGCAATACCCTGGTACGCGGATTTAGTTAATTTCCTTATTTGTGGTATTTTACCTTATGATATTACTCACCAAGGGAAGAAGCGGTTCTGCCATGATGCTAAGCATTACTTTTGGGACGAGCCTCTTTTGTTTAAACAATGTGCAGATCAGGTTATACACCGATGTGTCCCTGAAGAAGAGCAACAGAATGTACTCCGGCAATGCCATTCTTCACCCTATGGAGGACATTTTGGAGGAACTCGTACCGCGGCCAAAGTTTTGCAATCCGGTTTGTATTGGCCAACATTGTACAAAGACGCCCAATACTTTTACTAGCAATGTGATCGTTGCTAGAGGACGGGCAATATCTCTAGACGACATGAGATGCCACTCCAGAACATCATCGAGGTGAAATTGTTCGATGTATGAGGGATCGATTTTATGGGACCTTTCCCATCTTCATTCGGCAACCTCTACATCTTACTTGTCGTCGACTACGTGTCTAAATGGGTTGAGGTAGCTGCAGTTCCCAACAACGATTCCAAGATCGTGCATCGATTATTGCAGAAAAACATATTTACACGGTTTGGGATGCCGAGAGCAATTATCAGTGACGAAGGCAAGCATTTTGACAACAGACTAATTGCCAAGATGTTGCAACGCTTCGGCATATCACACAAGATCGCCACGGCATATCACCCACAAACCAACGGGCAAGCAGAAATTTCCAACCAGGAATTGAAGGGTATACTCGAGAAAGTTGTAAATCCCTCTAGGAAGGATTGGTCATTTAGACTAGATGACGCACTTTGGGCATATCGCACTGCATTCAAAACACCGTTAGGTATGTCCCCCTTCCGACTTGTCTATGGCAAAACATGTCATCTACCGGTGGAAATCGAACACAAGGCATACTAGGCAATCAAGACCGTGAATATGGATTGGGAAAGTGCCGGACAAAAGCGTTTGTTGGACCTCAATGAGATAGAAGAATTCCGTGCACTCGCCTATAACAATGCACGAATCTACAAGGAGAAAACAAAGCAATGGCATGAAAAGAAACTATTGCCACGGTAATTCATGCCAGGGCAACTAGTTCTCCTATTCAATTCTCGGCTAAAACTTTTCTCAGGAAAGCTGAAATCAAGATGGTCGGGACCATTCGAAGTTGTCAAACCATTCTCCCATGGTGCCGTGATAATCAAGTCCATCACTGACAAACATGAATTCAAAGTTAATGGCCAAAGATTGAAGCACTACAACGGTGCCCATGTGGAACGTAACAAAGAAGTGGTCAACTTAGGAGATGCATGAGCATGCTCTCCTTTCAATATTTTGTTTTTCTTTTAACTTTCATTTTTATTTTTAAGAGATATTTTATTCATTATCTTTAGTTTCCAGGTTTTCTTTGTTTTTTTCCCACAACAAGACTCACAACCACCATGCTAAGGAAATTCACTACAGACTACTTGCCACGGTAATCACAACAAAGGATGCCCCGGCAACCAACCCTGAAGATGCAACGACAACCAAAGCTAAAGACATCCCGGCAACCACTGAAAAAGCCAAAGGTAAAGCACCTATGCCCAAATCAATTACTACGGAATCATTTTCTGATTTTTCAGATTCGGACGAGTCCTCCATTGCACCAACAAAGACCGCACCAATTGAATCCTCCAAGCGAAAAGCCAATAACATTGATGAAGAGGACGATGAGGACAACCCCGTACAAGGATCGATTCCACCACCGACAACAAGAAAACAACCATCGCGTTCAAGCAAGAGAATCAAGACACCGACCAAAAGGAAACTAATCATCTACGATGACGAACTCTCAGAGTAAGTCCTCGTATGCATTTTATTTTTCTTTAATGCATGCATTGAGGACAATGCCTCACTCGAGTTTGGGGGGATTGTTATTAGTAGTTACCATGTTTAGTTACATTCATCTTAAGTATTAAATTTAGGATACATAAATTGCTTGCCATGCCTTTAATTGGAACAAGAATTGCTTAGATTTGATGAATATTCGATGATGACTTTGCCAATGCACTTAATTGATAGAATTTTTTTATTCTAGGATAACCATGGAAAAACTTAGAATTTTACTATGATGCTAATTTTGATGAAACACTGTTGTGGTTTGATTGATTTAAGGAATTCTAGTGAACTTAGGTTGATAATTAACAAATTTGGGGATTAAAACAAAAATTGGATGAATGCTAGAGGTGCCCGAAATTGGCTCTAGCATGTGCTAAAAAAATTGATCACTAGAGGTGCCCGAAACTGGCTCTAGTATGTGTTAAAAAAAAGTTAGCTAGAGGTGCCCGAAACCGGCTCTAGTCAAATAAATTAACTTAAGAAAACTAAAAACAAAACACTAGAGGTGCCCAAAACTGGCTCTAGTTAAAACATGTTAAAAAGAACCCAATAAAGTAATTTGAAAACCTATTGTTTGCATAGAATCCGAAAAATCAACTTGCACACAACTCTGCACACACTCACAAGCATTATAGTTTGATTCTGAGTAACTCCTAAGTTTTCCGAAAAATAAAAAGTCAATCACACTTTGTGCCCCGGTTCAGAGAATTGAAATCAAGTTCAAAGCTAAGTTTGTGAAAATTGAAGTCTTGGCAGGTAATTATGAGTTTGCATTGCTTGAGGACAAGCAATAGTTCAAGTTTGGGGGTGTGATAAGTGTTCAAAAGTACTATTTTTCTTACCCTTTTTACTCATATTATTGTTAGACTTAGGCTCATATTAGTTGCATAATTAGCCATTCATGCATTAATCCATGTTTCCTTCCATCGTTGAGCTTGATTACATAACTTGGTAGTTCTTGTGGGAAAAGATGCTGCGTTGGTGTATTTTGTGTGTATGTGGAGGATCATTTGCCAAAGCAGGGCTAGAGCTAGTTGCCAGGTTAATGCATGAAGGAGATGCCGAGCTAGTTGCCAGGGCAATACATGAAGGAGACGCCGAGCCAGTTGCCATGGCAACTGTCGACAAGAGCAAAGGTGATATGGTAGTCGAAATTGATGACTAGGCAAGCCCAAGATGACGTGGAGCAAAGCCCAATCCCAAAGTAATTTGATTTCCATGCAGAGATTAAAGAAGAATTAAATTCCAAGAAGATAGGAGAAGTTCTAGTAGGAATACAATTATAATAAAGAATTATATTCTTTAAAGATAATTTAATTCCAACTTAACTTCCTCCTCAAAGAAGGACTTTGGCCTAGCCCAATAAATAAGAGGGAGATTTTGAAAATCAGAGAGAAAGAGAGGGGAATTTCGACAAGCATCAAGGAGGGCAAGAGGAGAGAATTTTCGACAAGCATCTAGGGCAAGGAGGATTTCGACAAGCCTCATTCTTCATCTTTTCTTTCTTGTTCGATTAGGTTCATGCTAGGGATTATTTATCTTGTGTTTCTTTGGAACCTAGCCATGAACTAAATCTATTTGGCTATGGTTATTGTGTTTTGTGGTTGTGAGAAACTATTGGTTTTTGTTTAGGTAATAAGAGTTTGCACTTTTCTATTCAAGGTTTATTCATTCTTGGTTCTTATTCTTGTTTGCGAGTGAATTGGGAGAGGATCTCGTAACTTCATCTATTTATCTAATATCGGGAGAGTTAGATTCAAGAAACGAATGAATATGATCTTTATTCAATCTATTGATGGTGAAGATTAATCCGGCTTAGGAATAAGTCAAGGATTTCAACGGCTAAGAGGAGCGCAAGATTGGTTGTTGTTCACCCTTGATTCACACATGGATGTATTATCAAGGCATGCACAAGTAGCTAGAGTTTTGACTTAGGGATAAGAAGAAACCATTGAAGAACGCTCTGCCGAACCTTGAAGGTTGCTGCCCAGACGCCCAAGTAGTTGCCTAACTAGTCGCCCAGGCAACCATCGATTAGTTGCCAAGGCAACCCCGTTTTGCAAGTTGCCACGACAACTGAGTTGCCCGTGCACTCTTTTACCAAGACGATCCAATTGGCTATCACACCTCAACTCACGATAACCTGGCCTATCTCTCTCATTTAATCTTATTCATTCTTTTACTTTATTGCTTTCTAGATTAGTTATTAGCTAAACTCCTATAATCTTTTATTTGTGTTTTTACTTTTTACAGTGCAAGAGACTAGATTCTTGAAGTGGCACCAATCCCTGTGGAGACGATATCTTTTATACTATAACTTGCAACGTGTATACTTGCACAATTGCGTAGCACTTATTACGCGCAACACTTGGCTTAGCCAAAATCGGACTAAAAGAGTCACATTAGGTTTGCCAAAGAAAACCTGAGCTAATAATCTAAACTGGTCCATTTTTTCGTTTTATCTTGACTAGATGCAAATTATTAATATCCTAAGTGTTCATACCTCAGCGGAAACATCAAATTTAAATCAGATTGCGAAACGGGGTTCAATTACTCTAATATCACATTAGGGACCAAAACATAATTTTTGCAAATTATAGGGTCTTTTTTACAATTTGTGTTACCAATTCTTAATTAATCCGATTACATGCTCACATGTTAAAATCTAGCACAAAACAATCAACCACATTCATTCATTTGCATCCATAACAACCAGAGACTAATTTGCAAGATTTCTAAACTTAACAAACAAAATTACACAAAAAACAACATAGTGTACCGATATAGGCAAGCTCGTATCGATACGGATTAACGAACATAACGGCTCCTCATACAGATACACGGTGTCCGTATCAATATGATGTGTTGACCAACCCGTACTGATAAGACTTTGACCTGTACCGATCCCCTTTATGATTTCTCAAAACTTAGAATTCTAGTGACCAAAACACGTACCGATAGGGTGCCCCGCATACCGATACGATGTGTTAAAATCGAAAGGATCGTACCAGTACTCAAGCCTGTGTATCGGCACTAGCACATATTTTACTCAAGATGTACCGATACGCTAGCTAAGCGTACCGATACCCTTAGCTTTATTTCAACGTTTTGAGCCTTAACAGGACCTCGCATACCGATCCTGAGGTACCCGTACCGGTACGTAGAGGCCTATAATTACCTCTAGGTCCAACATATGACACTTTGACTCATTCAACACAACCTTAATGCATATCTAATCATCATACAACATCAGAGTCATGCTTGACAACATCAATCTAGCATTTTAAGCAACCTAGCAATCTTAGCACAATCAACCACAAAGTCTATAGGCATGTTTCCTAGTCAACATCCAAAACATAAATCCATCCACATCTTAAGCACTTTAAAACTCTTACAAAACCAAACCAACAAATACAACTTGCACAAACATGAAGTTCATCCAAAAACCCTCCCAAAACAACATCTGACACATTGCCCTTATTACTACTATATAACGTTCAAACCATACTTTGAAAACAAGCGTTTGGAAATCCTTCCTTGCTTCCTCGCTGCCCGCAACGTTTAATTCTCTGCATTGATGGAAAAGAAAAGCGTAAGCACACTAGGCTTAGTGAGGAATGCTCAAAAACCAAACGACCATCAATGCATTTTAAACTATTTAACAATCCTTTTGAAATCCACTTTCCAAAACACTTTTAAATAAACATCACAACATCATGCCTCATCAAACCATGCACTTAACATTTCCAAAACAACATATTAAAACATGTACAACATGTATCATGGATTCAACAGAAAAATCTCATTTGCTACCCTCAATATAAGCTTTTTCATGCATACTACCAATGCAAGGCTTAAAGAGCAAAACATGCTTAAACCACAATAAACAACATAATCCATCTCATGATACATCATCAATTATATTGGCTTACAAGTGATCATTAACCAATTTCCACTTTACAAAAGTATAATATCAGATACACAGATTCAACAAGTCTTCCCAACACTTCATGCCATCACAACCGAAATCATTAGTACCTTACAACAGGGTACATTCACAACCCTACACATCGGTTGGACGCATAACCCACTAATGGGAGTCTTCAGTACAAAGATCTAAACCCCTCGATGTTAGGGTACTGGGATGGAGTTTTCGGTACATGAATCAAAACCCCTCAAAATCCAAGGCGACTTTTTATAGGTGCACTATCAATCCTATAGCCGACCAACTATATCCGTTAACATTTCCAAACCTTTTTCATACCATCACTTGCCAATATAATTCATTTATTATCAACAACTCATTGTTTTCATATTCAAAAACATTAATAAGCCATGCATTATCTCACAATGCATCAACAACACTTCATAATCAAATTCCATCATTAAACCATGCTTAAATCATGCATATACAGTGAGTAATTAAACCATTTGAACAAGTACATAAAAACAAATTGCCAAACCAAGTTCAAGAGAGAGAATTCATCCTTTACTTACTTTCGAGCTTAGACCAATGTTTCAAGCTTGATCTAAACTCCTAAACTTAACTTTCAAACCTTTGAAAAGATGTAAATCTCTTTCTCACTCACCGACAAGCAAAGAAACAAATGCTCAAGCTTGAGGACCAACTTCCCCTGCTTTATCCACACAAAAACAGAGGGTACATTGCATCAAAATGCAATCAACAACATAGCAACACAAATCTTCAATATCCTTTACCAAATTCCACTCCACAACAATCGAAATTAACATCAAACATCTTCCAAACTTAACCCAGCCACAACCTAACGTTTCAACCCATCAATTAAATCAATTAACATCTAAAAACACAATAATATCTTTATACCTCCAGCATTCATAAAGCCACCACAACACCCCAAAAACTCACCACTAACAACCTAGAAAAATAGAGATTCACATAGTTTTGGAATTCCAATGTTAAAGCCCACTTATTAACTTTAATAAACATCAAAAATCATGATTAAAATCAATCAAGAACTCAGCAAAACAAAGACCATATGAACATCAATCAATTAATCCAATTAAACCTCAATTTAACAAATCTTCCATAATTAAATCATCAAATCATGTCAGAAAACAGATGTAAAGGATCAATAACTTGGGAATTTTAATAAAGAACCTTATATTAGAGGAGAAGAATGAAGCTCACCTCTAAATTTGTCTTTCCTCTTAATTGGATGAATTTTCTTGAGAAAACAAGATCAAATCAAATAGGTTTTGTTAGGAAACCATTAAAGATCCATTTGATAACAAAAGAAGATTAAAATCAAGTGTTTGCCTGAGAAAATTGAAGTGAAAAAAGTGTTTGTCTGGAGAGAATTTGAGAGAAAAGCTTTTGATGAAAAGTTAGTTTCGTGATATTTTTATTAAAGCCTAATTATGAAATTAATCTCCCAAACCTTTTTATCTCTTTATAAAACCTTTAAATATCCAATTTTAAGATAAAAGTCTGATATTATACTTTGGCCAAATATCTCCTTAAGGATTCTAAGTTTTGATCCTTTTACAAAATAGTCACTAAAAACAAATTTAAAACTTTGCATTTTGGTCACTAGCCAAAATGTACAATTTCGAGACCCCTTTTTTGTAAAATTAATTTTACCAAAATCATTTCCATATTAAATAATAATTTTAGATTATTTTCCATATTTTTATATTATCCAAAAATATTTAATCCAAATTAAATCCTGAAATCGACTCGAATCCTCTAATTCGGTTTGTCAGAACGTCTAAATCACTTAGAAAACTCCTAGGCCCAAAATTGGGGCGTTACAACTCTCCCATTAAGAAATTTCATCCTCGAAATTTACCTGATGGGAACAGATCAGAAACTGAGCAACCATGTCCGACTTACTCTCCCACGTAGCCTCATCAACACCACGATGCCGCCACAACACCTTAACAAGTTCAATCGTCTTGCCACGAAGAACTTTACTACTGGAGTCAAGTATCTCCACCGGTTCCTCATCATAAGACAAATCCGGTAGTAGCACAACATCCTCAACTGGCATCACATGCAATGGGTCCGAACGATACCTCTGCAACATGGATACATGAAACACATCATGAATCTTCTCCAACTCAGGGGGCAAACTTAATCGATAAGCCACAGGACCAATAGGTTCCAACACCTCATACGGTCTAATAAACCTCAGACTCAACTTTTCCTTACTCCCAAAATGCAACATCTTCTTCCAAGGTGAGACTTTCAAGAAAACCTTTTCACCAACAGCGTACTCAACCTCTCTAAGCTTCAAATCTGCATAGGATTTCTGCCTATCCAAGGCTTCTTTCAAATGATTACAAATCATCTTCACTTTTTCATCTGTGTCTTTCAAAACATCAGGCATGGAAACATACTTTTCCTTAGCCTCAGCCCAACACAAGGGTGTACGACACTTCCTACCATACAAGGCTTCATATGGTGCCATCTTTATATTTGCGTGATAGCTATTATTGTACGCAAACTCTACCAAAGGCAACTACCTTTCCCAAGTTCCTTGGAACTCATTGATGCAATATATCAACATATCCTCCAAAATCTGAATCACACATTTAGACTGGCCATCCGTCTGAGGATAATACGATGTACTAAAATTCAAGCGAGTACCTAAAGCCCGATGCAAACATTTCCAAAACCTCGTTGTAAATCGCGAATCCCTATCCAAAATAATCGACTTAGGTACCCCGTGCAACCTCACAGTTTCAGCAACATAAAAACTCGCCAACCTATCCAAGGTATACGTCGTATATACTGGCAGAAAATGTGCACACTTCGTAAACCGATCAACAATCACCCAAATGGATTCTTTTTTGGTCGATGACAAAGGCAACCTCAACACAAAATCCATAATGATCCTCTCTCATTTCCACTCTAGAATTCTCAATGGCTGAAACAACCCGGAATAAAATTGATGTTCAACCTTTACACGCTGACATCCCATGCACCTAGCAATGAAATCAGCTACGTCCTTTTTCAGACCCACCCAATAGTACTCTTTCTTCAAATCTTGATACATTTTAGAACTATCGGGATGCTTAGAAAAAGGACTAGCATGTGCCTCGGTCAAAATCATACGCTTCAGCTCCTCATCACTAGGCACCACTATCCGATCTTTAAAACACCACACCCCATCACCATTAAACTGAAATCCGTAGGATTTCCATCCATGATGTCCTTGACGTGTAGTACCAACGTTTCATCATAAGGTTTCTTTTCTTTAACCAACTGCGACAGAGATGGCTTCACTTGCAACTCAGCCAACAAACCTCCATCACGAGTCACACTCAACCTCGCGAACATAGCCCTTAACTCTACAACAGCTTTTCTGCTCAAAGTATCGGCTACGACATTCGCCTTATCGGATGGTACTCAATTGTCAAATCATAATCCTTCAACAACTCTAACCACTTATGTTCCTAAGATTCAACTCCTTTTGTGATATTAAATATTTCAAACTTTTGTGATCTGTGTATACAATACACTTCTCACCATAAAGGTAATGTCTCCAAATCTTTAATGCAAACACTACCGCATCGAGCTCAAGATCATGCGTAGGGTAGTTGCATTCGTTCACCTTCAACTGCCTTGTTGTATAAGCTACAAGTTTCCCTTCTTACATCAACACACACCCCAAACTAACGTAGAAAGTGTCACTATAGACTGCAAACTCTTTTCCTAACTCAGGTTGAATTAGTATAGGAGCTTGTGTCAGGGCTTCCTTCAACTTCTGGAAAGCTTGTTGTCTAGCTTCTGTCCACTCAAACCGTACACATTTTGCAATAACTTGGTCAACGGAGCAACAACCCTTAAAAATCCATCCACAAAACATCGATAATAACCGGTTAAACCCAAGAAACTACGGACATTTGTCACCAACTTTGGTTATTTCCAACTCACAACTGCCTCTACCTTTTTTTGATCCACCAGGATACCTCCAGCAGAAATCACATGACCGAGGAAAACCACTTCTTTAATCCAAAATTTACACTTGGTCAACTTGGCATAAAGCTGATTATCCAACAAGGTTTTCAATACAATCTGCAAGTGTCGATCATGATCCTCCTCGGTACGAAAGTACAAAAGAATATCATCAATGAACTCTACTACGAATTCATCCAAGAATTCATGAAACACCCGGTTCATCATGTCCATAAATGCTGCAGGCGCATTTGTCAACCCGGACGGTATCACCAAGAACTCATAGTGCCCTTACCTCGTACGAAAAGTAATTTTCAGCACATCTTTATCTTTAACCTTCAATTGATAATATCCAGATCTCAAATCAATCATGGAAAACATCGTAGCACCCTAAAATTGATCGAACAGGTCATCAATTCACAACAAAGGATACTTGTTCTTAATCGTCAACTTATTTAGTTACAGATAATCAATGCGCATCCTCAAAGTGCCATCCTTCTTTTTCACAAACAACATCGGTGCTCCCCACAATGAAACACTAAGCCGGATAAAACCACGATCCAACAACTCCTGGAGTTGTGTCTTCAACTCTTTCAACTCCTTTGATGCCATGCGATATGGTGCAATTGACACCAGAGTCGAATCAGCATATGTCTCAATGCAAAACTCCATCTCCCTATCTGGTTGCAACCCAAGTAACTCTTTCGAAAATACACCTGAAAAGTCATAAACAATATGAATATCTCTAGTCTACACTTCCTCCATATTCGGATTTATAACATAAGCTAGATATGCCTAACACCCACATTCTAGCAACTTTTGCGCTTCCAATGCCGAAACCATATTGGATAAGAACTTAACATTCTCAATAACAACTACCACCTTATAATCATCAGCAAGTTTCAACGTAACTCGCTTGGTCTCAAAATCAACCACAGCCTAATGCTCGGACAACCAATCCATACCCAACATCATGTTAAACCCATGAAGCGGCAGCTCTATCAAATCAGTCACAAACACATGACCTTGAACAATCAGAGGACATCTCTGATACAAATTCCTCGTAATGATCATCTCTCCAAAAGAATTCATTACTTGCATACCAATATCAAGCATTTCTACCGGTATACCAAGCAAATATGTATGCTCATGCAAAACATATGAATACGTAGAACCATAATCTATTAAAGATAATAATGACATAGACTGCAAGGTAAAGGTACCTATTATCACGTCCGCGTTATTCCTCCATTCGCGATCAGTATAGATACTCTTCGATCCACCATCTTTGGGTCAAGCTGCCACTGTATGTGCTGCACTCCTCTATCCCTCTTCCCTCCATTAAAAGGTACCTCAACTGCACCCACGGCCTCTAGGTGGTGCAACAACAGGTGCAGGTGCCTGCCTACCCCTAGCAAGCAAAGGACAATCACGTCTCAAATGTTCTACCGACCCACAACTCTAGCAAGAATTGGCAGCCACAACCGTAGGAGCCTGCCGATCTCTGGCCAAATGTGGGCAATCTCGTCTCAAATGGTCTCGCGATCCACAGACCCAACAAACATTATGTGTTAACCAAACTTGGGTACTCTTTCCATACGATCCTTGACCAGTATCATCTCCACTGTGTCTCGCATCCGATCGAAACCTCCTATCATGGTACCTCTAAGACTGACAACCCCAGAACCAAAATTTGTAGCTCTCTTTCCTGAGCCAGAACCTTTCGATCGATAGGATAAGCCCAAACTCTACTCAATATCCTTCGCTCGTATAACCAACACGTCAAAATCAGTGTAGTCAGTTGCCAACATATATGTCTTAACATCCTGCACTAATCCATAGTGAAATCGTTCACAGTGATGCCTCTCATCTGGCCCCAACTCAAGCGCATACTAACTCAGCCTCACAAACTGCACCTCATACTCAGAAACTAACATATTGCCCTATACCAAGGCCATGAAATCACATTTCTTTTCATCCAAGTATCTAACTCCAGATACTTCTTCCTGAAGGTAGCTTGGAAGAATTCCCAGGTCACATCACCGGCTTCCATGCCTGTGATCACAGTAGTCCACCAACTGTAGGCATCACCCTACAACAGGGACACAACACATCCTAGCTTACGCACATCATTACACCCTATCTAATCCAAAATACGGTCTGTACTGGCAAACCACTCCTTAGATACCTCGGGTGCCAGCCCTCTAAACTCAACTCTTCTAAGACTACACAGACGCTCTAACGACAATCTTGGATTAGCAATAGTAGGTGCTAGTGCGGGTACATGGGCTTCAACCATCCTGGCCTGAAATGCTCATTTTATCACCTGAACCAAAGGCATCATATCACCATACACTGGACCAGGTGGTGCAGGTGGTACTTGCTCTACTCTATCAGCAGGATTAGGCGAAAGAGGCAGCAATCCCTCAGGATGTACAATCTCGCCCTCATCTCACTACTTTCCGGCAGCAGCATTTCTGCTAGATCGCAATTCTCTCCTCGGTGGCATCATATAAAAATGTATCTAAGGCATGATAATTATACCAAAACAAAAGCAATCAGGCCAACTTTAAGAAAGGATCCAAGACTTCCATTTCAAACCAAAATCATTTCATATATGTAGTAATAAGGTAATTTGTCTCAAAAAATACCCCAACATGGCATATTTCAAACACCGTACATATAAACAATCACCATACATAGCAATAAGCATTATACAAACATCAACAACATCCTAATTTTTTGTAAACCTGGCTCTAATACCACCAAGTGTAACCCCCTTAGCCTAGCTTAGCCGAAACTGGACTAAAAGAGTCATATTAGGTTTGTCGAAGCAAACCCGAGCTAATAACCTAAACCAGTCCATTTTTTTGTTTTATCTTGACTAGATGCAAATTATTAATACCCAAGTGTTCATACCTCAGCGAAAACGTCACATTTAAATTAGATTGTGAAACGGGGTTCAATTACTCAACATATCATATTGGGGACCAAAACATAATTTTTGCAAATTATAGGGTCTTTGTTACAATCTATGTTACCAATCCTTAATTAATACGATTACATGCTCACATGTTAAATCTAGCACAAAACAATCATGCACATTCATTCATTTGCATCCATAACAATCAAGGACTAATTTGCAAGATTTCCAAACTTTAACAAATAGAATTACACAAAAACAACATAGCATACCAATAAAGGCAAGCCTATACCGATACGGATTAACAAACATAACAACTTCTTGTACCGATATATGAGTGTCTGTATCGATACGATGTGTTAACCAACCCGTACTGATATGAATTTGACCTGTACTGATCCCCTTTATGACTTCTCAAAACTTAGAATTCCAGTGACCAAAACACGTACCGGTATAGTACCCCACATAGCGGTGTGATGCATTAAAATCAAAAAGATCATATCGGTACTCAAACCCATGTACCGAAACTAGCACAAATTTTTCTCAAGATGTACTGATACGCTGGCTAAGTGTACCTACACCCTTAGCTTTATTTTAATATTTTGAGCCTTAATAGGACCTCGCCTACCGATCCTGGGGTACTTATACCGATACACAGAGGCCTGTAATAACCTCTAGGTCCAACATATGACACTTTGGCTCATTCAACACAACCTTAATACATATTTAATCATCATACAACATCAGAGGCATGCATGACAACATCAATCTAGCATTCTAAGCAACCTAGAAATCTTAGCACAATCAGCCACAAAGTCTATAGGCATGCTCCCTAGTCAACATCCAAAACATAAATCCATCCACATCTCAAGCACTTTAAACCTCTTAAAAAACCAAACCAACAAATACAGCTTGCACAAATAGGATTTCATCCAAAAACCCTCACAAAACAACATATGACACATTGCCTTTATTACTACTATATAACGTTAAAACCATACTTTGGAAACAAGTCTTTGGAAATCCTTCCTTGCTTCCTCGCTGCCTGCAACCTTTAATTCTATGCATTGATGGAAAAGAAGAGCATAAGCACACTAGGCTTAGTGAGGAGTTCTCAAATACCAACCACCGTCAAAGCATTTTAAACCATTTAACAATCCTTTTGAAATCCACTTTCTATAACACTTTTAAATCAACATCAAAACATCATGCCTTATCAAAACCATGCGCTTAACATTTCCAAAATAGCATATTAAACCATATGCAACATATATCATGGATTCAACAGCAAAGTCCCATTTGCTACCCTCAATTTAAGCTTTCTTATGCATACTACCAATGCAAGGCTTAAAAAGCAAAACATACTTAAACCGCATTAAATAACATAATCCATCTCATGATACATCATCAATTATATTGGCTTACAAGTGATCATTAACCAAGCTCCACTTTACAAAAGCATAATATCGAATACACGGATTCAACAACTATTCCCAACACTTCATGCCATCACAACCGAAATCATTGGTACCTTACAACCGAGTACATTCACAACCCCACACACTGATTGGACGTATAACCCACTAACGACAGTCTTCGGTACAAAGATCTAAACCCCTTAACCTTTAGGGTACTTGGATGGAGTTTTCGGTACACGAATCAAAACCCGTCAACATCCAAGGTGACTTTTTATAGTGCACTATCAATCCTATGGCTGGCCAACTATATCTGATAACATTTCCAAACCCTTTTCATACCATCACTTGCCAATATAATTCATTTTATTATCAACAACTCACTGTTTTCATATGCATCAACCAAATCATTTAACCAATGCAATAAACCTTTCAATAACCAATGTTTCAAAAACATTAAAAACCCATGCATTATCTCGCAATGCATCAACAACACTTTATAATCAAATTCCAGCATTAAATCATGCTCAAATCATGTATATACAGTGAGTAATTAAACCATTTAAACAAGTGCATAAAAACAAATTGCCAAACTGAGTTCGAGAGAGAGAGAATTCATCATTTACTTACTTTCGAGCTTAGACCAACATTTCAAGCTTGATCTAAACTCCCAAATACAACTTTCAAACCTTTGAAAAGCTATAAATCTCGTTCTCACTCACTGACACACAAAGCCTCGCTTGTCGATACGGTAATCTCGCCCCCAAAGCTTCCAAAACAAATGCTCAAGCTTGAGGACCAACTTCCCTTGCTTTATCCATACAAAGACCGAGGGTACATTGCATCAAAATGCAATAAAAAGCAAAGCAACAAAAATCCTCAACATCCTTTACCAAATTCCATTCCACAACAACTAAAATTAACATCAAACATCTTCCAAATTTAACCCAGCCACAACCTAACGTTTCAACCCATCAATTAACATCTAAAAACACAACAACATTCTTATACCTCCAGCATTCATAAAACCACCACAGCACCCCCAAAACTCACAACTAGCAACCTAGAAAATTAGAGATTCACATGGTTTTGGGATTCCAATGTTAAAGCCCACTTATTAACTTTAATAAACATCAAAATCATGATTAAAATCAATCAAGAGCTCAGCAAAATAGAGACCATACGAAAATCTATCAACTAACCCAATTAAACCTTCATTTAACAAATCTTCCATGATTAAATCATCAAATCAAGTTAGAAAACATATGTAAAGGATCAATAACTTGGTAATTTCAATAAAGGACCTTATATTAGAGGATAAGAACAAAGCTCACCTCTAAATTTGGCTTTCCTCTTAATCGGATGAAATTTCTTGAGAAAACAAGATCAATCAAAAAGGTTTTGTTAGGAAACCATTAAAGATCCATTTGATAACAAAAGAATATTAAAATCAAGTGTTTACCTAAGAAAATTGAAGTGGAAAAAGTGTTTGGCTGGAGAGAATTTGAGAGAAAAGCTTTTGATGAAAAGTTAGTTACGTGATATTTTTATTAAAGCCTAATTGTGAAATTAATCTCCCCAAACCTTTTTATCTCTCATAAAACCATTTTAAAATATCCAATTTTAAGAAAAAAGTCTAATATTAGACTTTGGCTGAATATCTCCTTAAGGATTCTACGTTTTGAGCCTTTTAGAAAACAATCACTAAAAATAGTTTTGAAACATTGCATTTGGCACTAGCCAAAATGTCTAATTTTGAGACCCCTTTTTGTAAAATTGATTATACCAAAATCATTTCCATATTAAGTAATGATTTTATATTATTTTTCCATATTTTTATCTCATCCGAAAATATTTATTCTAAATTAGATCTCGAAACCAACTCAAATCCTCTAATCCAGTTCGTTGGACCGTCTAAACCACTTAGAAAACTCCTAGGCCGAAAACTGGGGTGTTACATACCCCACATGCTTTCAAAAAAACAAAGTCCTACCCCATCATGATATCTACCTGCATTCTTGTTTCACATAAATAAAATACATTGGCATGATATCAAGAATATGCTTTATTACGAGAAAATAAATAAATAATACTGAAATTAAAGAGCGTAATTGAAAGAAATTAAAAAACTCCCATCTCTCTCTACTATGCACTTATCGGTGACTCTCTACACAGGCAGAGGTTTAATATGGCTCTAAACAAGGTAGTCTCTTACGGTTCACTACATGTGGTTTAGTTCTAATAAAGGTACCTGAATTGTCCTTGCCACCACCTGCTAAGGCTTAGCAAGTTAAATTCAGGGGGGATAGGATACATTTCCCTAGGTCTACATGGAGATGAAGATCTCACAAATACAAAAGGACAGATGCATCCCAGAAGCGATCCAATATCCTGCACAGAGGTGATACCTCACGAAGGAAATAACTTCTCACTCCCACTTAAAAAGGACAGAGCTCGGGTGCAGAGATCATGTTATGAAAAAAATCAGAAAAGTAGATTTTGTAAAAACTTTTGTAAAAATTTCAGAAATATAGAGCAGGGATCAAAAATTAAATTAAATTAAAGTCATAATTTTTATTTATTAAGACAAAAAGTAATCGACTTGTGGCTTGACTTTCTAAAAAAGTCCCCAGCAGAGTTGCCAAGTTGTAATAATGCGTCTGCAAGCTTGACATGGTTTTTACAAAAAAAAAATGGTTTTAATGGGAGTCGCCACCAATCTTTTAATTTAGGTGAGATTGGATCACCTGAAAACCCAGTTATTTTAATAAAACTTGTTTTTTTTCATTTTTATTAAAAGAATGAGTTTTGGTTTGCGAAACCAGAAGAATGGGTTCAGGAGTCTGTTACGTGTGGGGAAGGGCGAGCACCCCCACAACGCCCAAAAATTGGTACCTAGCCGATTTCGTAGTGTCTTAACGATGAAAATTACAAATTTGAATTTAATTTGGAAATTGTGATCCTTGAATGCATGAATTTTATCATAAAATATATTTAAAAGAATACTCCTTTATATGGTACTAACGAGAAAATTACGCCTCTTTAAGTTCAAGACATAATTTTGCGGGACCCCGAATAAAGAAATTCTATTTTAAATATTCTAATTTAAGATTAAAACTATTTTTTTTTTAAATTAGAGATTAACGAGAAAGCAACGCCCCTTTAAGTTCGAGGTAAGTTTTTCACAAGAATCCCTAATAGAGAAAGCCATTTTAATTTAAAATTTGATTAAAACAATGAATGCAGAATATGTATGTACGGATATGTATAATAATAAAAATATTGTTAACACATATATTAAAATATAAATAAATAGATAACAATATTAGCAATAAGAACATAATATAATATATAAGTATATTAATAATAACAATAATAATAACATCGTAATATTAATAACAATAATATAATACTATTAGTAATGCAACAATAGCATAATATAATAATTACATAATAGTAACAATAATAATAATATATAACATATAAAATAATAATAATATGATGCCGTTAATAGAATAATAATAACAATAATATATAATATTAATATAATAGTATTATAATAATAGTAACAATAATAATATATATAACATAGAAAATAATAATAATTACAAATATAATAATATAATATATAATATAATAATAAACTGCATTATTAATAATAATATATTGATAATAATTAATAATAAAGCTTAAAAAGAAAGAAAAAAGCAATGACCGAAATAAAATAAAACAAGAATTAATATGCGAAATTATAAATGATACAAAAGTGGGAGGACCGAAGCTGCAATTTCCCCATTCATCAGAACGCGCGGATCCTCCCATCCGCCTCGAGTCTACGCGCGGGTTACACCAGGGGAAATGACGTCGTTTTGTATCCCCTTAAATACAAGTTTTTTTGCCCAAAAATCTCATTTGCATCTGATATTCAAAAAAATCAATCTCTCTCTCTCAACCATTTCTCCCTCGTCTCTGCCCTAGCCCAGTGTCGACCGCCTCTCCGTCGCGTGCTTCCGTTCATCGGCGACAGAGAAGCGTCATGCACCACGACCAAAATACATGCAAAGGGTCGACGTTGTTCAGTTTTGGCTCCTAAGCGCGGATCTAAGGTTGGTTTCTCCTAAATTTGACCCTAGTATCATAAATCTATTAAAAATCAAAAGGTTTTTTTTTTATAGATTTTGTTACCTTTTCTAATCTACCTTTTGAATTTATAATCTTGTTTTTTTTTCTTTTTTTTTTTTACTTCGAATCTCGTCTCTAATTCATTTTTGTGTTGCAGATCTATTCCCTTTATAGGGTTTTCAATTTGGTTGATGTGGAAAGCATGGGACAAGTGGTGGCTTATGGAGGTCGAGTTTGGGCGGTAGAGGTAGTGAGATGAGGATGAAGAGTTTTAAAATGGGTTAGGGCGATGGTGACAGGGTGGTGTCAGAGGAAAAAGATGTGATGGGTTTTGTTTAGATATTTGGGATTTGGTTTAAATTTTGGTTACTGCTTAGGGCTTGGTTAGGGATCGATTTAGGGTTTTTTAGGGTTGTTTTGGAGTTTGGTGATGGCAGCCGGACGAGCAGCGAGTGGTGGCGACGATCACCTTTAGGCGAGTGGCGGTGGTGGCTAGGGTTAGAGTAGATTAGGGTTTTCATGTATTAGGTTTTACATTTGGGTCAAATTGGGTTGTAAGGCGGGTGAAATATTGGGTAATGGGTTCTAAATTTGGGTCGGGTTTGTATTTGGGTTATTGGGTATGGGTTGTAAAGCCTAGATAGAATTGGGCATGTACAACTGTAATATACCCATAATTAACTTGGTAATCTTTAGTAACCTTTGGGGGTGGTTTAGATGTGCTTAGTGACAAGTTAAGAGTGATTTTTTAGCCTAGGAAGCCTTTTATGGGCTTCAGTACTGGTACGCGAGGAGTTCGTACTAGTACCCTATGTTTTGGATTGAAGAACACTGAAGAACAATGATGATCTGAGAGAGGAGTACTGATATGATGTTCAAACTATATTGATACGCGATTCAAGGCAATATTAGTGCAGGTCGACCCGTACCGGTACGCGAAGGCTTGTAGAAATTAAAGTAAGCCATTTTGGTATCGGTATGTGTGTGCGTACCGATACCTAAGGCTCGAGTACCGGTACGGTCTACCCAATATCAATAACAATATTTTTTGAGGAATTATAGTGAGCAGTTTTGGTATCGGTACGCGTGTCAGTACGATTACTCGGGGGTGTCATACCGGCACGAATAGCTCAGTATCGGTACTAACTAGGAAATCTGCCCAAAAAATCGATTTGAGCCTGAGGGGCTAGAAATTATGGGTTATGGACCAATAGACTTCTATTGAGATAATAGAACATATAAAACTGAAGAACTGAGATTTTACTGCTAAATAAAAGCACGTGTAACAACTCAG